>CP139502.1:110674042-111274042 GCA_021014915.2 Artemisia tridentata subsp. tridentata | reverse complement strand
CCGCATAAGAGATTGAAGATACGCCGCATCTAAAGACGGTGTACGAATATTCCTGAATATATTAATCTTGGACCCCACGCGAAGTTAAGTCAATGCGCCGCATCTAACAATTCTATGCGCCGCATCTATCCCTCTGACAGAAACTATAAATACCCCAAGGCCAGACGAATTTCTAGACACTTAGCTTAACTCAGAGCCCGAAGACAGAAGAACCCTAGAGCCAAATTCAGACGACCAAGCAGCACAAGACACACCTAAACGAAGATACAAGAGCTGTAAGAAGGTCCTGCATGTATTCAATTCATTAAGTAGTTTTGTTTTATTGTATTAGTACACTTTAATTCATCAGGATTGATGGGCTTGTGTCATGTGACTACGGAAAATCATGCACTCCCCTTAATATTGCTTTCCCATTAATTAAAGTTTATATGTTGATGTCTTTGGTGACTTTTATTAGTGCATTGATAACCTCTGTGTCTAGCTGAGCATTGCTTGGGTCGCCATGCCCCTTCCTCGCCTATTTAAGAGACGCTTAATAAATAGGATAGACATAAGTAATCATTAAGGTTTTACTCGCCGATAAGATTAGAGCCAACGAGAAAGGTTTAATTATATACACTTCATATAAAACTAGCAATAAAACAAGTGACAAGCTACTTAATTATCAGGACAGGTCTTCTTATTGTCTCAAGTATCTATCTGTGTACGTGTGTGCTAATCGCTGATTCGTGCTCATTAGTTTAGTTTACTATTTAATCATAACCAAACCGTGCCAGTCTCTCAGGCTGAACCCCTTGCGTTAGATTAGGTTGTATAGCTAACTTAAGATATTAAAATACTGATTAGAATAACTAGATAATACGTTCCACTCTTAGTGATCGACACTCAACTTACCATTATATTCATACTGACCGGGTACACTGCTCGTTAAGTGTGTGTGTTATTGATAGGTCGGCTAAATATAAATTTAAAACTTGAGTAGGCATTAATACTGCTAAACCGCAATGACACATCACGTGCGCATCATCTTGCTACCTGTATGGACTGCTGACCCACTTATCTCAACCCAAGTTCCAAAGAGTTCACAAGAAGATGATCAAAATGAAGATCCAAAAGATGATAAAGAAGATGGTGTTAAGTCTTCAAGTGATGATGAAAAGCAGGATGATGAAGCTCCAACTGAATATGATGATCAAGTGAAGGATGATAAAGTTAGCAGTTCTAATGAACATAATGCTGCTGGTAATGGTAACAACATTAACACAGATAAAACTGTTAATACTTCTGACAAGGAAGGCGTTGCTGATAATGAGGATGAGTATTCATTTGATCCAAACATGCCTCTTTTGGAAAATATATATGCAGATACTGATGATGAAGAAGTTGGTGCAGAGGCTGACATAAACAACATGGATGAAACTATCCCTGTCAGTCCTATTCCAACTACTAGAATTCACAAGGATCATCCTCAAAAACAAATCATTGGAGATGTGAAGTCTGCTGTTCAAACAAGAAGAATGAAAAAAGATTTGAAGAACCAAGGTTTTTTTGCTAGATCTCTTAAACAAAGAAACAGTCACAAAGACCTTCAAAATTGTTTGTGTTGATGCAAATAATGTTTCTAAAAACGTTATTTATATCTTTCGATTACTTCACGTTTTGAGGATGAAAAAATGTGAAATCACGTTACGTTAAAATTAACGTAAACAAGTTTTTAATCGGAAGATCCCGTTTCTACGCAAATCACTCTTAGCCAAATTTACAAACTTGACAAATGATCAAAGAAGTAAATTTTGGTATTGAGAGCTCACATTTTTAATGGGACAAAACATTTTTTTCAAAAATACACATGACAAATTATTTTTGAATTATTAAGAAATGTTTTAATGGAAAAATATGTTTGAAAATCACAACAGCTATTTCCCCCCCCCAAAATCAGCTCCAACCTTCCCCAAATAAGATTTCACTAGAAAAGACAAAATTTGGAGCGTCCTAGTCTAGGACGGCTCCACGGTTCCACTAAATTTAGTGGAGCCGTGGCATGTTTAGTGGAGCCGTCCATACTATTTTTTTCTGTAACGGTCAGAATTTCTTTGCCTATAAATACCAACCCCTTTCACAGATTTTAGGCACCCTTTCACACAGAAAAACTTCTGAGTTTAAACCTCTCACACCTTTCTCTTCTTTAGGTCATTTAGATTAGTTTTATTTTGTTTCAAGAGTGATCCAATCATCCACCAAGAGATCCTCTTCATTCCTCTTCATTAGGAAGAGAAGAACACAAGTATCCAAGTTGATACAAGGTGTTATCATTCATCTTCATTAGGAAAGAGAAGAACAAAACTATCCAAGTTGATACAAGGTGTTATCATTCCTCTTCATTAGCAAGAGAAGAACACAAGTATCCAAGTTGATACAAGGTGTTATCATTCCTCTTCATTAGCAAGAGAAGAACTCAAAGTACTCAAGAAGATACAAGAGTTATAGTTGTTAGGTTTTTGTAACACTTGTTACAATCTTGTTGTATCATAGCATACATCAAGTTTATTTATCTTTTGTGAGTGAGAGTGAAGATCAAGTGTGATCTTATTGAGATAGTGGATATCTCTTAAAGCCATTGGGCTTGTGTGATTGATCAAGAAGATCAAGGGTCGATAGATTAGTGTTAGTTGACAGAGTGTTGATCATTGTGATCATGTTGAGATCTTGGTGATCTCGTGTAGCCATTGGGCTTGTGTGATTGGTCACGTGGACCTTGGTAGATTGGTGCTAGCTAAGATTAGCACTTGACATTTAGCTTAGTGTCGGTAATAGGATAAGCGACGTGTACGGTTTTCTCTGCCTGAAGGGAGGTTGTTGATATACTGTTTGAAACTCTCGAGTGTGGTACTCGGGGAGTGGAGTAGGGCGAAGAAGAGCTTCGTAGCCGAACCACTATAAATCCTTTGTCTCGGTTTGATCTTTCCAACTCTACTCTTTACTTTTATTATTTGCCTTTTGTTAGCTTAGTGTGTAGTTCATATTGGTGTTGATTGATTACACATAGAGTTCGAATCAAAGTTTCCAATAGCAAACTTTTAAAAGAAGATTTTTAAAAGAAATTAAAACCGGTAAACTATTCAACCCCCCTTCTAGTTTCCCACAATTGGTATCAGGAGCCACGTCAGTCAAGATTTTAAAGTATATTGTATTTGAAAACTTGAATCGATCAATGGATTCTGAAAAATATCATGAAGGGCAATCTATGCAAAGACCACCACTTTTCAAAACCGATTGTTTTATTTATTGGAAAACAAGATTCGAAACATATGTAAAATCAAAAGCCATTGATCTTTGGCATGTTATTACTGAGGGTGACTTTCAACCTATTCAAATGAATCCGGAAACTAAAAAGGATGAAATAGTTTCTTATGATAAACAAAGTGATGAACTTAAAAGGAAATTAGCCAAAAATAATCAGGCTAAAATGATGATTTATAATGTTTTGCCTAAAAAGGAATGTGAAAGAATTTTCATGTGTAATACGGCAAAAGATATTTGGAAAACTTTTTTAGTCACTCACCAAGGTAATAACCAAGTCAAAGAGAACAAGATTGATATACTTGTTCAACAATATGAACAATTTTCCATTTCAGAAGATGAGTCAATAGATAATGCTTTTGCTAGATTTAATACTATTATCACTAGTCTTAAAGCTCTTGATGAAGGTTACTCTAGCAAGAATTATGTTAGGAAGTTCCTTAGAGCTCTACATCCTAAATGGAGAGCAAAGGTTACCGCCATAGAAGAGTCAAAGGACTTGGCGATATTGTCACTCGATGAACTAATAGGAAACTTGAAAGTTCACGAGATGATAATCAAGAAGGACTCTGACATAGTCAAAGGCAAAAGCGAGAGAGTTAGATCTCTGGCATTGAAAGCCAAGAAGGAGACTAGTGATGAGGAATGTTCAAGTTCCGATAGTGAAGATGAAGAATATGCACTAGCCATTAGAAACTTTAGAAAGTTTTTTAGGTGGAAAGGTAGATTTCCTAGACAACCTCGCGATGAAAGGAGGTCATCTCAAAAGAATCGTGATGAATGGAAAGGGACAAGTGATAGGAAATGCTATAGATGCGGAGATCCTAATCACCTCATAGGAGAATGTCCTAAACCACCGAACTCCAACAACCAAAGAGCTTTTGTAGGAGGTTCTTGGAGTGATAGCGGTGAAGAAGAAGAGAAGAAGCTTAACGATAAAACATGCCTAATGGCTCAAGCTTCTAACGAGGTACATTCTGACTCTTCTTATTATAGTGATAATAATTCGTCAATAGATGATAGTGAATTGCATGACGAATACAACAAACTATGTGTAGTTAGTACTAAGATCTTAGGTAGAAACACAAAGCTAAAATTAAAACTAAAAGAACTAGAACTACAAGTTTTAGAATTAAAAGATCATGTCAAGAGACTTGAGAAAAATAAAGAAGTAGACTTAGGATGTGGGTCATGTATAAGTCTTCAAGTAGAAAATGAAAGGCTTAAAGAAAATGCTTTAAGAATCATTAAGTTTGATAAAGCAACCAAAACACTTAATGATATACTTGAAAACATTAGATATAGTGAACATAACCGTTCGGGTTTAGGATTTGACCCAAATCAGGCTTCTACAAGTGGTACTAAACAAGTAAAATTTGTAATGCCTGAAATGTCCAAGTCTGAAGTTGACGACACCAATAATGATACCGACGGCACCACTAAATTTAGTGGTACCGTGGTACCGTCTGGTGCTGAGGACAAAACTGGGTCAATTCTGAAAAAGAACTTGAGTCCTAAACCGAGTCACGTAGTTGTAAATAGTACTAGAGTGTCTACACCAAGTAAAGAGAAAGCCAAAGGCTTTTACAAACCATTGTCATCTCCCGAACATGGATTTGTAAAGCTTGGCACTAGGTCTACTACTCCTCCACCTAGAAGAATTAATTCTCCCAAACCTCGGTCTAGAACTCCTCTACCGAGAGGCAACTTTAGAAGACAAAATCATCCAAGTAACTTTCCCGTAACTTGGAATGATCGTCCATCAAAAAGTTACTTACCATGGGAAATGTGTCCTCCATTCTCACATCCTAAACTAACGCAACAAATGCGTAGGATGTTTGACTCTAACAACTTTGGACCCATGAGATATTGGGGACCAGATGTTTGAACTTTTGTTTTGCTAGGAAAACATGAGTGTAAATAAATTTCGGAGTCTAACAAAAGGAGTATGATGTGTCATCAAACAAGTCTGGTGACGCAAAAGTCAAGTCGTGTCTTATATGCTCAACATTCAACAAAGGTAGTCTAATCCTCTAGTTTTAAGAGCAACACCTCAGGCACAAGTACACTTTCTTAAAACACCCTTTGTTAGTAGAAATGTTTGGCATGAAATAGTGTAGTTAGAATCTAACATGGTAGGCACTATAACACAGAAACTTTATTCACATCTCATTATGTCAAACTCAACTTGTCCAGAAATGTTCAATGATCACTTGAAGATCATGCGTGACAAGTTTGAATTAAGCATTGATGAGTGAATCAAGTTTCCTTCCTTGCACATAAGTAATCTTGCCTAAATTAAGTATCCCTGTAAACTTATGTATACTATATGTATGAGATACATAGTTTAAGTAATAGTCTTAATTAACACTGACGTCCATATCCGCAAAAACGAATCTCACAAGAGACGAAGAAGGTGAGTGCGCGGATATAACTAGGTTAGGGGCATAATAGGTAAAGTAGTTTACCTAACGGC
The DNA here is from genome assembly GCA_021014915.2 of Artemisia tridentata subsp. tridentata. Lineage (NCBI taxonomy): Eukaryota > Viridiplantae > Streptophyta > Magnoliopsida > Asterales > Asteraceae > Artemisia > Artemisia tridentata. The sequence goes on along the minus strand of CP139502.1, from coordinate 111,268,266 downwards.
AAGTAGGTCCATTATCATGAATAAGTGTTTGGCTTTGTGCCCACTTGTAAGAAGTGCCTCAAGACTTCTTACATCAAAGTGTTTGATGTATCATCCGATACATCAAAGGTACTACACACTTGAGATTGCGATATCTCAAGGAGATTGATGTAGAAAATGTTTCTATATCAACTCTGATAATGCGAGAGTTAATGTGGATTGAAACATAAAGTGTAATGTTTGTACCTTCATAGGTTTGTTAACAAACATCTTGGTTCCCCAAGAAACAAACTACTCTTATTGTCTCCACGACCGAAACCGAGTACGTAAGCGCCGGAAAGGCATGACAACAAACACTATAGATGAGACAACCCCCTATGAAGAGTAGCAGTCAAGATGCCATTAGACTTGACCAGGAACCCTGTAGTTTGCTCATGAATGAAGCTCATCGAAGTACGTCATCCTCTCCGTCACGATAAGGTCAAAAGAGAAATCTTTTCTTTGAAAAGTCTCTCTTGAAAGACAACATCGTCAATACTCCAACCACTACGTTCTCGTCACCCCACTCATGACTATTTAGATAATTCTTCCGAATTATTAAAGTCATCGTCCACTTCTCTCCTCATGACCTCTTAATAATTCACTTGAAATATTAACGTCATTTCTCACGTCTTGTTCTATGACTTATTTGTCATTTCCCTCACATCGCCTCATGACTCTTAAGTCATTCCTCTCATCCCACTTATGACTATTTCAATATTTCAATGGAAATATTAAAGTCATCCCTTGCGTCATATCTTATAAACGTTCTATCCCTTCTATGACTTCTCAAATGTTTCACGGGAAATATTGAAGTCATCCTCTATGAATCACCCATGACTTCTTAAGTCATCTATCTAACTCGTCTCATGACTTTTAGAAATTCCTCTAGAAGTTCTAAGTCATTCCCTCACAACTCGTCACATGACTTTTTGAATATTTCAAGGGAAATACTAAGTCATTCTTTACGTCTCGTATTCCGACTAATTAAATATTTCATGGGAAATATTATAGTCATTCACCAAAACACGACTCATGACTTCTAATTATTTCACGGGAAATATTACAAGTCAATCCTCATCCAATGACAACTTAGTCAATTTCCTTGGAAACACTAAGGTCATTCCTTGTCATCCCGTCTAATCGTTTTTGTCAAAAAGTTTATTAGGTATAAACTTTTTCCTCGTGTCAAAAAGTCTTACTAAATAAGTAAGATTAATCTGCCAAAAGTCAAAACAGAAGAAAAGTGGCAAAATCAGAAACACGGCTCCATTAAATAGACACGGCTCCACTAATGTTTAGTGGAACTGTGGTGCCGTGCATCTGAAAAATGCGCCATTCTTTCTTTTCTTCTGCACATCCTTTCAATCAAACCCAAAACTTCTTCCTCTTTCTGTTAAAACCGAACCCAAACACTAAAATTCAATTAAGATCTTGCAAATCAAGATTGAGGCATTGGAATCAACAAATCCTAATCACAACAACACTAATTGTAAGTAAATCATGCTTAATTTCTTTCAATTTGTGTCTAGGGTTTGTTCTTGAGTTTAAAATTGAATTGGGGATTTTCGAATTTTGTTAATCCTTTGTGAAATTAAGACTAGGATTAGACAATGTAGCATTCACATGATTCCCTAAACCTAGGATTTTCATAAACCCACTTATGTTGCAAAACCTAGTCCGAATTTAATAACTAAAATCGGATTATGATTGATTGTTTGTAGTGGAATCATGTTTAGGATTATTAAAATAGGATTAGGAATGTTTTGCATTAAAGCTTTTCAAACTTAAAGCTTGTTGGCGCCATATTGAGGCGTTTGCCAAACACCCCAATTCAATCATTTTTCGAAAATCTTCACAAGTCTAGGATCATGAAACCTTTTTCATGCATTGTGGATGCAAATTAAAAACGTTTTTGCATGTATACGCGAACTCTCAAATATGGGTCGAAGTACATAATTGATATGTTTTATTCGACATATTTGATTGAGCAAAATTGAAGTTAGGAGCGTTTGGGTAATCTCATTAGGATAGTTTTAGAGTTGAGATTACCGCACCTCCACATTGTTTGCATTTAGGCACACACACTAGAAGTGTAATCATTAAAATGCAACGAATTAACATATACAAAAATAATTTTTTTTGTAGGTAACAATGCCTCGTAATGATTACCAAGAAACCCATCACTACATCCCTCGTCTTGTTGACGACCCAAATATTCCCATTGAACAAAAGGCTTATCTAGCCAAAGTTCAAGATCGATACATACACGAAGGGCGTGTAGTCGATGCACTCTATGTCACGACAGACAACATCCATGTCTGTTTCCTTTCTATCGAGTTCGATTGTTTATACAAAATAAACGATCAAGTCTGTCCTCGTTTTATTCTCGAGTTTTATAGTCGTGTCCGTACCTACACTGATCTTGACGGAAACATTGATGTAGTATTTTTGTTTCTGAAGGAAAACGCAACGAATGTATTTTCCCCCGGTCGTGTCCCAACGAAGGTCGAATATCGAGTCGTCGTTTACGTTGTCGAATTGTGTGGTGAATGTGTGTGAAAATAGAGATGGTTGTTGATTTTATACTACAAAAAATGAAATATTAAATGAAATCAACTAATTAAGCTAAGGGTACAAGTATACTAAGCATGTAATCCTAATAACGAAAATTGAATTTAAAAACGTACGCGACGAATTTTAAAAACGTAATTAAAAAGAGATTTTCTAAAATCTAGGTCCTAAAAATGTAAAATTATTTTTCATAAATTCTAAATATAAAAAGAAAATTTTGAAAACAAGAAAAATATTTTTTTGACTTTTTATGAATTTTTTATGAATTAAAATCTAAAATAAAAGATTTAATTGATTTAAAAATAATAAAAGACTTTGGAAAAATCTGAAAAATTTAAGGTAAATCTAAAATTTAATTCTAAATCTAGGAAAAATGAAATCAGAAGCTAAACTAAACCCTAATAAGCAGAATGGGGAAATAAGCAGTTGGAATAAGCACAAAATTAAGCTAAAAAGCTCTAAAAATTACCACAGGCTCAGATCTAGTGCAATATACTTATTTAAACTCAATTCAACTCAAAAAACTCAAATAAGCTCAGGAATCAAGCCAATTAGCAATTGGGACAGAAGCATAATAGGGTAGAAACAAAGTTTAAACAGCAAACTTGTAGCTTAAAAATAAACTGATCAAAAGCTAATTTTGGAAATCCAGAAGCAAAACCTCAAAGATCATATGACATACAACTAATATTCCAAATATGCCCAAAATTAAACTTCAATTGCTAATCTAAATAAGCTAAAGAACAGATGGCACTAGGAACTTTTTAAAATGTGCAGGCCTAAGCAGTTGTGAGGGCTTAACTTGCAGACCTAATTAGAGCCATGAAATAAGCCACAAAGTGATATCCCAGATTATAACCTAAAATCTATACTACTAGCTTTAATCAAAACCATTTATCAGGAAAAGGCTCAGAGGGAATAAGCAATTAAGAACTAAACAAAAAGCTGACCAAGACATCCTTATGTGCAGGTCTGCACATAAGGCCCTGATGTAGCAGACTATGATTATGGCCTCAAATCCTAGCAAAAACCAACTTAAACACTACCAACTATTGTGTATCCACTTAAACAGATGTAATGAACCAAAACACCACCAAAATAATTGTTCAAATGAGCTCAGCTTATGTATGGCTTATCAAGGCAGTTTTGAACCTAACAATGCACCTATGGTTCAAAATCCTCAAATCAGACCAAGGCAACTTAAATTCCACTAAAAATAGCTAATCTAACCTCTAATAATCTCAATCAAACTTAAGCTAAAAGCACATAAACAGTAACAAGCTTATAGCACCTAGAAACATATATAAACCAAACACCCCCTTAACAGGCTCAATATATATATTAACACTACAACTAACTGAATTAAGCCACAATTCCAACTTAACTATAACTAACTAAGTTACTTAACATCTAATAAGCAAAAATGAATAAGCAATAAGCACTAGAACTAGCTGAATAAGAATAATGCAGAAAAATAAGCTAAAAAATGGATTTAAGAACTCACAAGTGGTATATTCTGCAAATGAATGAACTCAATGCTAATAACAACCCAGGCTTATTCCATTAAGCCAAAAATATACCCAGAACCAGCTTATCCATCCAGCTTATCACCACAGCTTAATTTGACCCTAACAGTTGACTTTTGTTGACTTTTGGGGTTTGTGAGACAAAAACAATTTGAAACTCAAAAAAAGCTCACCATAAGCTACTGAGCTTACATAAGCTTATAAAACCAGATGTCAGCTTATTAAAGCTGTTTGAATAATATTTTTGTATTTTTTTTTAAATATTTTTCAATGTTTTTGGCTTTTTTAAAATGAAATTAACAAAAGATGAGATTTAAAATTGCAATAAACTAAGATTGATTTATAATAGGCTAATGTAACTTTTAGTAAGCTAACAATAATAACATGAAAATGATACGAATTAAAGAAAAAATTCAAACTAACTTCTATTAATAAAATTTGAGAATTACACAATTATATTAAAAACTACAAATGAGAATACATTTGAGCAGCATAACTCTACTAAAAAAAAACTACATGAAACAGAAATTACACTAAAAACTAACTACTCAAACTAATGAGGAGAACTCCCTATTTATAGAGATGAGCTGAAGCTTCTAGGCTGACACTCTGGCAATCCATGTGATTAATGAGCCCTTTTCCACCCTTAGATCAAATCCCAATCCTCTGAGCCGTTAGATTGAATCTTCATGAGGTGTTCCATCCAATAGCAGCCTGCCATGTGTCCATTCGTGCATTATCTGCCCTTCCTGACATTCCTAACACCTTCTAGAAGGCCAATGATTGGACAAAATTGCCCTTAATTATGGTAAAAGCGTACGGTAAAATTCCTAGGGTTCTAGGGTACAATAATTTTTCTGGGTTCGTTGGGAATTTGGGGCGCGGGTTGAGTGAGTGAGTTTTATAATATTATTTGACTTGTTTTTATAACTTTGACCGGGTGAAAAGTCTGGGTTCGGGTCAGATTTTGGGATGTGGGCTGGGCAGGTTTAAGTGATGTGTGGGCTGGGTTTAATATTGGTATGGGTTGGGTTTATTTTTGAATTTGGGTAGTGTAATGGTTTTAAGGGTTTAGGGATTATAGGGACTATTTGTGTAATTTGTGGATTTTAAGGGACTTAAACTGTCAATATTCCAAAGTTGATCTAAGGGCAATTTCTGACTTTTGACCAGACATATCTCTTCCGGCTTCGGCTTTAAGTCTTTCCCATATCTCGTGCTCGTTTTCCCGGGTTTTCCGTGTCTTTTGTCGATATTTGTCCATTTTTACAATATCTATCCCTGCACAATCATAAACACAAAAACACGAGATATTTGGCATAATTGGTTAGTTTTTGGTCTATTTGGGTCCGGTTTTAGTCAAATAAAGGTATGTGTTTAAGCACATACCAAACGTCTTTCTTGATTTTTTGATTCGACACCAAAATATCATCTTGTCTGTCACCGAGATTGGTCAGATTCACGGTATTCCCTCATATGGTCAGTGTGCATTCACTAAAGACCATTCTCTAGAGTCTCTTTACTACAATCTTGAAAACGAAGGTGCTTATCGTACCGAAATTCCCGACATTGAAGTAATTAAACAAGTAATCCAAATTCCTCGAGTCACCAACACGTATCAAAAACGTGATGGTTCCATTGTCTACCTCGACCCAAACAAAATCTACCTCAAAGAGCTTCGTCCCGATATTAGAAATCGGGAACTTCTTCTGCGTGAGAACGCGTTAAGCCTTGCAGGCAACCGTGATCACATTCCGACAAGTCTTGCCCACATGCTCTACTGTCTTAGTATCGAGGAACCATACAACCTCGCATACTACATAGTCAAACGGATGGCCAATATTCATCATCGCTCCGATGAGCTCATGCCATATGGCATGTTGCTTACTCGTTTATTCAGGTGGGTTATGCAAACCTACCCATCTCTCAATGATGTCGACTATGTCCTAGTCAATCCGGTTATGAAACCACTTGGTGGACCACAACATCGCACAAAGCAACGTAAGGAAAAAGGGTCCAAACGTGGTCGTAAATCCACTTCCGATATTCCCCACTCTTCCTCCTCATTCGGTCACAGTTCGTCTTCTCAAGCTATGGATGAGGATGATGATGAGGTGAACAAAGAAGGAACATCTCGTCCTAATACTCCCTCTCCCGACACCTTCTTTCGTAACCTTGACACCTCATCATTCACACAAACCTCCGATGTTGAATTCGGACAAAACAACTTATCCACGATGATGAGAAGGCAAACAACCATGTACAATCGACAAGTCTCGATGCATGAGCAAACTATCGGGGGATTCAAGTCCATTGGCAAGGCAATCAAAGGACTCGGGAATAAGATAAAGAAGATGGGGAAAAGAAGAGACTAGTTAGGATTAGCTTAAGTAGTACTATTAATTTAAGTATTATTAATCTATTATAAGTAAGATCATGGCAATGTCCATCATTCATTAACTTGATTGAAGTGTTCTCTTTTAACACTTCACACTTGAACATGGTTAATTTGCTTAGTTAATTAACCTTTATGTTAATAAATCTTGCCTAGTTCATGCATGTTATCTCATTTTATTACATGCACTAGATGTTAAAATTGCTTGAACTCATGCATGCTCAATAGTTGCCTAAATACATAGATGATCACATGATCATGTTAGTTGCTAGTTGAAACTAGCTTTAGGAATTCTATGTGTTTAGTGGTTTGAGGCTTTGAGATTTGCAGCCAATGGATTCCCCAGAAATTTCCCCATTTAGGCTGCCTAAAACCAGCAGACCTGGAAAGAAGGTCAAATGGAGGCCACGGCTCCACTAAATAGGCGACGGCTCCACTAAATTTAGTGGTGCCGTGGTACATTTAGTGGTTCCGTGCCTCTGGAAGACGATTTTTACTATTTCCTTCCACTTTTTGACTTCTTTTTCCAGGAAATCTGCCAACATTACCTGATTCCCATACACCCAAATCCCCAAATCCAACATCCTTTTCAACCTTGCATGCTTTTGATTTGGCTATTTAAGCTAACATCATGCATTGCCATCCTTACACCCATCCTTACACCTTCACACTCACCATAAAACCATCATGGGATCAAGAGTATTTAAGAAACCAAGATTCTACATCAAACCAACAAATGAAACCAATCAAATTGATCAATGGATCAAGAATGCTCACCCACAACAAGCCTCACCAAACACCAAAGAGACAATTTTCATTGATCTCACCTTGGATGATGAAGATGATACACACACACCCATAACCTCTACCAAATCATCATCTTCCTTCACTACACCCCAAGCTCCATCCAAGGCAACCTCTATCAAACCCACATCCTCATCCTCCACAACTAGAACCAACACACATTCACCTCAACCTAGTCCCATTCACCCTTTAGCCTTAACACTTAACTCATCACCATCAACTTCCCTTGAAATGGGAACTAACACATCACCCTCATCACTTTCACCATCACCACAACCTCTAACTCTCACCCTCACCCTATTACCAAACACTCCTTTTAAGTTTGGGAGCAACACATCATCACCTTCCCTATCACCATCACCTCAACCCTTAATGGGTCATCCCATCCTTTATCCACTACAACCTCACACCTTGAGTTGCCCTTGTTGCAACTACAACCAAACCCTCATCATGAACCTTAGGGAAGACTTGAGTCTTCAATTCTCATACCTAGAACACCTCCTAACACCACCCATAGGACCCATCATCCTTCCACCTCCTCCACCACACAATAGCCCAAACTAAACATGGTTATGTTTAGTCCCTCCAATAAATGCTTAGGAACCCTTTTGAAGTTGGAAGCAAATCTTGAAGCCTCATACTACTATTGATGTTTATGTGTCTTCATGTTGTTTTAAATTTGCTTTCTTGATGTAGTCATACTTATGTATGACATTTATTTTATGTTTATGAAATGGGCTTTTCATCTTGGCTACTTAGCTATTTTTTTTTGTGTGGTTGGATATTTGTCAAATGTGCTACTTGTTAGATATTGTATACTTGTCGTCTAACCTTGTTTTGTAGCATAAACCATTGCTCGATTCCTTTGTGTTCTCCAAATGAGGGGGGTACACATCAAGGGGGAGCCGTCGTCACCTTTTTGATTCGACAAAAAGGGGGAGAAATGGGAGTAAACTCATTAAAAACTTGTTAAAACTAATTTTAACTTAAAATGAGTTTATATTTTGTCATCATCAAAAAGGGGGAGATTGTTGATGCAAATAATGTTTCTAAAAACGTTATTTATATCTTTCGATTATTTCACGTTTTGAGGATGACAAAATGTGAAATCACGTTACGTTAAAATTAACGTAAACAAGTTTTTAATCGGAAGATCCCGTTTCTACGCAAATCACCCTTAGACAAATTTACAAACTTGACAAATGATCAAAGAAGTAAATTTTGGTTTTGAGAGCTCACATTTTTAATGGGACAAAACATTTTTTTCAAAAATACACATGACAAATTATTTTTGAATTATTAAGAAATGTTTTAATGGAAAAATATGTTTGAAAATCACAACAGCTATTTTTCCCCCCAAAATCAGCTCCAACCTTCCCCAAATAAGATTTCACTAGAAAAGACAAAATTTGGAGCGTCCTAGTCTAGGACGGCTCCACGGTTCCACTAAATTTAGTGGAGCCGTGGCATGTTTAGTGGAGCCGTCCATACTATTTTTTTCTGTAACGGTCAGAATTTCTTTGCCTATAAATACCAACCCCTTTCACAAATTTTAGGCACCCTTTCACACAGAAAAACTTCTGAGTTTAAACCTCTCACACCTTTCTCTTCTTTAGGTCATTTAGATTAGTTTTCTTTTGTTTCAAGAGTGATCCAATCATCCACCAAGAGATCCTCTTCATTCCTCTTCATTAGGAAGAGAAGAACACAAGTATCCAAGTTGATACAAGGTGTTATCATTCCTCTTCATTAGGAAGAGAAGAACACAAGTATCCAAGTTGATACAAGGTGTTATCATTCCTCTTCATTAGCAAGAGAAGAACACAAGTATCCAAGTTGATACAAGGTGTTATCATTCCTCTTCATTAGCAAGAGAAGAACTCAAAGTACTCAAGAAGATACAAGAGTTATAGTTGTTAGGTTTTTGTAACACTTGTTACAATCTTGTTGTATCATAGCATACATCAAGTTTATTTATCTTTTGTGAGTGAGAGTGAAGATCAAGTGTGATCTTATAGAGATAGTGGATATCTCTTAAAGCCACTGGGTTTATGTGATTGATCAAGAAGATCAAGGGTCGATAGATTAGTGTTAGTTGAGAGAGTGTTGATCATTGTGATCGTGTTGAGATCTTGGTGATCTCGTGTAGCCATTGGGCTTGTGTGATTGGTCACGTGGACCTTGGTAGATTGGTGCTAGCTAAGATTAGCACTCGACATTTAGCTTAGTGTCGGTAATAGGATAAGCGACGTGTACGGTTTTCTCCGCCTGAAGGGAGGTTGTTGATATAGTGTTTGAAACTCTCGAGTGTGGTACTCGGGGAGTGGAGTAGGGCGAAGAAGAGCTTCATAGCCGAACCACTATAAATCCTTTGTCTCGGTTTGATCTTTCCAACTCTACTCTTTACTTTTATTATTTACCTTTTGTTAGCTTAGTGTGTAGTTCATATTGGTGTTGATTGATTACACATAGAGTTCGAATCAAAGTTTCCAATAGCAAACTTTTAAAACAAGATTTTTAAAAGAAATTAAAACCGGTAAACTATTCAACCCGCCTTCTAGTTTCCCACAGTTTGTTTGCTTGTTTCTTATCACAAGTAGAACCTAAGAAGACAATTCAAGCACTGAATGATCAAGCTGGGTAGAAGCTATGCAGGAAGAGCTATTACAATTCAAGCTACAAGAAGTTTGGACTTTAGTGGATTTGCCTAATGGAAAAAGGGCAATTGGTACTAAATGGGTTTTCAGATGTAAGAAAGATGAAAGAGGTATTGTGGTAAGGAATAAAGAAAGATTAGCTGCTCAGGGATACACACAAGAAGAAGGGATTGATTATGATGAAGTTTTTGTTCCTGTTGCAAGAATTGAAGCTATAAGATTGTTTCTAGCATATGCTTCATATAAAGACTTTGTGGTGTATCAGATGGATGTGAAGAGTGCTTTTCTTTATGGGACAATTGTAGAAGAAGTGTATGTTTGTCAACCACCAGGGTTTGAAGATCCTAACTTTCCTGACAAAGTATATAAGGTGGAAAAAGCACTTTATGGTTTACATCAAGCTCTTAGAGCTTGGTATGAAACATTTTCAACATACCTGTTGGACAATGGATTTCACAGAGGCAAGATTGACAAAACTTTGTTTATTAGAAGATACAAAGATGATATCCTGCTAGTCCAAGTTTATGTGGATGATATTATTTTTGGTTCAACAAAGAAGGAATTATGCATTGAGTTTGAAAAATTGATGCATGAAAGGTTTCAGATGAGTTCTATGGGAGAACTTACTTTCTTTTTGGGATTGCAAGTGAAGCAGAAGGAAGATGACATATTTATCAGTCAAGATAAGTATGTAGCTGAGATCTTAAAGAAGTTTGGGTATACAGATGTCAAGGCATCAAGTACACCCATGGTCACTGATAAGCCTCTGCTCAAGGATGAAGATGGTGAAAAAGTGAATGTTCATTTGTATAGATCAATGATTGGTTCATTGATGTACCTTACTTCTTCAAGACCTGACATCATGTTTGCAGTGTGTGCTTGTGCTAGATACCAAGTCAGTCCTAAAGTTTTACATCTTCATGCTGTGAAGAGAATTTTTAGGTACTTAAAAGGTCAACCTAAATTGGGCCTTTGGTATCCAAAAGATTCACCTTTTGATTTGGTGGCATACACTGATAGTGATTATGCTGGAGCAAGCTTGGATAGGAAATCTACAACATGTGGATGTCAATTTCTTGGGTGTAGATTGATCTCATGGAAGTGCAAGAAACAGACTGTGGTTGCAAACTCCACAACAAAAGCTGAATATGTGGCTACTTCAAGTTGTTGTGGACAAGTGCTTTGGATTCAAAATCAATTGCTGGATTATGGGTACAATTTTATGCATACCAAATTATTTATTGATAATAGCAGTACTATGTGCATAATTAGAAATCCTGTTTATCACTAAAAAACAAAGCATATAGAGATAAGACACCATTTTATAAGAGATTGTAATGAAAAGAAGTTAATCCAAATGGTTAAAATCCATACTGACAATAATGTTGCTGATTTGCTCACAAAAGCCTTTGATGTGGGTATATTTCAATTTTTAATTGCCAGTATTGGAATGTTAAATCTTAAAAAATCTCTTATCTCTTTGTGTTTTTGTAAAGTTTTGTTTGGATTAGTACTGTTATTTAAGTCAATAAGAGTTTCTGCTGCTAAGTATGATTAGTACTGCTAGTTATACTTAGAACTGTTGTGTTAATGCTGTCAATTATACTCAAAACTGCTAAGTATAATTGATGATGTGATTATTGAGAACTGTGTTATGTCTTGTGTTTTGGTGTTTTTGGACTTATATTTTGCAGGATAAGCATAAAGAAGTGCTGGAATGCTGATAAATAAGCTATTTGGAGTGGAAACTGATTTAATGCTGCTAGGCATAAGTTAGTGCTGCTGAGTCTAACTTAATGCTTCTAGGTTTCTACTGCTAAGTTTGAGAGTGCAGGGTACTGTTTAAAAACTTTGAACGATTAAGGGTTTATATCCTTCAATCATTCACACAAGTGTTTTTATCCGATCAAAAGCTCCCTCAAACGAAACCCTAACATAATTTTATCATCTAATTGCAAAATCAAACAAACCCCAACACGATTTTTCAAAAACACACAATGTCGAAACTTTCTTTTGCTGACACTCAAAACATGATTGCATTCTTACAAAAGCCCAAAGAATCTGAAGGTTTTACTGAAATCATAGATTTCTTGAATGCAAGCCATATTAGGTATGCATTAACAGTAAACCCTAATATATATATATTTCCCACATTAAAAAGTTTTGGTCTACTACCAAGGTCGAAACTATTAATAGGGAAGAACAGATAAATGCCCTTGTAGATGGGCATAAAATACTTGTTACTAAAACAGCTGTTAGGGAAGTTCTTCACCTAGCAGATGTTAAAAGTATTGAGTATTTTGATAATTCTACAATTTTTGAAAACCTTGCACTGATGGGGTATGTAAGGAAAATGATTCATTAAAGTATTCCAAAGGTGCCTTCTCCCCTCAGTGGAAATTCTTGTTTCATACCATCTTACAATGCTTAAGTGCAAAAACAACTGGATGGAATGAGTTTAGCAGTAATGTGGCCTCTGCCATAATCTGCTTGGCTACAAACCAAAGGTTTAATTTTTCTAAAATGTTTTTTGATGGCATGGTTAAAAATTTGGATAAGTCTGCAAACAAATTTTACATATATCAAAGGTTTTTACAATTGCTTATGGATAAACAATTTTCTACAAAGAATATTCATTCAAAAACATATCCTGCACCCTCTCATTATAAAAAGATTTTTGCAAACATTAAGAGGGTGGGAAAAGAATTTTCTGGGAATGTAACAGCATTAACTCAAACAATGTTGCTACAAGCTCAAAACCAGGGTGAAGGTTCAGTAATCCCAACTGAGACCCATCACACACCCATTGTTTTACCATCATCATATCAACCTAAAAAGACCTATACCCATAGGATCACACAGAAAAAGGGCACTGAGCTACCTCAGGCTAGTGCTAGTATGGTTGCAGATGAGGCTGTGCATAAGGAGATGGGTCACATATTGGTAAGGGCTGCCACTACTGCTGCTAGCTTAGATGCAGAGTAGGCCAGTGGTAACATAAGTAAGACCCAAACCAAGGCAACACTTAATGAGTCAAGTTCCTCTTGAACTAGCTCAGGTAGTGGTCCCAGCCAACCGAAAACTATGGGGGGTATGGATGCTTAAACTGGGTTTGAGACTATGCCTAACACACCCTATGATTCACCACTCAGGAGAGGTAACACACTCCGAAGTGATGAGGGTAGTATGGAACTTAAAATAACTGAATTGATGGAAACTTGTACAAAATTGTCACAACAGGTTCTTGATCTTACTAGGACTGTTAACTCTCAGAAGAAGGAAATTACTAGTTTGAAGAAAAATTTAAGCTCTTCATGGAATTCTTAGCTAAGCAGAAAAAGTTCTTTGCACAAAAGAGGACTAAGGCTAAGAGGAACAAACCACCTACTATAGCACATCAAAAGCAAATTATGATGACCTACTTGAGAAACATGGATGGATGGAAGCCTGATCAATTCAAAGGCATGAGCTATAACAGGATTAAAGAGCAGTTTGATAAAATTTTCAAAAGGTTCAACACTTTTATTGCTATGAGTACAGAGGAGGTGGTGGGGGATTCTAAGGAAGCAGAGAAATAGCAAGGGTGTAGTGTAAAAAGAGCAGGTGGAGAACTAGAGTCTAAAAGCAGTAAGAAACAAAAACCTGATGAGCAAACAGAGCAGAAGCAAGAGCAAGCAGACCAAGAAGATATTGAAAATGAAAAAGCTGAATTACAAAAATTGATAGTCATTGCTTCAGATGATGAAGAGGAAATAGTTGATGTTGTTCCTTTGCAAACAAAAGCACCTATCATTGATTGGAAGACTGGCCATCATGGAAAGACAGCTTGGTGGGACATAGTGAGAGCTGGTGGAAGAACTCAAAGATTTAAATTATTTGGTCAGATGCTCAAAAGCTTTGATAGAGAAGATTTAGAGACTTTATGGAAGCTGATTAAGGTTAAGTATGGGAATACAATGCCAGAAGATATCTTGGATAGGGTTCTATGGGGTGATTTGAAGGTTATGTTTGAACCACATCTAGAAGATAGAGTGTGGGCAGATCAGTTTCAGAATACAGTTAAGTCTTGGAAGCTGTATCATTCATGTGGAGTTCATACTGTAACCATGAATGCACTTCAGATTTACATGTTGGTTGAGAAGTATTATCCTTTAAATAAGGCTATAGTTCATCAGATGTCAAATGGAACTGTTAGACTTCAAATTGAAGTTTTTGATGAGATGGCCTATCAGCTGTTCAAGAAAATGGAAAGGATACTCAAGCCAAAAGAGAAGAAAAAGTGAAGTGTTTGGAAGCATCCTTCTGGTGATGGTTTAAGCTTTGAATGAAACTTGATGATTTTAGGAGAAAATATCAAGTTTAGGGGACGATTGTTGGGATTCAATGACTTCAAGATGTTGCTGATGTTAAGACTGCTTAGGTATTACAAAGAAAAAGCTCTAAGTCATTAATGCTGCTAATACAAGTTTTACTACTGCTGGTGTATTTTACTACTGCTGGTGATGCTGAAGAACTTCAAGAAAATACAATAAGTAGTTAGTGCTGCCAGACTAAAAGTTAATGCTGATAGTTTAGAATTACAACTGCTGAAGGATTACTGCTGCTAGAGTTAGAGTTAAGACTGCTAGTCTATATTGAGTCTTAGTTAATACTGCTAATGAGATATACTTGTATAGTCGGTTAGATAAGTATATAAAAGATTCTAAAAAGATTTATCTTGTATAGAAAGTTATTGTAAGCCGACTAGGACTCTTTAGTCTATAAAAGGAGGTCCTAGGGCATTGAGTTACGTACGTGTGTTTTTCATATAGCTTCAAGGTTGTAAACCCTAATACTAGGAGAGTATTCATATTATTCATTAATAATATTGAAGCTGTTTTGTTTGTTAATCTTGTGTTTTAAATTGTTTTACTGTTACATTATAAGTTCTTCTTAAGGTTAAATTCTAGATTCCGCATAGACTTTAATATACTCAAAGACAGTTTCTACACAGTTGTTTTAGATTTATCTATGATAACTTAACCTTTACAAGCTAAGGGATTCGATCAAGTGCATAATTGGGATCAACATTT
Source organism: Artemisia tridentata subsp. tridentata (assembly GCA_021014915.2). Classification (NCBI taxonomy): domain Eukaryota; kingdom Viridiplantae; phylum Streptophyta; class Magnoliopsida; order Asterales; family Asteraceae; genus Artemisia; species Artemisia tridentata. The sequence continues at coordinate 111,253,220 of CP139502.1, read as the reverse complement.
AGGCTCAATTTCTATCTCGTTTAGGTCTACTGACTAGATTCCTATCAGGTGAGATTTTTATTTTCTTTTTAGTAGCTTTCTTGTATTCTATCTTTTCTTCGTGCCATTTGTTTTGTAATTCTCTTCATTTGCCATCATGGTGAATAAAGGCATCTTCGACCTACACCAAGCACACCAAGCACCACCACAACAACACCAAGCCCCACCAAACCACCAAGAACAACCTGACCAACACCCACCAATTAACCAAGACCCACCTCGAGCCCGTAATCTTGGTGAGTACTCCAAACCAAGCCACCAAGGCTATCGAAACACCATTGAGCTCCCCCAAAGAGCCAATGTGTCTCCCTTGCGATCCGACACCATCCGGTTGGTGCAAAGCGGATGTGCATTCCATGGACTTCGTTCTGAAGATCCAAATCAACATCTCAAGGATTATCTTAAAATCGTAGATTCCATAGACCTTGATGTTGCCACTCAAGAGAGAACACGTTTGCGTCTCTTTCAATTCTCTCTACGTGACCAAGCTAGTCAATGGCTTGAGCGTTTACCTGCGGGATCTATCACATCTTGGGATGATCTCACTTCTCGTTTCCTCGCTCAATTTTTCCTACCGAGGAGAACTACCAAGCTAAGGAATGGCATCTTGATGTTCCAAAAACGTCAAGGTGAAACTCTTTACGAAGCATGGACTCGTTTCAAGGACTTACTCCAAAAAGTCCCTCATCATGGCATTGATCTTTGGCTTCAAATCCAAATTTTCTGTGATGGTGTCAATCATCACACTAAAAGAGCCATTGATTATGCTGCCAATGGAAAACTGAGCAAACTTAGCATATAAAAGTGCTGGAAGGTCATTGAGGACTTGGCACAATATGAAGAAGAAGAAGAATGGGAGGATCCAATATTCGTGGAAGAAGGGAGTCTGGATTACGTTAATACAACCCAAGAGCAAATATTTGAGAATATAGAAAGGCAGGTTTAGGAGTTAATGAGCGCTGAGATACCTATTGACACCAACAACACAAATCCATGGGGGATATATAAATGCAGTTAGCAGTCGGATGCTTCCTAAATTTTCGCGACAGGAGAAATTCGAGGGGATAATGTTGCAATTTGTGAAGAATCAAGAGAAACAAATCCAACAGTTAGAAGCTCACATTAACAACACCCGAAATGTCTTTATGGAATTGGCTGAGAATTTCATAAGCTAAAGGAAAAGCTTAAGAGAGAAGCCTTACCTAAAAAAATTTAAAAGGTTTTTGAAATTCCAGAACTTGTTGGGATGAGCAGTGGTTCGCATAAAGAAACAGCCTCTTTCGTAAATTTGATCCAAAATGACTTCTATTCCCATAAATCACCCCTTGAAGAAGGGAACTCTCACGTGAACAACATTTTCGTTGGAAGTGTACGTGTTACGCTTCCCAATTTCCATGAATGAAGGGAAAGTTCCTATGGGTTTAAACCGGGTGTACAAAAAACTCGGGTAAAGCCTATCTTCGTTCTTAAGACTTGTTGGGAGAGATTGTTTAGCTCATTAATTACTTACCAAAATGGAGATGGGAAATTAATTGGCAAGGTAATTGATTCTACGAATAATCAAATTACGTGAAACTATAACAACAAAATATTTGACCCGGGTGGAAGTCGTGTTTTAAACGGATTTCAAAGTTGGAAATACATCTAAATTATTTCTTTTAAAAATAAAAAAGGGAAGTTTAAAAGAAAAAAAAAATGTTTAAAAGAAAAGGCTTTTTTGTGTGTGTGTGTGTGTTTGTGTGTGTGTGTGTGTGTTTTTAACTCATAAAACGGGGGTCTGATGGCGTCACCATTTGAACCTGACGGCGTCAGATCATCTGCACAGCCCTAATAAACACAAACCCATCACTTTCATTCTAAGCCCCACAAATCTTACCCACCACACACACTCACCACCGACTTCTCAAGGGCCAATTTACCCATTCTTGTTGCGAATCTCCATTTGGTAAGTGGTTTTTACTAATCTTTCTTGATTCAATTGTCCATTAGATCAATCAATTTAGGATTTCACCTAAATCCAAAACCCTGGAATTAATACATAATTAGGACTTGTTTTGCCTTATAATCATGTTATTTTGACAATGGTTGTGGTAATAATTAGTTTGTAATCAAATGGGTTTGATGTTATGAGGGAAAATAATGAAATCGGACCACACACCCTTTGCCAATTCATATTTTGTTGTCAAAAGGGTTGTTTGGTTTATGGGTTTAAAGTTTAAATCTTGATTTTTCCCTCGTATTCTCGGATTCAAAACTTGTAAGGGGTGATGGCGTTAGCCCGTAGGTGTGACGACGTCAGAACTATCTGATGACAGTTTTGCTCTTTTCTCCCAATCTCATTTGCTTCCGTTGTTCTTGTGTTATTTCAGGAAATGAGTAAGAGGTCCAGGGTCAACAGTGGACAATCCTCAAGCTCTCGACAAGAATGGGGTATTTTTGATAGTGATTACGCCAACGCCCGCTATGCTCAATTGCTTAACCAAACTATTGATCATTGGGCTATCTTGGATTGGGATTTCTTGCAGATCCATAACCTTGAGGCAGGGTTTTTTGCAAGCTTTCAGACTAATGAGTTTACGGGTCCACAGTGGGCGAGGTTGTTTCGTATCCATGAGCCATGGTACGTGAGTTCTTTGCTACTTATAACATGGACGTGGGGACGTGTAGGAATAATGTTGGTGCTACTGGGATTCGGTTTAGGCTAGGGGGAGTTGCGGACTTGTTCTTTGCTTGACTTTGGATGAAGGGTTGGATTGTATAGGCAGCATGAGGCTATGGAGGCTCAGTTCATGCTCCAGTTGAGTCAGGGTTTGACTGTTGAGAATGATATGAGGAGTGTTAGCTTTTGGCCATCGATTGGGGATGAGGAGTATGCTACTGGGGGCACTGGGGCTGCCCAGATCAGGGATCCAAGGGATTAGGCTGACGCATCGCTGCATTACGTATTCTATAGCTGGCGTCAGGATACCACTCATCGTGTCACCCTTCTGGATTTATTCCTTCTGTACTCGATCTATGCTCCTGATGTGTTTTGCAACATCCCTTTTTGGTTAGCTAGTTATTTGAGTGGTGCAGCTGGGGAGAAGTTGAACGACAAGATTTATAGAGGGATGTTCATCACCAAGCTGGCTCGTTCGTATAGGGTGTTACGACCTGAGATTCAGGGATACTTAAGCATTGGGGGTCCGACTAGGGTTGTCAAGAGCAGATCATTGAGGGCAATGCAGATTTTCATGACTTTGGGTGATGGTAACAGTGTGTGGTGTGCTCCTAGGAAAGCGGTTGCTCATAATGATGATGATGATGATGAGGAGGAGGCGCAGCAGCAGTAGCAGGGGTATTATGGGGTCGGTAGTTCTGCAGACACTTACCGGCATATGAGCCAGGGAGATTGGCAGGCCCACCAAGGGGCCTGGATAGGTCAGATGGATACGTGGGTGACCAGGACGGACCAGCGGTTCGACTGGATGTATGATCACACAGTGCGGCAGATGCAGTACCTCTCTACCCGTGATCAGCTGGACCCACATTTTCAGATCGACCCATTCTCTGGCCGCGTGCAGGACTATCCACCCTACGGGTACACCGGACACCTCCCTCCTGGCTATGATTACCGCTATGGACCCCCTGGCCAGTGATGTTTTATGGTTATCTTTGTTGTGATCTTGGAACAATTTGATGATGGTTTTATGTTTCAAAACAATTTATGGTCTGTAATAATTTAGGATTTGATTTGGTGGTTGACTTTGGATATTTGTAACATTTGTGATATTTTTATTTTGGTATTTAGGATTTATTGTTTTCTTTTATTGTTTGATTGTTTGTTTTTATTTTGTTTTGATTTCATATATATGCTCCATCATAATTGTTTATCGTTCATGTTTCAAATAAATTTGTGAAAATGCTTTATTTTGTTTTTAACCTCGTCTTAATCACATATACAGGTATTTTACAAAAAAAAAAAAAAAAAGAAAAAAAAAAAAAAAAAAAAAAAAAAAAGGATAAGTGTAGGGAAGATCATATTTGTTTACAAGAACGAATTCAAACATGAAAGTTAACAATTATTGATTAGCATATATATTTGTGTGTTTGTTAGAGTCAAATGTTTGTATCGAGTCACAATAAGTGTTCAGCAGTTTTCCAGGTTTTATTAATTAGATTTTTCCAGAAATTTTCTAGAAACAAAACGCAAAAATACTGTCAGGCACTGTAGCAGCATAATTTTCTAGGATTTTGTTTTTCTGTTGGAACTTAATTTTTGGAAATCTTCAGAATTTTAAATTTCCATGAATCTGTAGACATTTATTTTGCAAGCATTACATCTTAAGTGTTTTCTAGGAATTAATTTTTATATATATAGTGTTTTCTGCCGATTTTATGAGAGGTTTTGTGTTTGTTTTCTTAGTGAATTACAGGTTATATTGGACAAGAAGATAAAGATGAAGTATGATGAGCGTTTATTGCATTTATTTTCTTGGAGGAGGATTTAATCATGTTTTCACATCGTCCATGCCGAGCAAATCAGGGGAGTATTAGTTTCTTTCATCTATTTTATTTTTCCCGTTATCATATACTTTTCAGGAACATTGGGGACAATGTTCAATTTAAGTATAGGGAGGGTAAAATGGGATACCTTAGAAACTATAACTTCGCTTGATATTTGTTTTGTCTTAGAGTAAATGTGTAATAAAACTAAAAGAAATACTTGTTAGGGCAATTTTGGCACCAAATTTAAATTTTTTTACAACATGTAGGAGTGAAAATTTAGTCTTAATAAGCGTCTCATGGATAGGAATTATATAGCTAGCACAAAAACCCTTCCACTCAAAAATTTCCACCCCAAAAATCTGAGGTTCGCCTTTAGATCTTTAGGAAAAAGCATTTACCTTTAATGCTTATGAGTGTACCGGTAGTATATAGATTCTAGAACTTGCATTTGTGGTGCATTCCGAGATCGCTAGTGAGACTACATTCGTGTAGTTAGGATTTACGAAATGATAAGAGGCATTAGGATAACCCTTGTTTTAAACATGTTTTATAATTACTTGACCGATGAGCCAAGTTACTTGACTAATAAAGTCAAATAGTTTTTCCACACCTTTGCGATGTACTCATTTTTAGTACACGATACCCCTAGTACACCCCTCAGAGCCCATCTTTTTCGCGGTTCTCATGATATTTTGGTGGATTCCGAAGTATTAATGAAGAACATTGTTTACAATCCACCCCCAAATGTACAACCAAATCGTCTTATCCTTCCTTGTATGCACTCACCTTTAGTGCAATTGTTACAACAATTGTGTTAAACCCTTTGTAAATTGTCTAATTGATTACATGGTTGCTAAGTCGAGTCATATCTTGTAAATACAGCTTTGGGATGATTGAGACTCATGGGTAAAGTACTAGTTTGTTATTGAGTAATGGAGAATCTTACCCACATATGTGCATTAATGTTTAAAGTACTCCAAGTGTTTTGATTTTCTTAATTCGGGTCATTAGTTAGTTATGTGTAAAGTATGTAAAAGTTGAAGTGTAGGGAGGTTACAAGTAACCCTTTGTAATGATGTATTATTTTGGATGGTAGGGCAAAAGTTTATGAAAAATAAATATATATAAAAAAAAAGAAAAAAAAGTGAAAAAAATGATAAAAAGAAAAAAAAAAAGTAGAAAAAGACAAGAGAAAAAAACATACGGACTACCATCCCATTATTAATTTTTGTTTAAGTCAAAATAGTGTCTTGAAAAATACAAAAAGAGTTAGTAGTTAGCGAGTCAAGTTGAGTCTTGGCTTAGCAACACCTCATTGTACATGTAATTAACTAAGATGATTAACTTCCCTTATCCAACAAAACCGTGTTTTCTTATACCCTTACACCTAACGTTACAACCCTTTAAAAGACCTCTTTGATAGTGTATCCTAGGTGCTTACGCCAAAGTGGTGGAGGTTTGATCCGTTCTCAAGCATATGGTAATCTATGTGCTATGACAGGTAGAGAGTGTTATATTTTCCCGTTTTCATTTGTTATAAAACTTTATACACCCGAGAGATGTGAGAATCCAAACAGTTTATGTGAGGTGCTAGTATGTAATTTCCGTGCTTATTTTGACTAACATGGAATGATTATGTGTTGTAATTATTTTTATATTAACGTTAAATGACCCCTAACTTGTAAATTGATTAGAATAAAAGCATGTTTGCTTTGAGGACAAGTAAATCCCAAGTGTAGGGATATTTGAAAAGGATTAATTTGATACCTTTTTAAGGGGTCATTTAAGCCCAAAATCATATTAATATGAGGAAATATTGCCTCAAATTGTTTCTTTTTGCATTTTAGGTACTTGAGACGAGAGAAAACTGGAAATCGGCACCTTTTGGACGTATTTGGATGGAAAAGTGAAGAAAACGACAAAGTCACGAAAAACCTGTCAGACCTGGAGCTCTAACGGCGTCATAGGCTACAACGTGACGCCGTCACTTGTTGATTATGCTATATTTTTGGTTGAAGTTTAACAAGAGATGCCTTAGTCAAATTCTGAAGATCCACAACCTGACGGCGTCAGGTGTTAATTGAAGATGAGAGTCACGTGTTAATTTCACAAGAGACGTCCCAGACACTTTACAAGAGGACGACGTCAGACTGAAGGAGACGGCGTCAGGACTTATAAAGTGATGCCGTCAAAACGGCGACTTGCACAAGACGAGACCCTAAACACGGCGAGCTGACGGCGTCAGGACCCATAAGCTGACGCCGTCTGAATTGTATTCCTATATATATATTTTCCTTTGTTTTTCATTATGGAGAGTGACATCTTTGGGTACATCTTGGATTAGGGTTTAAGGATGAATTTTAGCAGCATTGTAAGGGTTTTTCAACCCTCAAAACTTATGTCTCATTGAAGATAAGTTACTTGTTCAATCATTTAATATGTCTATGTTTTGTTTGATTACTTGTTTATCTTTTCTTCTATCTATCATGCTAGCTTAAATTTACTTGTGTTCGCTTAGATCTAGTGAAACCTAGTTGTTGAATATTGATTTGTCATCTATTGTTTAGTTGATTGCTTCGCGTTAGGCTAAGAAAACTGGCCGACCTCTTATATGTAACTGGCTTGAACGTCTTAGAAACGCAACCGTAGAGTGCACTATTAGTTTTTCTCGATGTATTTATTGCATGAATTGCGGCTTGTAGATCCTAGAAAACTTAATAGACTGTAAGGTTTTTAGGGGAGACTAAGGTTTATAGAGTTGGGGACTTCAGCACCTCCCCACAACCGATATTAAGAAATAAAGCAATTCAACTAAAACAAGGACATGACAATTCGACAGATCAATAGGAGATAACTAGGGAGATAACAAGTCAAATTCAAAATAAGCTCACACTGCCTAAATCATAGTACAAAATCCAATCCCCAAACAATATCATAATTCAAAACATCTCGAGCCATGATCAATCATACAGATACTATAGTCATATGGTGACGCGCCAACTGAGCCTCAGACTACAAACACGCATAAATGATCCACACATAGATTGGGTGCCACTTCCCAAATCCATACTGGGTGCCACTTCCCAAAATGTATATTGGGTGCCACTTCCCAAAATCATATACTGGGTGCCACTTCCCAAAATTATATACTGGGTGCCACTTCCCAAAACATATACTATCAATGCATCACTAAACAGTTTCACACGTTCAAGCCAAGTCACACAAACTGGGTTCACACAATAAGGCACATATTTCAATCAAAACACACTTATTGTCCAAAAACCCCTACATGATTTTTCAAAAACACACAATGTCGAAACTTTCTTTTGCTGACACTCACAACATGATTGCATTCTTGCAAAAGCCCAAAGAATCTGAAGGTTTTACTGAAATCATAGATTTCTTGAATGCAAGCCATATTAGGTATGCATTAACAGTAAACCCTAATATATATATATTTCCCACATTAAACAGTTTTGGTCTACTACCAAGGTCGAAACTATTAATAGGGAAGAACAGATAAATGCCCTTGTAGATGGGCAGAAAATACTTGTTACTAAAACAGCTGTTAGGGAAGTTCTTCACCTAGCAGATGTTAAAAGTATTGAGTATTTTGATAATTCTACAATTTTTGAAAACCTTGCACTGATGGGGTATGTAAGGAAAATGATTCATTAAAGTTTTCCAAAGGTGCCTTCTCCCCTCAGTGGAAATTCTTGATTCATACCATCTTACAATGCTTAAGTGCAAAAACAACTGGATGGAATGAGTTTAGCAGTAATGTGGCTTCTACCATAATCTGCTTGGCTACAAACCAAAGGTTTAATTTTTCTAAAATGTTTTTTGATGGCATGGTTAAAAATTTGGATAAGTCTGCAAACAAATTTTACATATATCAAAGGTTTTTACAATTGCTTATGGATAAACAATTTTCTACAAAGAAAATTCATTCAAAAACATATCCTGCACCCTCTCATTATAAAAAGATTTTTGCAAACATGAAGAGGGTGGGAAAAGAATTTTCTGGGAATGTAACAGCATTAACTCAAACAATGTTGCTACAAGCTCAAAACCAGGGTGAAGGTTCAGTAATCCCAACTGAGACCCATCACACACCCATTGTTTTACCATCATCATATCAACCTAAAAAGACCTATACCCATAGGATCACACAGAAAAAGGGCACTGAGCTACCTCAGGCTAGTGCTAGTATGGTTGCAGATGAGGCTGTGCATAAGGAGATGGGTCACATATTGGTAAGGGCTGCCACTACTGCTGCTAGCTTAGATGCAGAGTAGGCCAGTGGTAACATAAGTAAGACCCAAACCAAGGCAACACTTAATGAGTCAAGTTCCTCTTGAACTAGCTCAGGTAGTGGTCCCAGCCAACCGAAAACTATGGGGGGTATGGATGCTCAAACTGGGTTTGAGACTATGCCTAACACACCCTATGATTCACCACTCGGGAGAGGTAACACACTCCGAAGTGATGAGGGTAGTATGGAACTTAAAATAACTGAATTGATGGAAACTTGTACAAAATTGTCACAACAGGTTCTTGATCTTACTAGGACTGTTAACTCTCAGAAGAAGGAAATTACTAGTTTGAAGAAAAATTTAAGCTCTTCATGGAATTCTTAGCTAAGCAGAAAAAGTTCTTTGCACAAAAGAGGACTAAGGCTAAGAGGAACAAACCACCTACTATAGCACATCAAAAGCAAATTATGATGACCTACTTGAGAAACATGGATGGATGGAAGCCTGATCGATTCAAAGGCATGAGCTATAACAGGATTAAAGAGCAGTTTGATAAAGTTTTCAAAAGGGTCAACACTTTTATTGCTATGAGTACAGAGGAGGTGGTGGGGGATTCAAAGGAAGCAGAGAAATAGCAAGGGTGTAGTGTAAAAAGAGCAGGTGGAGAACTAGAGTCTAAAAGCAGTAAGAAACAAAAACCTGATGAGCAAACAGAGCAGAAGCAAGAGCAAGCAGACCAAGAAGATATTGAAAATGAAAAAGCTGAATTACAAAAATTGATAGTCATTGCTTTAGATGATGAAGAGGAAATAGTTGATGTTGTTCCTTTGCAAACAAAAGCACCTATCATTGATTGGAAGACTGGCCATCATGGAAAGACAGCTTGGTGGGACATAGTGAGAGCTGGTGGAAGAACTCAGAGATTTAAATTCTTTGGTCAGATGCTCAAAAGCTTTGATAGAGAAGATTTAGAGACTTTATGGAAGCTGATTAAGGTTAAGTATGGGAATACAATGCCAGAAGATATCTTGGATAGGGTTCTATGGGGTGATTTGAAGGTTATGTTTGAACCACATCTAGAAGATAGAGTGTGGGCAGATCAGTTTTAGAATACAGTTAAGTCTTGGAAGCTGTATCATTCATGTGGAGTTCATACTGTAACCATGAATGCACTTCAGATTTACATGTTGGTTGAGAAGTATTATCCTTTAAATAAGGCTATAGTTCATCAGATGTCAAATGGAACTGTTAGACTTCAAATTGAAGTTTTTGATGAGATGGCCTATCAGCTGTTCAAGAAAATGGAAAGGATACTCAAGCCAAAAGAGAAGAAAAAGTGAAGTGTTTGGAAGCATCCTTCTGGTGATGGTTTAAGCTTTGAATGAAACTTGATGATTTTAGGAGAAAATATCAAGTTTAGGGGACGATTGTTGGGATTCAATGACTTCAAGATGTTGCTGATGTTAAGACTGCTTAGGTATTACAAAGAAAAAGCTCTAAGTCATTAATGCTGCTAATACAAGTTTTACTACTGCTGGTGTATTTTACTACTGCTGGTGATTCTGAAGAACTTCAAGAAAATACAATAAGTAGTTAGTGCTGCCAAACTAAAAGTTAATGCTGATAGTTTAGAATTACAACTGCTGAAGGATTACTGCTGCCAGAGTTAGAGTTAAGACTGCTAGTCTATATTGAGTCTTAGTTAATACTGCTAATGAGATATACTTGTATAGTCGGTTAGATAAGTATATAAAAGATTCAAAAAAGATTTATCTAGTTTAGAAAGTTATTGTAAGCCGACTAGGACTCTTTAGTCTATAAAAGGAGGTCCTAGGGCATTGAGTTACGTACGTGTGTTTTTCATATAGCTTCAAGGTTGTAAACCCTAATACTAGGAGAGTATTCATATTATTCATTAATAATATTGAAGCTGTTTTGTTTGTTAATCTTGTGTTTTAAATTGTTTTACTGTTACATTATAAGTTCTTCTTAAGGTTAAATTCTAGATTCCACATAGACTTTAATATACTCAAAGACAGTTTCTACACAGTTGTTTTAGATTTATCTAAGATAACTTAACCTTTACAAGCTAAGGGATTCAATCAAGTGCATAATTGGGATCAACATTTAGGCTCAATTTCTATCTCGTTTAGGTCTACTGACTAGATTCCTATCAAGTGAGATTTTTATTTTCTTTTTAGTAGCTTTCTTGTATTCTATCTTTTCTTTGTGCCCTTTGTTTTGTAATTCTCTTCATTTGCCATCATGGTGAATGAAGGCATCTTCGACCTACACCAAGCACACCCAGCACCACCACAACAACACCAAGCCCCACCAAACCACCAAGAACAACCTGACCAACACCCACCAATTAACCAAGACCCACCTCGAGCCCGTAATCTTGGTGAGTACTCCAAACCAAGCCACCAAGGCTATCGAAACACCATTGAGCTCCCCCAAAGAGCCAATGTGTCTCCCTTGCGATCCGACACCATCCGGTTGGTGCAAAGCGGATGTGCATTCCATGGACTTTGTTCTGAAGATCCAAATCAACATCTCAAGGATTATCTTAAAATCGTAGATTCCATAGACCTTGATGTTGCCACTCAAGAGAGAACACGTTTGCGTCTCTTTCAATTCTCTCTACGTGACCAAGCTAGTCAATGGCTTGAGCGTTTACCTGCGGGATCTATCACATCTTGGGATGATCTCACTTCTCGTTTCCTCGCTCAATTTTTCCTACCGAGGAGAACTACCAAGCTAAGGAATGGCATCTTGATGTTCCAAAAACGTCAAGGTGAAACTCTTTACGAATCATGGACTCGTTTCAGGGACTTACTCCAAAAAGTCCCTCATCATGGCATTGATCTTTGGCTTCAAATCCAAATTTTATGTGATGGTGTCAGTCATCACACTAAAAGAGCCATTGATTATGCTTCCAATGGAAAACTGAGCAAACTTAGCATATAAAAGTGTTGGAAGGTCATTGAGGACTTGGCACAATATGAAGAAGAAGAAGAATGGGAGGATCCAATATTCGTGGAAGAAGGGAGTTTGGATTACGTTAATGCAACCCAAGAGCAAATATTTGAGAATATAGAAAGGCATGTTGAGGAGTTAATGAGCGCTGAGATACCTATTGACACCAACAACACGAATCCATGGGGATATATAAATGCAGTTAGCAGTCGCATGCTTCCTGAATTTTCGTGACAGGAGAAATTCGAGGGGATAATGTTGCAATTTGTGAAGAATCAAGAGAAACAAATCCAATAGTTAGAAGCTCACATTAACAACAACCGAAATGTCTTTATGGAATTGGCTGAGAATTTCATAAGCTAAAGGAAAAGCTTAAGAGAGAAGCCTTACCTAAAAAAATTTAAAAGGTTTTTGAAATTCCAGAACTTGTTGGGATGAGCAGTGGTTCGCATAAAGAAACAGCCTCTTTCGTAAATTTGATCCAAAATGACTTCTATTCCCATAAATCACCCCTTGAAGAAGGGAACTCTCACGTGAACAACGTTTTCGTTGGAAGTGTACGTGTTACGCTTCCCAATTTCCATGAATGAAGGGAAAGTTCCTATGGGTTTAAACCGGGTGTACAAAAAACTCGGGTAAAGCCTATCTTCGTTCTTAAGACTTGTTGGGAGAGATTGTTTAGCTCATTAATTACTTACCAAAATGGAGATGGGAAATTAATTGGCAAGGTAATTGATTCTACGAATAATCAAATTACGTGAAACTATAACAACAAAATATTTGACCCGGGTGGAAGTCGTGTTTTAAACGGATTTCAAAGTTGGAAATACATCTAAATTATTTCTTTTAAAAATAAAAAAGGGAAGTTTAAAAGAAAAAAAAATGTTTAAAAGAAAAGGCTTTTTTGTGTGTGTGTGTGTGTTTGTGTGTGTGTGTGTGTGTTTTTAACTCATAAAACGGGGGTCTGACGGCGTCACCATTTGAACCTGACGGCGTCAGATCGTCTGCACAGCCCTAATAAACACAAACCCATCACTTTCATTCTAAGCCCCACAAATCTTACCCACCACACACACTCACCACCGACTTCTCAAGGGCCAATTTACCCATTCTTGTTGCGAATCTCCATTTGGTAAGTGGTTTTTACTAATCTTTCTTGATTCAATTGTCCATTAGATCAATCAATTTAGGATTTCACCTAAATCCAAAACCCTAGAATTAATACATAATTAGGACTTGTTTTGCCTTATAATCATGTTATTTTGACAATGGTTGTGGTAATAATTAGTTTGTAATCAAATGGGTTTGATGTTATGAGGGAAAATAACGAAATCGGACCACACACCCTTTGCCAATTCATATTTTGCTGTCAAAAAGGGTTGTTTGGTTTATGGGTTTAAAGTTTAAATCTTGATTTTTCCCTTGTATTCTCGGATTCAAAACTTGTAAGGGGTGATGGCGTTAGCCCGTAGGTGTGACGACGTCAGAACTATCTGATGACAGTTTTGCTCTTTTCTCCCAATCTCATTTGCTTCCGTTGTTCTTGTGTTATTTCAGGAAATGAGTAAGAGGTCCAGGGTCAACAGTGGACAATCCTCAAGCTCTCGACAAGAAAACTTTGCGGATACCGTGCAAAGTTGGGGTATTTTTGATAGTGATTACGCCAACGCCCGCTATGCTCAATTCCTTAACCAAACTATTGATCATTGGGCTATCTTGGATTGGGATTTCTTGCAGAACCATAACCTTGAGGCAGGGTTTTTTGCAAGCTTTCAGACTGATGAGTTTACGGGTCCTCAGTGGGCGAGGTTGTTTCGTATCCATGAGCCATGGTACGTGAGTTCTTTGCTACTTATAACATGGACGTGGGGACGTGTAGGAATAATGTTGGTGCTACTGGGATTCGGTTTAGGCTAGGGGGAGTTGCGGACTTGTTCTTTGCTTGAGTTTGGATGAAGGGTTGGATTGTATAGGCAGCATGAGGCTATGGAGGATCAGTTCATGCTCCAGTTGAGTCAGGGTTTGACTGTTAAGAATGATATGAGGAGTGTTAGCTTTTGGCCATCGATTGGGGATGAGGAGTATGCTACTGGGGGCACTGGGGCCGCCCAGATCAGGGATCCTAGGGATTAGGCTGACGCATCGCTGCATTACGTATTCTATAGCTGGCGTCAGGATACCACTCATCGTGTCACCCTTCTGGATTTATTCCTTCTGTACTCGATCTATGCTCCTGATGTGTTTTGCAACATCCCTTTTTGGTTAGCTAGTTATTTGAGTGGTGCAGTTGGGGAGAAGTTGAACGACAAGATTTATAGAGGGATGTTCATCACCAAGCTGGCTCGTTCGTATGGGGTGTTACGACCTGAGATTCAGGGATACTTAAGCATTGGGGGTCCGACTAGGGTTGTCAAGAGCAGATCATTGAGGGCAATGCAGATTGTCATGACTTTGGGTGATGGTAACAGTGTGTGGTGTGCTCCTAGGAAAGCGGTTGCTCATAATGATGATGATGATGAGGAGGAGGAGGCGCAGCAGCAGTAGCAGGGGTATTATGGGGTCGGTAGTTCTGCAGACACTTACCGGCATATGAGCCAGGGAGATTGGCAGGCCCACCAAGGGGCCTGGATAGGTCAGATGGATACGTGGGTGACCAGGACGGACCAGCGGTTCGACTGGATGTATGATCACACAGTGCGGCAGATGCAGTACCTCTCCACCCGTGATCAGCTGGACCCACACTTGCAGATCGACCCATTCCCTGGCCGCGAGCAGGACTATCCACCCTACGGGTACACCGGACACCTCCCTCCTGGCTATGATTACCGCTATGGACCCCCTGGCCAGTGATGTTTTATGGTTATCTTTGTTGTGATCTTGGAACAATTTGATGATGGTTTTATGTTTCAAAACAATTTATGGTCTGTAATAATTTAGGATTTGATTTGGTGGTTGACTTTGGATATTTGTAACATTTGTGATATTTTTATTTTGGTATTTAGGATTTATTGTTTTCTTTTATTGTTTGATTGTTTGTTTTTATTTTGTTTGATTTCATATATATGCTCCATCATAATTGTTTATCGTTCATGTTTCAAATAAATTTGTGAAAATGCTTTATTTTGTTTTTAACCTCGTCTTAATCACATATACAGGTATTTTACAAAAAAAAAAAAAAAAAAAAAAAAAAAAAAAAAAAAGGATAAGTGTAGGGAAGATCATATTTGTTTACAAGAACGAATTCAAACATGAAAGTTAACAATTATTGATTAGCATATATATTTGTGTGTTTGTTAGAGTCAAATGTTTGTATCGAGTAACAATGAGTGTTCTGCAGTTTTCCAGGTTTTATTAATTAGATTTTTCCAGAAATTTTCTAGAAACAAAACGCAAAAATACTGTCAGGTCATACCTGACGACGTTAGGCACTGTAGCAGCATAATTTTCCAGGATTTTGTTTTTCTGTTGGAACTTAATTTTTGGAAATTTTCAGAATTTTAAATTTCCATGAATCTGTAGACATTTATTTTGCAAGCATTATATCTTAAGTGTTTTCTAGGAATTAATTTTTATATATATAGTGTTTACTGCCGATTTTATGCGAGGTTTTGTGTTTGTTTTCTTAGTGAATTACAGGTTATATTGGACAAGAAGATAAAGATGAAGTATGATGAGCATTTATTGCATTTATTTTCTTGGAGGAAGATTTAACCATGTTTTCACATCGTCCATGCTGAGCAAATCAGGGGAGTATTAGTTTCTTTCATCTATTTTATTTTTCCCGTTATCATATACTTTTCAGGAACATTGGGGACAATGTTCAATTTAAGTATAGGGAGGGTAAAATGGGATACCTTAGAAACTATAACTTCGCTTGATATTTGTTTTGTCTTAGAGTAAATGTGTAATAAAACTAAAAGAAATACTTGTTAGGGCAATTTTGGCACCAAATTTAAATTTTTTTACAACATGTAGGAGTGAAAATTTAGTCTTAATAAGCGTCTCATGGATAGGAATTATATAGCTAGCACAAAAACCCTTCCACTCAAAAATTTCCACCCCAAAAATCTGAGGTTCGCCTTTAGATCTTTAGGAAAAAGCATTTACCTTTAATGCTTATGAGTGTACCGGTAGTATATAGATTCTAGAACTTGCATTTGTGGTGCATTCCGAGATCGCTAGTGAGACTACATTCGTGTAGTTAGGATTTACGAAATGATAAGAGGCATTAGGATAACCCTTGTTTTAAACATGTTTTATAATTACTTGACCGATGAGCCAAGTTACTTGACTAATAAAGTCAAATAGTTTTTCCACACCTTTGCGATGTACTCATTTTTAGTACACGATACCCCTAGTACACCCCTCAGAGCCCATCTTTTTCGCGGTTCTCATGATATTTTGGTGGATTTCGAAGTATTAATGAAGAACATTGTTTACAATCCACCCCCAAATGTACAACCAAATCGTCTTATCCTTCCTTGTATGCACTCACCTTTAGTGCAATTGTTACAACAATTGTGTTAAACCCTTTGTAAATTGTCTAATTGATTACATGGTTGCTAAGTCGAGTCATATCTTGTAAATACAGCTTTGGGATGATTGAGACTCATGGGTAAAGTACTAGTTTGTTATTGAGTAATGGAGAATCTTACCCACATATGTGCATTAATGTTTAAAGTACTCCAAGTGTTTTGATTTTCTTAATTCGGGTCATTAGTTAGTTATGTGTAAAGTATGTAAAAGTTCAAGTGTAGGGAGGTTACAAGTAACCCTTTGTAATGATGTATTATTTTGGATGGTAGGGCAAAAGTTTATGAAAAATAAATATATATAAAAAAAAAAGAAAAAAAAGTGAAAAAAATGATAAAAAGAAAAAAAAAAGTAGAAAAAGACAAGGGAAAAAAACATACGGACTACCATCCCATTTTTAACTTTTGTTTAAGTCAAAATAGTGTCTTGAAAAATACAAAAAGAGTTAGTAGTTAGCGAGTCGAGTTGAGTCTTGGCTTAGCAACACCTCATTGTACATGTAATTAACTAAGATGATTGACTTCCCTTATCCAACAAAACCGTGTTTTCTTATACCCTTACACCTAACGTTACAACCCTTTAAAAGACCTCTTTGATAGTGTATCCTAGGTGCTTACGCCAAAGTGGTGGAGGTTTGATCCGTTCTCAAGCATATGGTAATCTATGTGCTATGACAGGTAGAGAGTGTTATATTTTCCCGTTTTCATTTGTTATAAAACTTTATACACCCGAGAGATGTGAGAATCCAAACAGTTTATGTGAGGTGCTAGTATGTAATTTCCGTGCTTATTTTGACTAACACGGAATGATTATGTGTTGT
The DNA here is from genome assembly GCA_021014915.2 of Artemisia tridentata subsp. tridentata. NCBI lineage: Eukaryota > Viridiplantae > Streptophyta > Magnoliopsida > Asterales > Asteraceae > Artemisia > Artemisia tridentata. Next base: position 111,236,105 of record CP139502.1, on the reverse strand, counting down.
AATTATTTTTATATTAACGTTAAATGACCCCTAACTTGTAAATTGATTAGAATAAAAGCATGTTTGCTTTGAGGACAAGTAAATCCCAAGTGTAGGGATATTTGAAAAGGATTAATTTGATACCTTTTTAAGGGGTCATTTAAGCCCAAAATCATATTAATATGATCAAATATTGCCTCAAATCGTTTCTTTTTGCATTTTAGGTACTTGGGACGAGAAAACTGGAAATCGGCACTTTTTGGACGTATTTGGATGGAAAAGTGAAGAAAACGACAAAGTCACGAAAAACCTGTCAGACCTGGAGCTCTAACGGCGTCACAGGCTACAACGTGACGCCGTCACTTGTTGATTATGCTGTATTTTTGGTTGAAGTTTAACAAGAGATGCCTCAGTCAAATTCTGAAGATCCACAACCTGACGGCGTCAGGTGTTAATTGAAGATGAGAGTCACGTGTTAATTTCACAAGAGACGTCCCAGACACTTTACAAGAGGACGGCGTCAGACTGAAGGAGACGGCGTCAGGACTTACAAAGTGATGCCGTCAAAACGGCGACTTGCACAAGACGAGACCCTAAACACGGCGAGCTGACGGCGTCAGGACCCATAAGCTGACGCCGTCTGAATTGTATTCCTATATATATATATTCCTTTGTTTTTCATTATAGAGAGTGACATCTTTGGGTACATCTTGGATTAGGGTTTAAGGACGAATTTTAGCAGCTTTGTAAGGGTTTTTCAACCCTCAAAACTTATGTCTCATTGAAGATAAGTTACTTGTTCAATCATTCAATATGTCTATGTGTTGTTTGATTACTTGTTTATCTTTTCTTCTATCTATCATGCTAGCTTAAATTTACTTGTGTTCGCTTAGATCTAGTGAAACCTAGTTGTTGAATATTGATTTGTCGTCTATTGTTTAGTTGATTGCTTCGCGTTAGGCTAAGAAAACTGGCCGACCTCTTATATGTAACTGGCTTGAACGTCTTAGAAACGCAACCGTAGAGTGCACTATTAGTTTTTCTCGATGTATTTATTGCATGAATTGCGGCTTGTAGATCCTAGAAAACTTAATAGACTGTAAGGTTTTTAGGGGAGACTAAGGTTTATAGAGTTGGGGACTTCAGCACCTCCCTACGACCGATATTAAGAAATAAAGCGCTTCAACTAAAATAAGGACATGACAATTCGACAGATCAATAGGAGATAACTAGGGAGATAACAAGTCAAATTCAAAATAAGCTCACACTGCCTAAATCATAGTACAAAATCCAATCCCCAAACAATATCATAATTCAAAACATCTCGAGCCATGATCAATCATACAGATACTATAGTCATATGGTGACGCGCCAATTGAGCCTCAGACTACAAACATGCATAAATGATCCACACATAGATTGGGTGCCACTTCCCAAATCCATACTGGGTGCCACTTCCCAAAATGTATATTGGGTGCCACTTCCCAAAATCATATACTGGGTGCCACTTCCCAAAATTATATACTGGGTGCCACTTCCCAAAACATATACTATCAATGCATCACTAAACAGTTTCACACGTTCAAGCCAAGTCACACAAATTGAGTTCACACAATAAGGCACATATTTCAATCAAAACACACTTATTGTCCAAAATTATGAAAACAGTATATCACAGCATTAAAGCATTCAAAAGCATTGAGTTTAGTTAAAAACGAGCATGTATTTTCCCCCAAAATAGTTGTAAAACAGGTAAAGTAGGGGCCATGAACTCACCTTAGCCACAACAATGCAAAGATCACAACTGACACGACTGGCACCGAGAAGCAAAACGCAACAGTCTCAAGAGATATGGCACGACAATTCCAAGATATAAAGGCACAACGGTAACTTTGACACACGGCACAACGGGCTCGAAAACTACTTGCAACCTAATATGAATGATATGATTTAAGTCACGGAATGATGTCGTGCATGCAAGTTCATACTCTACTTTATCACTTGTACATGTTTGTTGTAATGTTTATCGTCAAGAATATAGTTGCGTCAATGTGATCTTTTATTTAGAAAATCATCCTTTTTAGAAAACGTAACTTGTTTATCTTGCGACCAAATTTTAGTCGTCATGTTAACGGTTATTTCAAAAGTCTCTAACGCGTCTAATAAGTATATATATTGTTCTACCATTTATGTTCACGTCATTTTAGCCAAAACCAAGCCTAAAGTGTCCAAAATCCACTTTAAAATGTTCCATCAGCTTTTCTATTAGCCAAATAATAGCTGTCAAACTTATATGTCGTCGTAAATCTTTGTTAGGCCATAACTTTTGCGTCGTAGCTCCGTTTCTTAAGTTTTACCTATCCCCGCGAAGGTATTTAAGTATACTATCGGCTTTTCAAGGTCTCGGCTAGTCTAGATACAATTTATCATCAGTTTTGGTCCTTCCAAATTCTGGACAGATTCATACATTTTCTGAAAATAATTGTTTTTGTCGTCTAAATTGAAAATAGCGTATCTTTTCTGTTACAAGCTCGTTTTAACTCATTCAAGCGGCCATGTTCTTGTTATTGAGTCTATTTTCTATATTTCTAGCCTAAACTTGTCACCACCCTACTGATTTTTCTGTATTAACCAAAACGGGACAGATTCATTATTAAATGTGTCAAACTATTTTTCCAAATCTTCTAGCTATTATAACCACTTAACAACAACTCCAAATCTAGTCCTAGTTCATCCCCCAACTTCTCAACATAACAAAAGTGGTCTAACAATAACTTAACAATATTCAAGAGTTCATGTAAATGATCATCAAGGTTGGTAAAAATCACAAGTTCACTAACGTAAATATATATATAATATTTATTATCACTTTCTTGTTGAGATTATACCAACTAGTTTACTTGTGATCAAAACTTGTTTAAAACATAGCCTTTTGTTAAAAGATCGTTGTGGATACAAAGCTTTGTCAACATGTACAAATTGATAAACTAAGTATATGCAACTTGAACTAGCATCAAGATTTAAAGAGTATGAAATTTATCAAGATCAAGATTACTTACTTAGGAAGATTAGTGTGATGAGAGGGTAATATCCTTGATTAAGCCAAGATTAGTGTTTTTAAAACCCTTACTAGAATATCCTAATGATGCTTGATCTTAACCAAACAAGCTCTTTTCTTCCTTCTTGCCCTTGGGTGGATCGAATGGGTGAGGAAGTGTGTGTGTGTGTGATATATATATATATATATATATATATATATATATATATATATATATATATATATATATATATATTCTTCCTTGAACTAGTTATTAGTTACATACATGAACCTTTTTATACTAATGGACTTTCAAAGTTAAAATAGTGAGTTAAAACTATCATGGATATGTTATTAAATGTGTTGGCCGATTGGGGGGGGGGGGAGGGAGGAGACAAAGTTGTAGTCAAGCCTCCCAAATGTTTCTACACTCCATGATTTAGGGTCTTATGTCTTGCATTAATGGTAGGTTGAATACTTGTCTAGTGATTATTATGGTAAAGAAAAGGGGGTGGCACAATGTAGTATTTTTGGAGTAGAAGAGTTGTTTTGATACAAAAGTGTATATGTTGTATGTATTGCGTGTTAAAAATAGGTATTGGTTGTTGGTTTGGTGATTAACGAAAGTTATACGTAATTAAACGTAAGATATAAAGCATTTACCTTAGGTGTCAGGAAATATTTTTGGAACTTTGGTAATCATTTTGGAAGTATAAAAATACGTTGGAAATAATCGTTGGGAGAATTGGATATATCGGGTGTTAAATTACGAATAACGTTTGTTGAATTGACAACCGTAAGTAGATGTAGAATAGGAAATTGTTTTAAGGCTTAATATTGTGGGCCGGAGTAGAAGAAAGGTACCGGAGCGTTGTGGACTAAGTATAGTCTAAATTCATAGTGTTCAAGAGGGTTGTTCCACGTTTTATATTTATTTAACCAAATAGTTATTCGTAAAAAGTGTTCTTGTAAAGTCTCAAGGTCGTAAATTGGAGTTTGAAAATAAATGTTGACGTGAAAAATTTACGGGTTGTCACAGTCTCACCTCCTTAACGGAATCGCGACCTCGCGATTTCAATTCATGGGTTTACGTTATTTGTCAGCATAACTCTTCTGACAATTTGTGAGCGGCTTGCAACTCGATTCTGATCTGAACGATCTTCTCGGTAGTCTCATGAACAAGTTCAGGGTTAGTAAGTTGGGTATCCCCAACTTCTAATTAACAATTTGGCGATCGACCACAAAACACTTCACACGGTGCCGTTTGAAATACTAGAGTCGTAGATATTATCATAAAAGAATTTGGCCAACTGGAGGTGTCTATCCCAACCATTGCCACATTCGATTACTCTGGTAGAGATGCGGGATTCGCTCCAGAGGTGTAGCTTCTAATATAGTAGCAAAACAGAAATTCGTCTTACAAAATGATTTATCAGATGATTTGTGAAGCAACTTATAGGATAATACGAAAACAATTTCATCATTTATAAAATTGTAGCAAGGTCAAAATTTTGATTTTTAGTTTGATTCGTAACATTGTAACAGGAAAACAGTTCGCCATTTATAAAATGGTAGTTAGATCAAAATTTTAATTTTGGTGAAATAGTAGTAAACATTTTGTAGGATGACCGCAAATTGTCGGTAGAAAAATCAAAGGCAGTTTGTAAATTAATGGCAAAATATTTTATTATCCTATAAGAGGTTAGCAAAGATAACTGTATTCCCGAGGGACGAAAGGAGAATTAGGTGTTTGTCCCAAGGAACGCGGTTCAGGTTACTCCTTAGAGTCTTAAAGTTTCTGTTGGGCGTGAAATCTCTGTCAAATGAGGAGTTTAGCAAGTTCAGAGTACAACTCTGAGGAAGGATGTTGGATCAGTAATGTACATAGTACTTAACGCGGGAGGTACAACCTCGATTGAACCACTTCGGTTGAACAACATCAATTGAGCACAGGGCTTAGGGTAGAGGCGACTGTAACAAGATCACCAGCAAAGCAAGGCTGACCATCAAATTCAAATCTAGGATGACGTCCAAGATCACAAAATTAAACAATCCAGTTTTCAATCAGAATCAAAACCAAATCTGACATAGCCAATATCAAATCCAAACATAGATAAAATCAAATCCGAACATAGCCAAATATCGAATCCAAACGATCCAATAAGCTCAAATGGACTTATTACAATCTTGATGAGTTATAAATAAGCAACTCAGATCTCAACGGTGCCAATCGGGTCTAACCCGACCCGATGCGAACTACGGCCAGACAGCGACAAACAGGATTTCCATATAAACAAAGAAGTATAGCGGTGCCAGGAATATTATGATTCATGCAGTGTTGTGATGCCAGTGTGTTGTGTGTGTGGAAGTAATACTCAATTTCCGTGTACACACGCAAAACTTTACCATTCCCAAAATCAAAAACCAACCCGGACATAATTCCATTATTACTACTCCAAGTATTTCAAAATTGACCTCTGAGTCAGACATAGGTGATCAGGCTATGTCCCACTGTCCCTGGTTGAATATAGGTGATCAGTCTATATTCACTCGAGGTTCAATGAATTTTTGAAATACTCAGCCTAGTTGTACTAGTAGTATGTCCGTTGCATCCAAAATCACGACAAATATACAAACTCGGCCTTCAATAGTGAGATTACGCAAGAAAATAGCATAACTCAGTGACAGGTACGGTGGATCGAATGGGTGAGTAAGTGTGTGTGTGATATATATATATATATATATATATATATATATATATATATATATATATATATATATATATATATATATATACTATATATATATATATATATATATATATAGGGGAGCTTTATTTTCAGAACCCTGTTAAGTGCGGGAACTGCGAGAACTCCCCTAGACCAATCATATTTTTTTAAATATTAAATATTTTTATTTAATCAAAAGGGTATAATAGTAAAAGACAATTTCTATTTATTTGTGATTTTTTTATTAAAATTCGTTTTTAAAAATCCCATAATTTTAGGATTTTTTTTTTTTTTTTTTTTTTTTTTTTTTTTTTTTTTTTTTTTAGTTTCCAGCATGCATTATTTGAAGAAAAAAAATGACTAGGTGCATGTATGTTTTATATGTACTAATTTTTTCGAGCATGTATGTTATTTTTCAGATGTAGTGCATAGGTGTTTTTATGTACTAATTTTTTCATTTTATTTTCGAGATGTAATGCATAGGTGTTTTGAATAATTTTAGAACATGCATGTTTTTCAAATAGTAAGGTGCATATGTGTTTTTTATATAATGTAAAATTATAACAAAACAAGAACATAAATGTTACACACAAAATTCAATATCAATTAAAATACAATTAAAAAACAATTTTTTATCACGCCTTCAACATTTTTAGAAGTTGAACATATATGCACGCCTTCAATAATCATATTTCTTCAAACGCCGCATTGTATCTATGTGTGCATCCACTTCTAATATCTTCATTGCTATCACCATCTTCATCAATCTGATACAAACATGCCCAAAAATAATTAAACCATAACCAAATAGTGTAAATAACTTTCTAATCATAATAACTAGCCTAACATATATGCACAATCTATGTTCAATGAAATACATCCATGTTCAATGTAATATGTTCAATGAATAACATGTATGTTCTATGAAAACCATGTTCAGTGTAAAAACAAGTATGTTCAATAACATGTATGTTAATAACATGAAATACAGCCATGTTCAATGTAATAACAAATCAAGTATTCCAAATCATCGATTAATTACCGAAACATGACTAAGTTATACAAAATAAGAAACATAAAAAAGTCAAGTATCCCAAATCATTCATGTATTCCAAATCAATGAGATCAATGAAGTACCCATCAATGTAATTAAGGTAAAAAAAAACATTCAAGTATTCCAAATCAATGAGATCAATGAAGGACCCATCAATGAAAAAAAACATTCATGTATTCCAAACCAATGAAATCCCACTGTAGACGAACCTTAACAAAAACATTCATTAATGTTTACACATATCCTTTTTGGTCTTCCTTCAAATCAGTTCCCTAATTACCAACAGTGCATACGAACCTTAAAAAAACATTCATGTATAACATATATGAAAATGGTACTTAGCGTTCACGTGGTCATCTTTGGTGTTGTCATATCTGTGTTGTTAAAATGCCTAGTATTTTATTTGCTAATTATCTTATTGACAAAAAGCTTTTATTTTAATGTTGCAATTCTATCCATTATGTCATTTTACTTTTGTTCTTGTCTGACTGTCGAAAACACCATCTATAGTTTTTTATTAAAGAAAGCATATTAGGAATCCAATTAAATTAATGAAATCAATTAAAAACCCATCATTGATTGTGAACGACCCATGAAATCAAAAGGGTATAATCGAATTGAAATTTTAAAGCTCACCTTGGATCATCATGACGAACCCAACATTCGCGGACTCTCGCTAACAGCAACAGATGGCAACAAGAAACAACAAAAAGTGAGATCTAGCTCGGATTAGGAGCGGGCCGGCTCTCAGATCTGGAAACAAGATGATGGTGGCAAGAGTGGCTGGGGTTTTCTTTTGAGAGAGAAAGAAATGCAGTTAGGGTTTTGAGAGAGAAGTGGGATGAACGGTTTTAATAATGCCTTTAATTTAGGACGACACAAAATTCCTATATTGCCCTTCGAGCCAAAAATGAAAATATTTGTACTTTTAATTAATTACATTAATGGCACAATCAATTATAGCCATTGATCAAACTCATCTAACGGTGTAAAGCGAGTTCTCGCAGTTCCCGCACTTAACAGGGTTCTGAAAATAAAGATACACTATATATATATATATATATATATATATATATATATATATATATATATATATATATATATATTTTCTTTCTTGAACTAGTTATTAGTTACATACAGGAACCTATATATACTAATGGACTTTCAAATTTAAAATAGTGAGTCAAAACTATCATGGATATGTTATTAAATGTGTTGGCCGATTAGGGGGGGGGGGGGGGGGGAGAGGAGACAAAGTTGTAGTCAAGCCTCCCAAATGTTTCTACACTCCATGATTTAGGGTCTTATGTCTTGCATTAATTGTAGGTTGAATACTTGTCTAGTGATTATTATGGTAAAAAAAAAGGGGGCGGCACAATGTAGTATTTTTGGAGTATAAGAGTTGTTTTGATACAAGAGTGTATATGTTGTATGTATTGGGTGTTAAAAATAGGTATTGGTTGTAGGTTTGGTGATTAACGAAAGTTATACGTAATTAAACGTAAGATATAAAACATTTACCTTAGGTGTTAGGAAATATTTTTGACTCAAACTGGTGAAATGGGTCTAAAGTGGTGAAAATTGTGAAATTATCGTTCATATACCCTTTTGACCAATTAGTGAAGTTGCCCAAGCTTTATCTCAAATCTGGTATAACTAACTCGAAGCGTGTTTATGTATGTAGGCGGCCATGGGATTACTGATGGCTGCTTGCTACCTACACGTGCTTTCTTTAATATCGGTTCCAGGTTAGTTTCTTCTGTTGCTGAAACTAAAGCGTAATTTCAGTTTGATGGGCTTAAAATTTTTAGGATTAAAAAAAAATAGATGTGGATTACAGATGTTAAGAATGTGATTTAGTAATTTTTGGGTATTATTTTCTTTTTTTCCAGCTGTTTGTCATTCTAAAAGGCGGTTTTTCTTAACTGTAGGAATAAACCTATTTACTTGGCTCAACAATTGCCTTTCACATGTGCGTCAACCTGGATCGGGTTTAGACTAATTACCCAGAGTTATCGAAGGTTTGGTCAAATATTATTAAGGCGATGATGATCATTTTCTACATTTATGGTTTATCGGACTATAGTTTAATGACACCCGTGTCTTGGCGGGGCAGCCACACCTCTGAATGTAGTTGCAGCCATGGTGGGTGTTTCATACCGTTCGTACATTTGTAGATCTGAGCCTTACTTTTCACTGTCAAATATGCATATGGTCTGCATACAAAGGTTCACATCTGCTTGGTTTGAATGCGTAATATTTTGGATTTTACAGGTCCAATGTTAGGCCACAGCTAAAAGGCAATTATTGAACCCGGTAAATGTATAAGATATATATAATGGGCCCGGTTATGAGTGTAGGTCACCTTGACTCAGGCACCTTTTTCACAATAACAATAGGTGGTTCATTATAAAATTGTTACAGTATTCAGATTGCATGTTTTATAATGGTTGCCTATTGCTATTAGGAATTGGTGCCATAGCAAATGTGTTCACATAATATGTGCAGAAAGGTTTCTTGCCACATCATCCCTGTTCCAAGGCCATCATTAATTTTGGTTTGTTCTTTTTGGGGGCAGTGTTGAATTATCTGCACAATTATTCTTCCCTGAATACGGCTCTCGCGGCCCCTTATCTTGGCGGGGTAACCACAACTATTATGTGGGTGCAGCCATGCCGGCTGCGTCGAGCTGCACAGGGAATTGCATATCTGAGCCTCATCCTTCATTGTTTCACCGATGTTGAACTGTGTACTTGCAACCTTATTAACCTCATATGATAGACTAAACACAGTTACTTTGCTGTCGGCTGTTGTTTGGACAGACAACTGATCGTTGAAACTGTAGGAATTCTGGCACTTCCACACATGCTTGGTAACTAGAATATGTGATTTCTACACGAGCACACGTGACAGTCACAAAATTCTTGCGAATTGGTCGGATGTTATTGGTGATACTTGAATAAGTAAGTGCTCCATTTATAGCAACATTCTCTTCAAGGCGACCGAATTCAATCGCACTAGAAATTCTTAAGGTGAAAACTATACATTCATTGTTAACATAGATATATAACTAACTGAAAATTAATCATCTTTGTGTTACATATGTACAGGCTCATATTACGGCATGTGGTGTGAATATCATTGCAGCATACACTGAAGACACTGAAGATTCAAAACCAGTCTTACCATATAACATAGAGTTGGGTACCTCTATGTCTTGCCCACATATTGCTAGAGTTGTGTCTCCTTAAGAACCTCCACCCTGACTGGAGTCTTTCTGTCATCAAATCCGCCCTCATGACCACAGGTAATAATCATCAGATTAATACATCTCTTTCACATGAACAAAACTGTAGGTCGCGCCGCACTTGAGATACCCGTAAGCTGAGGATTTTGTTTTACTTCTGCATTCAAAGATGTGATTTTGGTTACTTTTTTCTCATACTGTTATGTGGGAAATCATTAAACTGCAGGCCTGTGGGTATCGACCATAAGCAGAATGCATTAAGGTGATTACTTGCGGATTTACCTAATGAAATGGGGATTGGCATGGTTGCATTTGTGGGCTAAAATGAGTTTACAGCTGCGTTGAGATGGGTGCGGATATTGAAGGATGTAATGGAGGCCGAGATGTGTGTATTTTAGATACCAAAATTAGATGTACAAACTTCTAAAGAGATATACCTTTGTTCTATCTCTCTTTACCAATATAATTTCATTTTTGATATATACAAAACCTTTATGTACTGCTATTTTATAACACATGGTAACACCTGGGATCGTAACTTTTAACCTATTTTTTTACGACTACCTTACATATACAAACACCCCGCCGCAACGCGCGGGTACTCATCCTCGTTATATACTAAACATAAAGTTAGACCTTGGTAGCAAAACGTTAACATGCAAAAATAACATGAAAACTTCTTAAACACAATGGCTACACAACGGTTTACTAAATGTGCATTCAATGGCGTTCGCGACATAATACCACCGAATCAAATTCCCTACAGTAACCATATCCCACATTTTGGAACTACGATTCAAAGGATGAGGTTGTTAATGGAATCGCAAGTGCTGTTTGAGAAGTTGAAGTGGTCGATGGTGAAATCTTAGTCAGGTGAGTGTTGGTCGAAAATTTTATTTTTAAAGATGTGAATTTATTGTAAGTTATAATTGTGTTATTGGTTATTGATAAGACGGACATTTGCATACTCTTAGATTAAAGTATTAAACTTGTGTGTATCACTTGATTGGTTAAATTGGGAATAATTGTCGTAAAATAGACTATAGTATCATGCGTAAGTGTTCTGTTAGTATACATGTAATCAGGGTCCATGGTTGCGTGGTTCTCATCCTTTTTAATGAAATATGACTTCATATAATGGTATGCGCCAAAAATTGTATCATGCATAAATGTAATCAAACTGACACACATATGCACAAAAATTGTATGCGCCCCCCTTGCGGGTTTATATATTATACGCGCACCATGTTTACAGGTGGAGCTAGCTGTAACCACATGCTTGGCACATAAACACGCACAATACGTGTGCACCTTCGTTGGCAATTTGTAAGAATTTGAGTTTGGTTGCACCATGTTTAACACAATATATGGACTAAACTCCTAAATAAATTTTAAAATAGAAGAATGCTATTTTTAATGAAATATAACTTCATATAATGGTCTTCAAATAAAAATTCAAGCATTTTATATTTCAGCCAAACATCATAATGGTAATTCTTGAATTGAGCTGTTATCTTACACTTGTAAAGAAATCTTTTTGTGGGATGAAGTGATTAACTTGTATACGAATTTTAAACTATTGTTTATCTTATTCGATCATCAGCCTATTACGCTTCTATATATGTTTGCATTAAAATTAACATGTAGGTGTTTCATTTTTTCTATTTAGTGTCTGAGTGATAGCGGTAACACAGGCAGGTGTGAAAAGCATAAAGAAAAAGGTATTTTGATTAATTTGAGTACTTTTTTGTTGATTTTGGTTATTAAAAGATTATTTTGGTATATTAATGATGAGAAAAATAATTTACCACATACTATGCGTGCTAATTGGTGCTCGTAAATTATTGGACCATCCTCGATGTTATAGAAACGAGATGTGCTGCGAACCGCCGCGTTGCGGCGGGGCAGCAATACATAGCAATACACACAGACAAAGTACTGCAATAAAAATTAACATAAGTCTAGTGTTATATTACAGGCGATAGTGGTTTAGATGTTGTTCAAAAGCAAACAAAAGTTAACATGTTATTGAACCGCGGCACATGGATTTTTAGTCATTTACGGACAGTTGGTTTTGGTTTTTTTGCTGCATTGCTTGTTTCCTCTGGCTTGTTATCTGTTAAGATTCTTCTTCGAGCAGATGTCCAGTACTTCTGTCTTTGTTGCCTGGCCTTGTAAATGGCTAGTAGCCTCTATTGTAGTAGGAGTGCTTGTTTGTAAAATTGCAGGTGAAGCAGGGGTAACCGGAGGTTCGGAAGTAGTACCTGACAGAGTTCAGTTAGTTATCATGCAAAAAAAAGTTAGCGAGTGCACGAAACAGACAACAGCTTGTGAAATTACAACCTTCCTCAGTTGGTGATTCGGCCTCAGCTTCTGTTAGCAAGGGAATGTTTTGTTCAGTTGGTTGCAGTAGATGCGGACCAGTTTCCATGATGCTATCAAGCACATAACTCTGATATTCTTTTGTAGAATCTGGCGAGAAGTGCAGCTGAAACAAATGTGTGGTTCCTTCAAGGGCTGTTAAATGTGGCGGGACTGTATATGCATCGGTGTAGCCTTCTTCTGAGACAACTTTGTTGACTTCTGTGACTATTGAATGTACCTCATTACTGAAGCATGTTAACGTCAAAATTCCAGTGTTGTCGGAAATCAGCAGTCTAAAGGAATAACTGCATAGGTATTAAACATAGGTGAGTTCATTACACAATATTAAGAGGTTTTTTTTTGTCGCTTATAAACTGTGTTTAGTTACTTGTACCTGTAATCATTCGGCTGTGTTGGAGCTGGTATCTCACACTGTGTATGTGGGCGGTCATCAAAGATTTTCCGCCTACAGTCATGGCATCTGCGGTAGAACCATGGTATGCCAACAACGACTTCTTCAATTCTTGCAACGACTGTGAATCTAACATTCTGTAAAAGGTAGTTACATATTAAAATAGCTACATGGCAAATACAAAGCTAGTAGTTGCAAGTTTGATAGAAGTACTGACTGTTTGGTTTCTTGGATCTTCTCGCAGAAGCTCGTCTATTGTAACTCTGTTTCTTTTCTTTTCATCTTCTATGTTATCGTAGCTGTATGTGCGCACATTCTGTATGACTGGTGGCGGGAGCAACTGTTCGTACCTGTAAGGATATTTCAATTTAGTTTGATGCTTAAAAAAATTAGGCGAATGTGTTATAAGAGAAGGAGAGTAACTGACATACTTAGTATGTTATCTGTTTCAGGAATAGGAGGGTTGAAATAGTAGTAAGTTGCAGGTGTGCTTGATAGCTGCAACCCTGCATTTGTTTGTGGCTTTGTTAGAGTCTATTCTGTTAATATTTTGCAACGTGGGTCTGTGGAAACGGCGGTACCTTTGTATGTCTTCACCCAGCATGAACTGACAGCCATAACGGTTGGTTTAGGTTCTTTTTCATAGGCACTGATGCTAAATTCGTGAGCTCTCTCATTCCAAAGAGTGAATCTGACAGTGTCTCCTCTGCATATGGGAAAATATGTTAGCGAGCTGTTATTTAGAATGGTTGTCATTAAAAAAAGAGTACGTATAAACGGTTGTTATTCAAAAAATAGTTCATATGATTAACTTACTCTAGGTTACGAAGTATTATGTCTCTCTAGACAATTTGTTTTGTGTTGGGTGGCTTTGGTTCACGGATATCACCAACAGAAAGGACACATGCTATGTAATCTGCAGTCACATAATGTGCAGTTATAGTATTTTGTATTGTGTGAGTGTTACTAATATTAATCTGTACCTGTTAGTATGACATTGTTTTTGTCTGCACGCTGATGTAACTGAGTGTATGTGGCAAAGTTGAAATGATGTAGTGGAAAGCTGGTTCCAGTATACGGCTGAACATCGGTGACCCGGCCTAATATCAAAGTGAAGTGATTAGGTAATGTCTGCATCCATTTTTTTGTGTCTAGAAGACCGAATCCTGTGATTGTGTATGCAGCATTGATTTGAAGGATGCTATCAAATCTTGTTTTTTCGCGGCCTTCTGCGTTTGCCTGTATGGCGCCACCCTATAATATGAAAGAAAAAGACAAATATTAAGAATGGGAAATTTAATGCGTATTAAAAGGCGTGATATAGAGTAACGTAACCTGCTGATCAAGTAATATAACGCTCAAAGTTGGTTGTTTTATCCCTCTGGTATCTGTAACTGTCCATTTGCGATATACTCGCACGCATATTGCTTTTGCTACGTCTGATGGTTTGAGATTAGCAACTCCAACAATTTCAAGATCTGTTGCTGGTCTTTTTCCTGCAGACCTTGTTATTGTTGGTAGTGAAGTATCATGCGACATTTTCCTGTATTATAATGATGGAGTGATAGGTGAGATCATATTTAAATAGGTGTAATAGCTAAGAAAAGGTAGCTGTCAGAAAAAATGCATAGCCAATAAACTGTATCCAAGCAACCAACATATGAGAGTTGGTGTTAGCAGGAGTCAGTCCAGTACAGCTTTACCTTGGTTCGAAAAATGTATCGGTATTACATGGGAAGAAATATATGGTTGTGGTCTCCGTAAAGTACATGCGAAAGATGCGTCTGAAGGTATCCATTCTTAGAACATCATAAAAGGGTGGGCCTATTCTCTTGTCTATAGGACCGTAGATGTAACTGGCAAATCAGATGTAGCCAAATCTGTGTCCGATTTCTCATCAGTATAAGCATGACGTTCGAATGTGTGTGACCCTATATGGGTTCATTGAGCTAGCCTTTTGACAGTACGTAACAAAATCTGTCACAATATAGCTAACATAGATATAATCCGCAAGGGTTAAAATAAGAGATTAGACTGTATATAGGTTTAGTCACCTGGCGTTGGAATGTGTGCGACCCTATATGGGTTCATTGAGGTGGCCTTTTGACAGTAGGTAACAAAATCTGTCACAATATAACTAACATACATACAATCCGCAAGGGTTAAAATAAGATATTAGATTGTATATAGCTTTAGTCACCTGCGATTTAGTAACAGGATAAAATATCTGTAAAAATATAGGTAAGGAACATAGTAAAATATTAGATGATATATGAGTTCAGTCTGTAAAAACAGAACTGACTGTATATAGGTTTACTTACCTGTGGTTTACCAATATATTACCGTCTGCATGCGGTTGCATCAGAAAGGTAAGGGAATCAGATTTGAGAGTATCTGTTTATTAGACACTATGTGGGTTAACTGGTCTGTGCGTTGTTAAGTGCACACAAAAGAAGTCTTTGTAGGTATGGTCTCTTTTGCTGTCTATAGGACTGCACATATAGTTGGTAAATCAGATGTAGCAAAGTCTGTGTCTGATTTTTTGTTAGCATAAGCATGGTGGTAGAATGCGTGTCACCCTATATGGGTTTACTGAACTGGTGTTTTGACAGCAGGTAACAAAATCTGTAAGAATATAAATGAGACAGATAGACTTCGCAAGGGTTAAAATAAGATATGAGACCCTATATGTGTTTAGTTACCTGTGGTAATCAGTAATAGGCTAACGAAAGAAAACATCTAAAAGTATAACTGATCTTATATGGGTTTAGTGACATGTGCATTAGGATTAGGAAGCAAAATATGTTTATTGGATCCTAGCTGGGTTCAATGTTCAGTTATTTGCGATTCAGTAATAAGGGAGAAAATTTGTAAAAATATAGGTAACAAATATAGCAACATAATGGACGTTACACGTAACAAATATAGCAACATAATAGACATTACATGGTGCCAGTAATGTGCTAATCAGTAATAGGGTAAGCAAAGAAAACATCTAAAAATAGAAGTGATCCTGTATTTCTTCCAGAGAAAATTAGTGTTTGGTTCAGGCCTATACAACGTCTAAGTATTAGAACAATATATTCTGTTTGCTGTATCTGTGGTTGAGTCATATGCATAAACACTAATAGAGAAATGTGAAAGAATATGTGCAATATGTTTGTTATGAATAAGACCTGGGTTCTGATAATGGTTTCTAAAAAGTCCCTGTAGACGATATTTTTTGTTGTATTCGGTGGTCTGTTGAGCTGATCTTTGATGAGGATTTTTAGCCCGTCAGGAGATGTGGCCCTTGAAAGTGCAACGTATAACTGGCCATGGCCAAAAATGGGTTCTGGTAAGTACACACCGATCTTGTTGAGTGACTGGCCTTGGCTTTTGTTGATGGTCATTGCGTAGCACACTTTGACCGGGAACTGCTTCCTTTTGAATATAAATGGCAGATGTTCGTCTCTGTTGAACAGCAGAATTCGAGGAAGAAATACTTTTTGTAGTATGCGAGTACCGGTAACAATTATGACTTCGATTACTTTAGCAAGCATCTGTGTTACGATCATGCGTGTTCCATTACAAAGACCTCCAGTTAAATTCAAGTTTCTCAGCAACATAACAGGGGCGCCTATTTTGAGTTCAAGCTTATGTGGCGGAATTCCTGTGAATGATAGCGTGTTAAGGTACTCTGCTGGGAATAGCAATTCTGTGGCTCCTCCGTCATTTCCGCGTGGTATAGCTTCATCGTTACTTGTATATACATGACTGGGACCACATAACATTTGCAGGACATCTGAGTTAATAGCGTCAGCTGTTTCATTTTTTGGACAAACAATTGCTCTTTCTTGCAAGGATTCAGCAGTTGGTGATTGAAGAATGGTGTCAGGATATATGAATCGTATAAGTTGCATCCTTGCGTCATCACTATCTGGAATACAATACATATCGGGTATATGTATCCATGAGGTATCTCGGGGATCTGATTGATCTGGTTGACCAATAACACCATTCCCTATGTTGACTAACCATTCAGAAAATGCTGCAGTTGCGATCAATTGATGTGAAGGTGTCTCTGTTCTTTTCAGGCGCATATTTTCAGTCAACAGATGAACTCTAAAATGTTTCCACAGATATGATTCAGTGATACATGAGGAAATAATTTGCTGTTTTGTACCTTTTTTCTTTACCGGTAAAGTTTGTCTGAAATCTCCACCGAGGATGACTGACTTATTGCCAAAAAGAGCTGTTGGTGTATCTAATAGATCTTGCAAGTTCCGGTCAAGGGCCTCAAAACATTTACGATCATTCATAGGCGCCTCGTCCCAAATTATCAGATCTGTTTGTATCAGTAACTCAGCCAGCTGAGTATGTTTTTTTTTAGTGCACATAGACTCGTTCGTCACATCTAGTGGCAACTTAAACCTTGAATGAGCAGTGCGGCCTGATGGTAACAACAATGAAGCAATCCCGGAAGAAGCCACTGCAAGAACTATCTTTCGCTCTGCTCGTAGGGTGTAGATTATGCTCTTCCATACAAAAGTCTTTCCAGTGCCACCGTAACCATATACGAAAATTAGCTGTTGTCTGTTATCTCTTACACCTTCGAGAATAGCATCAAACAGCTGCCATTGCTGAGTATTGAGATTTGGTACCAAACGATCTCTTTCAGCAGTCATAGCTTCTGTATCATAGCTTCGCTCTTCCATAACTGTTCTGTTTCACAGAATCTGTAGCAGGCGGCGTGCAGGCAGGTGGATACCAAAATCTGTAACCGATTTCCCATGAGACCTAAGAATAGGCTCCAGCTCGTAGAGGACCCCATTTTGCAGTTCTTCATCAGTGAAGGTAATTCGGGGCATCTGGAACAGGTGTGATAAGATTGCAGGTATATCATCACTCATAAGCTTCCAGTGCTTATTCCAAAGAGAGACTGGATTAGTAACATCACAGAAGATAAGAATTTGAGAGAACAGCTGCCGTATCTCTGCTGCTGTAGCTGTTAAGGCTGCTTCTAAAAGAGCAAGCGACCATTCTCCGTCATCTGCTAATAAACCCATTGCTTCACACGCTGATCTATTACTTGGATAAAGGCGGCCTTCAACTGTACGTATAGCAGAGAATGATGCACAGCCCTTCTGGTGGTAAAGTAAAAGCCTAGGTGACCAAAACTTTTGAGCATGATTCCAAACAAATTCAGAAGGAAAGTCTAGATACGTCAGATGGTGACCGAGTGTAGACCGAGAATTAAAGTCTAACCACTGTGTTAGGGTGGTTTTCTTGTTACTTGGATTTTCAGCAACAGAGTGTAAACTTTCATTTGCTCTGAAAGTTACACGCTGCATATTTTCAAGATGAACAGCCAGTATTTGCACAGCCGGATCTCTGTAGTGAATATCGAATCCTAGCAATCGCCAACAGGCCTCGTGTGGACCAATGTATCTCGCATCTAGATAATTGCTTATCTCATCAATTCTAATTGCAGGTGTCTGGCTTGTTGAAGGCGTGTTTCTAGTGGATCTTGTTATCTGCGTGACAACTCGGTCTGTGCCTTTTGAAATATACTTGAATAAATACTTAATCAACATTGTCCATTCACAATATTCTACATTGATGTGTGCATAAAACCTGGTAAGAAGCATCATGTTATATGGCACGACATAGCTATTATCCAACTCAACGTTTTGGACAATAGTAATGTCTCCCGAAGGCCGCCTGCGATAATGTACATAGCCGTTTTTGTCAATAGAAGTAGCATCAGCATATGGTTTAGGAAACCCTTTTGTGCATGAATCAGTTGCCTTCATACATGGCGCTGATCTATTTGCGATGCCACATGGACCATGCATCATAAATTCGGTAACTATTCGATAACCTTCTGGGTCAACGTGTCTACCAGGTAATTCAGCCGATATATATCGGTCGATATCTGCATGTGAATGCACTCTTGAAGCTTCTTTTATCCACAACAACAAATGACAATGTGGTAGGCCACGCTTTTGAAATTCAACCGTGTACAAAACTGAAAAGTTAAACATAAAAGTTGGATCAGATATAATGTACAGGGTTTATGTATAGGTACATATTAATAAAAACTGAAACTTACTCGCTGCAACTGGTCCAAATGGTCTTCCGTCACGCAGATACGCAATCAGTAGATGAATTTTCTGCTCGAAAACTCGATCGACAACATCTGGCCTATCAGCAACATTAACGTGCGGAAACTGCTCCATATATTCTGTAATTTCTGGCCATTTGACATTGCATGTAAATGTGATGAAGAAAGATGGGTTTCCATAAACCCGGCAAATTGCGAGTGCATCAAGATAGTGGCTGTACATATACCGTGGGCCACCGACGAATGATGCAGGAAGGATTGTCCGCATCCCTACATCCGAACCATTCCGATCACCGCGTGCAATTGCATCATACACCCCTGAAAGGTAATCGTTTCTGATATCATTCTGGTGGTCACGAATGTAATCTAACCGATATTGCTCCACACTACAATAAGCTGTCACTACATACTGTTGAAAGAGCCTTCCGGACCGTGTCAGTAGGCTATATTCCTGAAAGCGATCATGCAATTGATATGCGTAGTACATCTTCATTGACATCTTTTTGGTTTGTTCCACTGCTTGAGTATCCGGGTTCCATAAACGTAGGCCAATGTGGAATCCATCTTCACCGAAAACGAAAATTAGAGGAAACTGGAATGACATATAGCAAGGATGCAATTTGCTAACTCTTTGTGGTTGGCTTGAACGTTGCTGAATAACGATATCAAATTCAGTGCCTGTATCAGGACCTCCTTCATAAACAATAGCTCCAATAGAATCGCCAGAAGGCAGCTCATGTTGTCGTGAACCCTTGACTGCAAATAAGCGTATCTTGAAATCAGGAATGTCTTCAGCATTCAGTAGGTCTCTTGCTGTCCTAAATAAACGAACCAACTCATTGTGCTCATCCAGAACCTGAATCAACCCATTAACAATTTCTGGCCTTAAATTTTGACCGCCATCTTCAAAATGGGTCAAACGATTCTGTATTTCATTTTGTGTATCAAAGATGTATAACTGCAAGAAACGTGGGTCAGTTTCTTCAGCCGGACAAAGAGAACCTATCCAATGATAAATCTGGCCCGATATTTTGAACACATACGGGCCACGACCTCTGTTTACCGATTCATCGGTTTGAGCTCCTAACGAAGTCATAGCAAACATCGAGTTATAAGCTCTGACATTCTCCATGAAATGGCGGTCTGTGAACAATTGCTTGATATATGCAGGGTATTCGGATTGACGTCGCAAAACTACTTGACCACCCATGCAACATCTGTGATAGCTAGGGGATGCACGGCTTCCATGTTTGATCCTTTCTTCAAACCAAAAAAGCGCCTTGCAATGACGACAGACCCTGTTACATGCCCCTAAAGACACATATGCATCTGGTGGTCCTGTAAAGGCATTAAAAAAAACTATATAAAAATGAAGGTTAAAAGGAATAAAACAAACAGAAACAATCTCCCATATAGCAAGGAAACATAATTAATAGTACCTGCACGTTGGCGGTTAATACCAGTTCTTTGTGTTCTCGCTGCTCGCCTAGCGGTCGATATAGGATTTGTAACCGTTTGAGAAACGGTAGGAGGAGTAGAGGACGGAGTTTGAAAGTACGCATTATAGTTAGAAGATGCAGTAGGAGCAGGGTCAGATTCAACTGCGAAAAGAGCAACAAATGTTACCTACAGATAAAAGTCCCATATAGCAATAAAACATAATTAATACTACCTGTATAGCAAGGAAACATAATTAATAGTACCTGCACGTTGGCGGTTAATACCAGTTCTTTGTGTTCTCGCTGCTCGCCTAGCGGTCGATATAGGATTTGCAACCGTTTGAGAAACGGTAGGAGGAGTAGAGGACGGAGTTTGAAAGTGCGCATTATAGTTAGAAGATGCAGTAGGAGCAGGGTCAGATTCAACTGCGAAAAGTGCAACAAATGTTACCTACAGGTTACTACCTGTATAGCAAGGAAACATAATTAATAGTACCTGCACGTTGGCGGTTAATACCAGTTCTTTGTGTTCTCGCTGCTCGCCTAGCGGTCGATATAGGATTTGTAACCGTTTGAGAAACGGTAGGAGGAGTAGAGGACGGAGTTTGAAAGTGCGCATTATAGTTAGAAGATGCAGTAGGAGCTGGGTCAGATTCAACTGCGAAAAGAGCAACAAATGTTACCTACAGATAAAAGTCCCATATAACAATAAAACATAATTAATACTACCTGTGTGTTGGCGGTTAATACCAGTTCTTTGTATTCTTATCGCTCGTCTAGCACTCGATACAGGATTTCTAGATGTTTGAGAAGTGGCAGCAGGAGTAGAGGCCATATTTTGAAAGTGCGCATTATAGGCAGAAGATGTGCCAGGAGTAGGTTCAGGTTCAACTGTGAAGGCCAACAGTTAAAGTTAGACACAGGAAGCAAAATCAGAAGCGTAAAAAAGGGTGTAAAAAGCAATAAAATACAGACATATACAAATGACAATAAGAAAATGTACAGCACCGGTTGTTGGCGACAGTGATACATCATCTACCTTCTGTTTTCCTTTTCCAGCAACACCCGTTCGATCTGAGACACTACATCGATAACCTTCATGGCGCTCATTAATTGATATACCATTAGAACATCTGGCAGGAATTGTGGAAAGAACATCGTCGCTGGTATCACACAAAGAAGTGTCACTATCCATGAATTCAGCAATGTCACATGGAGGAATCATTATACTCTCGCAAAACGAATTTTGCATATCAACTGTTAGGAAGCCACCACCAGTATTAGAAACCGAACGCGGGCGTATATCTGTTGCCATATCTCGTATGAAAGAAATGCGCCGTAAGCAAACATAGGCAACCGATGAAAAAGGAAACTGAAAAATAAAAGATACAGGACGTTACCAGAAGAGGTGGCGGTTTCCAAATGCATTGAAACAGGCATACCAACATGACATGGACCTGCAAATAAGAGATGCGGGTAAATAATTATACAGACGAACAAAATACAAATATAAAGAAACAGCAATTAAAAAAGATACGGTACCAGTTGCTGCTGACAGTGGGATGCAATCCATATTTTGTTTCCCTTTTCTGTCGGTACTTGTAGACAGCGGAAAGGCACGGAGACAGTCCTGACGAAGTTCAGGAATCGATATACCATTCGAAGATTTTGTAGACATGCCAGGGACAGCGTTGATAGCTACGGAATTATGTCCCAAGGGATCGTTACAGCGTAAGGAATCGTCAACACACATGAATTCAGCAAGATCACATGCAGGAAGCATTATACTTTCACAAACTGAAGTAGGTGTATCAATCATAAGAAACCCGCCACCGTTATTAGCATCTAAATCAGCGGCCACATCTATAACACCACCAGGGAGCAGCCCTTCACCAAGATCACAGGCAACAGACCCGTTCCCTTCTAATGATCGTTTACAACTATTTCTACGGACACCTTTAGTCTTACTCCTCATACTTAACAAATAACTATATTTTTTAGTTATGGGGCAAGGTTTTATTCCGATCTCTTAGGTTTTCATTCTTATGACAAATTACACAAATGACAAAGCGCAAAAATAATTACAATCACCTATACAGATAAGACGATTACTGATTCGCACAACTATTCATGACAAATCAAACAAAACCATAGATTACACAGATGTTCACAAATCAGCCGGTATAACTAAACACAAAGAACAACATACTACAAATGACACAAATAACTGCAACTACTTAATGGCAAGCGACACAGTTGACCACAAATAACTACAAATAGCTATAAACAAAGTGCAAAGGAAAAAAATAAAACAAACACACGAATACACAAACCTAACGTCTTCTGATTTGGCGCGACAACAATCCTCAAGGCCTCTAAAGCTGAAGAATAAAAAAATAACCAAATAAATAAATAGATAAGGCATCAACGTGTAGATCGTAAGAAGCAAATACACAAACCACACAAACCACAAACGTATCGCCCTCCGGCAAAGTTAAACCGCAGCAGAAGCCGATCAAAGCCGATGAAGAAGATCTACACAACTACCAAGAAAAGCACAGGGAAGAGACACGTATAAATCTCTAGCGAATTCTATCATTTGTTAGAACTCGGGGAAAGCTAAAAGAAGCGAGGGAACAAACGAAAGGGGAAAAGCGGGAGCCCACAGCCCAAAACCGAGCCCAACACTGCTACAACAACTGTAGCAAAACTCGACGCTAAATTATCCAATGATAAATCCGGCCCGATATTTTGAACAAATACGGGCCACGACCTCTGTTTACCGATTCATCGGTTTGAGCTCCAAACGAAGTCATAGCAAACATCGAGTTATAAGCTCTGACATTCTCCATGAAATGCCGGTCTGTGAACAATTGCTTGATATATGCAGGGTATTCGGATCGACGTCGCAAAACTACTTGACCACCCATGCAACATCTGTGATAGCTAGGGGATGCACGGCTTCCATGTTTGATCCTTTCTTCAAACCAAAAAAGCGCCTTGCAATGACGACAGACCCTGTTACATGCCCCTAAAGACACATATGCATCTGGTGGTCCTGTAAAGGCATTAAAAAATATATATATAAAAATGAAGGTTAAAAGGAATAAAACAAACAGAAACAATCTCCCATATAGCAAGGAAACATAATTAATAGTACCTGCACGTTGGCGGTTAATACCAGTTCTTTGTGTTCTCGCTGCTCGCCTAGCGGTCGATATAGGATTTGTAACCGTTTGAGAAACGGTAGGAGGAGTAGAGGACGGAGTTTGAAAGTGCGCATTATAGTTAGAAGATGCAGTAGGAGCAGGGTCAGATTCAACTGCGAAAAGAGCAACAAATGTTACCTACAGATAAAAGTCCCATATAGCAATAAAACATAATTAATACTACCTGTATAGCAAGGAAACATAATTAATAGTACCTGCACGTTGGCGGTTAATACCAGTTCTTTGTGTTCTCGCTGCTCGCCTAGCGGTCGGTATAGGATTTGCAACCGTTTGAGAAACGGTAGGAGGAGTAGAGGACGGAGTTTGAAAGTGCGCATTATAGTTAGAAGATGCAGTAGGAGCAGGGTCAGATTCAACTGCGAAAAGAGCAACAAATGTTACCTACAGATAAAAGTCCCATATAGCAATAAAACATAATTAATACTACCTGTATAGCAAGGAAACATAATTAATAGTACCTGCACGTTGGCGGTTAATACCAGTTCTTTGTGTTCTCGCTGCTCGCCTAGCGGTCGATATAGGATTTGTAACCGTTTGAGAAACGGTAGGAGGAGTAGAGGACGGAGTTTGAAAGTGCGCATTATAGTTAGAAGATGCAGTAGGAGCAGGGTCAGATTCAACTGCGAAAAGAGCAACAAATGTTACCTACAGATAAAAGTCCCATATAGCAATAAAACATAATTAATACTACCTGTGTGTTGGCGGTTAATACCAGTTCTTTGTATTCTCATCGCTCGTCTAGCACTCGATACAGGATTTCTAGATGTTTGAGAAGTGGCAGCAGGAGTAGAGGCCATATTTTGAAAGTGCGCCTTATGGGCAGAAGATGTGCCAGGAGTAGGTTCAGGTTCAACTGTGAAGGCCAACAGTTAAAGTTAGACATAGGAAGCAAAATCAGAAGCGTAAAAAAGGGTGTAAAAAGCAATAAAATACAGACATATACAAATGACAATAAGAAAATGTACAGCACCGGTTGTTGGCGACAGTGATACATCATCTACCTTATGTTTTCCTTTTCCAGCAACACCCGTTCGATCTGAGACACTACATCGATAACCTTCATGGCGCTCATTAATTGATATACCATTAGAACATCTGGCAGGAATTGTGGAAAGAACATCGTCGCTGGTATCACACAAAGAAGTGTCACTATCCATGAATTCAGCAATGTCACATGGAGGAATCATTATACTCTCGCAAAATGAATTTTGCATATCAACTGTTAGGAAGCCACCACCAGTATTAGAAACCGAACGCGGGCGTATATCTGTTGCCATATCTCGTATGAAAGAAATGCGCCGTAAGCAAACATAGGCAACCGATGAAAAAGGAAACTGGAAAATAAAAGATACAGGACGTTACCAGAAGAGGTGGCGGTTTCCAAATGCATTGAAACAGGCATACCAACATGACATGGACCTGCAAATAAGAGATGCGGGTAAATAATTATACAGACGAACAAAATACAAATATAAAGAAACAGCAATTAAAAAAGATACGGTACCAGTTGCTGCTGACAGTGGGATGCAATCCATATTTTGTTTCCCTTTTCTGTCGGTACTTGTAGACAGCGGAAAGGCACGGAGACAGTCCTGACGAAGTTCAGGAATCGATATACCATTCGAAGATTTTGTAGACATGCCAGGGACAGCGTTGATAGCAACGGAATTATGTCCCAAGGGATCGTTACAGCGTAAGGAATCGTCAACACACATGAATTCAGCAAGATCACATGCAGGAAGCATTATACTTTCACAAACTGAAGTAGGTGTATCAATAATAAGAAACCCGCCACCATTATTAGCATCTAAATCAGCGGCCACATCTATAACACCACCAGGGAGCAACCCTTCACCAAGATCACAGGCAACAGACCCGTTCCCTTCTAATGATCGTTTACAACTATTTCTACGGACACCTTTAGTCTTACTCCTCATACTTAACAAATAACTATATTTTTTAGTTATGGGGCAAGGTTTTATTCCGATCTCTTAGGTTTTCATTCTTATGAAAAATTACACAAATGACAAAGCGCAAAAATAATTACAATCACCTATACAGATAAGACGATTACTGATTCGCACTACTATTCATGACAAATCAAACAAAACCATAGATTACACAGATGTTCACAAATCAGCCGGTATAACTAAACAAAAAGAACAACATACTACAAATGACAAAAATAACTGCAACTACTTAATGGCAAGCGACACAGTTGACCACAAATAACTACAAATAGCTATAAACAAAGTGCAAAGGAAAAAAAATAAAACAAACACACGAATACACAAACCTAACGTCTTCTGATTTGGCGCGACAACAATCCTCAAGGCCTCCAAAGCTGAAGAATAAAAAAATAACCAAATAAATAAATAGATAAGGCATCAACGTGTAGATCGTAAGAAGCAAATACACAAACCACACAAACCACAAACGTATCGCCCTCCGGCAAAGTTAAACCGCAGCAGCAGCCGATCAAAGCCGACGAAGAAGATCTACACAACTACCAAGAAAAGCACAGGGAAGAGACACGTATAAATCTCTAGCGAATTCTATCATTTGTTAGAACTCGGGGAAGGCTAAAAGAAGCGAGGGAACAAACGAAAGGGGAAAAGCGGGAGCCCACAGCCCAAAACCGAGCCCAACACTGCTACAACAACTGTAGCAAAACCTGTAGCAAAACTCGACGCTAAATTATATATAGAGTAATGAGACTAGGGTCGTACATGTCAATGTAATCTCAGGATATTAAATAGCAATATATCATATCTAACTATAGGGACCGAGGTTGTAATTCAATACATATTTTATATGCAACTAGTTAAGCCATGTAAACCTCTTTAGATCTGTTTATGTACATGCCTAATTTTATTTATAACTTGGACTGACCCAAATTATGCATATGTTTTGGGTCATTTTATTTTATATCCTCACATATGTTTCATATACTAAATAGGTGTCACGTATCTTAGGTGGTTTTCCATTCATAGATACTTGGAGCCGTCAATGTTTTAAAACCCGGGTTGACCCGTCCGGTTGAACCATGAACCGGTTGGGTGATCGAAAGCCGGTTTTAAGCAAAAAAACCGGTTGAACTGTGAACCGAGAGCTCGATCGGGTCAATTAGAAAACCGATTTTTAAAATATTTCTTGGAGGTCATCCAATGCTCTAATGAGAGCAAGATCGAGAACTATTTATAGTGCAGAAGATAATAATTTCCATCCAAAAAACTTCCGAATGCCTTATTAGAATTCTAGATGCCATCCAGACTATCTCTAGACACCATCGACTCTCTTGTTTCGTCTTTCACGACTTTTCCTATAAGAAAATGAAAAATATCATAGAAAACCATGCTTATAGACTCCTGGGTGTCATCCAAATCATGTTTGGAAGCCATCCTACTCAAATATATTGTTTAACGTAAATAGTTTCTTTTAAGTTTAATTTAGTAAGGTTTTACTTTTGGGGTCGATTTTGGTGTTTGTAACGGTCGAAGTTGGTTGTTCTCTTAGTCTTTTACATTTTTTTTATGTAATTACTTCTAATTTCAGAATTTTGTTTTGCTTTATTTTTATGTTTGTTGATCTTTCCATTGATATGTAAGGTTAAAGCCATGTGTTTTTTTAGATAACTCTATGATAGTATAGGTTCATATGATAGTTAGGTGCCGATTGAATATTGATGTATGTTTAACATGTTTAATTACAGATTCTGATGTATAATTATTAGGTTCTTAATAATATCATCCTAAAAAAGCTATTGTTTGTTTATGATGCCGTATATGGTAGCAGGTAGTTTATCTCCAGTTTTTAGCGCACGAACCACTGGTACAAAAAGTGTTACTCGTTACTCAAAAAATGTGTGACGATATGCATATAGTCACATACTTTTTTTTTTGGGTGTGTGTCACCGAAGATCGCGCCACCGTTGGTGTCCTACGGTGACATTGTTGAGTTCGTGGCCTTTTTCTTTGAAAAAGAGTGACCAAAACCCGAATATGTGTGACAAATTAGGCACAAGTTTTGTTGGATTAATCAGTATCAGTGACCGTAAACACTTTATAGTCACACGAATGGTTTTTTTGAGTAACTATTGTTCGTCCTTTGGCCAAATAAATATATAATATATGTGACATTTGAGATGATTTATTCAAGTAGATGTGTATTTTGTGTGGCTATTTCCCGTCCAGCGGCCACATTAATATATAATAAATGTGATGTTTGTGATGATTTAATCAAACAATGGGTGTTGTTTTTTTGGAGTTAGTCACATATAATTTTTAAAAAATGGCCAAAAGTGTTAATAAGTGTGACCATATACTTTTTAAAATCAAGTAAAAGTGTATTTTGTATGACTATTGTTCATCCAATGACCACGTGAATTTTATGTTTGTGTGGCCTTTTGTAATATTTAGTACACACAAAACATGTTTGTTTTGGGTATTTAGTCACATACAATTAAACAAAAGGGATAATTCTAAAAGTAGAGAAAACACAAATGGGTGGTTCCCTATCTACCCCGAAATCCGAAAATAATTTTGTTGCCCAGGGCAACCGGCAATTTTTTGGGCAACTGAAGGATTTTCAGTGTTTTTTTGGGCAACAATCGCCATTTTTTGGGCAACTGGGGACATTTTTTGGGCAACCGGGGTATGGTATAGACCATTTGGTGTTTGGTCTATTTTGGTAATTATCCCTAAACAAAAAGTGGCCAAAAGTGTTAATAAGTGTGACCATATGCTGTTTAAAGTGAAGAAATGTGTATTTTGTGTGACTATTGATCATCCAATGGCCACATGAATTTTATGTTTGTGTGGCCTTTTGTAATATTTAGTCACAGAAAGCATGTTTGTTTTGGGTATTTAGTTACATACAATTAAGCATAAAGTGGCCAAAAGTGTTAATAAGTGTGACCATATGCTGTTTAAAGTGAAGAAATGTGTATTTTGTGTGACTATTGATCATCCAATGGCCACATGAATTTTCTTTTGTGTGGCCTTTTGTAATATTTAGTCACACAAAGCATGTTTGTTTTGGGTATTTAGTCACATACAATTAAGCATAAAGTGAACAAAAGTGTTAATAAGTGTGACCATATGCTGTTTAAAGTGAAGAATTGTGTATTTTGTGTGACTATTGATCATCCAATTGCCACATGATTTTTTGTGTGTGGCCTTTTGTAATATTTAGTCACACAACGAATTAAGCAAACAGTGACTAAAAGTGTTAATAAGTGTGACTATATACATCTTTTAGTCATATTTAAGAAATCAATATATATCAAAACAAATTCAAATATATATCAAAACAAATTCAAATACAATAAAATTGGAATATACATAACTGAATCAAATATAAAATTCGTTTATAACTCTATACCCTAGGACCTCCTTTTATACACCAAGGAGTCATAGTCGGCTTACAATACTTTCCTAAGTATCTATAATCTTTTCCATAAACAACTAATACATATCATATAAGCAGTACTAACTATATGAACCAACAGTACTAACTTATAACTAACAGTTGTAACTAATACACTAGCAGTATTAACTTCAAGCAGTCATAACTTTGTACTAGAAGTACTAACTTTCACTAGCAGTAGTAACTTTTGTACTAATCTCATCATCTGGATATTCTCCGTCTCTATTTTAATTAGAAAAGAAAAAAGTTAGAAGCACAGACATTATCTTTTCTTGCCATCGATGACTATGTTTGGTTTGTATGTGTATGTGCATGTGCTTGCATTTAAGAGATAAGCAAAAAGCTACCAAGAGCCGACGGAAAAAGCGGTCTGATGTGTGATCTGCTTTCAAATACCCATTTTGCTGCAGTTGTAGAACAAAATGAGCAGACAGTTGATCGTTCACACCAGGCAGTTCATATATCCGGTAACATTCAGCAAATAGCTGAGTAACCTGTTAACAACGGAAGTTGCATGCTTAGTTCTTTAGACAATCTATATACTCAATATTTTTGCCTTAACCAAATAAAACACCTAATAGCAAACATGTACATTCACATTTAGAACAAAACTTCTTATCTTATTGTAGCTCTTCTTAACCCATTATAACAAAACATCAACGATTTCATGGGAAAGAGTGTGTTATTCACAGATAATATGAAACCTACACGTCTATGCATCAGTCTTTTCACAACTTTACATGGTGTTGCAGTGTTGCACATTGTCATTTGTGATACAAAAGGAAAAGGTGCACTGTGTCACATAATCAGTATGTCTTAGAAACGAAACGTGTTCAAGACTATTTTCCCCAATTCTCAAAAAATCTCAAAATTCACTGCATTCTCATCTCGTCAAAATCATTTAGCAGACAGCCATAATTACCGAATATATTATTCTGTATGAATTTAACGGGGATCGCAAACAGTCACAATGATATGGTTATAAGTTACGATATTACAAAATGCAAAAAAACATGCACTAGTCCAGAATAGCACCTAAAACCTACAATGGTACAAAAGGTTAGTAAACCAACTTGGTATACCTTATCTTGGAATTATTTTTCTGCTTCAGAAGATTCAAATGCATTGCCGTCATCCCAGCTGGCAGCAGGATGGTTAGCCACCTGTTCCATTAAACAAGGAAGTTAGGACCCCAGAATGCTGACTTGAAATAGCAATAGGAACAGGAACACCGGTATGAACTATGAAGTAACCTTTTTGTCTTTGGTTTGTCTAACAGAATCATCTTTATCGGAAGAAAGACTAGAAGAAGATGCTGAGGGGTTCCTGGCAATTTCAACAAGTTTTCGAAGTGCCTCAGAAGCATTAGGCCTTGTTGCAAGTTGCAGGTTGCATTTTTTTTTTTTAGAACGGACACTCAATTTAATCAAGTTAAGAAATGATATTTAAGAGTAAGATCAAACCTTTGCCAATGCCTCAACAAGATGATGAAGTTCAGATATTACTCTAGAATCACTGGGTTTTTGTGGTTGACCGAACAAGAAAACAAACAAACACCACCCTCTCGGGTTGGTGTTGAACCGAGAGCAACAAACACCCCTGTGGTGTCGTTGCTGTGAGCTGAAACCAAAACCAAACCCACACCCTCTTGGGGTAGGCTGTTAGCGACCGAGCACCAAACTAAACACAAGCGCACCCTTAGCAGGGCTGTTGCACGGTTCAAACTCGAACCAAATAAGCTATATCAAACACCCTTGTTGGGTTGGTGGCTGTACCGAGCCGAGACACAAGCCAGACTTCTCTGCAATTAATGACAGAATCTACGTCAATAGGAACTAAACCTAATGGGACAGAACATACAACATTCATAGATGTGAAACTAGATCAACACTCAACCAAGTTTACGGTAGATGACATTCGGAAACTGTTTAAAGGAGCACCAAGGATATCTCAGAGTGAGTGTTATACCTTGTTTTGTAGATCCCTGCAGCAAGGGCTGTAACACCCCCAACAGCTACGACCAGCTTGTTTTGATCAGTTAATATTGCACGCAGTCCCCCTAGATAACAGATCAATTTACAGGGTTGTTAATCAACAATCACTATCAAAACAAACAATGTTGAGTCATTCTAGTACCGTTTATAATTGGTCAAGTCAGGTTGACTCACAGTCACTATATTAAAGGATTGTATAAATATAATCATATGCTTAGAAAAGTACAAAATTGCAACAATAGCCTAAATTTTTTAAAAGTACGATAACAGGGTTGTAAGCATCAAATAGACTTCGGGAAATTTTCACCCATTTGACTCACTCTACCTATGTGATTCAATCGACCTTCACCTAATTTAATTTATCTGGCCTGTCTAAGATAATACAAGACCAACGGTGTTTGAGGCCAGCAGCTAAAGTTGTGTGCACTTCAACCTTTTGGAAGAGAAAAAAAAATGTTACATAGAGCCAATTTTTTTAAGATAAAAAGTACCTCCAATGTGTTCAAAAGTAGCGTGTGGAAAACTAGAAGGGGGGTTGAATAGTTTTTACCGTTTTAAACTTTTCTTCGCTTTGTATACTTGACGTGATTTCAAAGTAAAGTAAACAATCAAGCAATATATATATATATATATATATATATAAAGCAAGTAAGGAAAGAAATGATCAAACCACACAACACAGATGTTTATAGTGGTTCGGCAACAAGGACTCTCTTCCTTGCCCTACTCCACTCCTCGAGCCTCTAACTCAAGAGTTTTTCTTCACTAAGAAACAAGCTCCCTTCTAGGCGGAGAAAACCTTTATACACGTCGCTTACACTTTATCTGGTACTAAGCTAAACACCGGGTTCTTTACAAGGGTACAACCACTCCCTTTGGTTCTTTAACAAGGGTACAACCACTCCCGACACTCTATGTGTTTTGAGGATTAAAACACTAACCGATCACTACTGAATGAATGGTATAGACAATGATGTGTGAACTAATACAATATCACACAGTAACTAAACTAAAGATTTACACCACTGTGTTAAACCTTGATGCTTGATCTCTTTGCTACAAAAGAAAGATCACTAAGAATGAAATGAATGAATGTAATGGGTTAGTAATGTACAAATGAATGAGTGTATAATTTAAGCTATATGAGTGATAGTAGTGCTTGAATGATCAGCTTGCTATTTATAGGCAAAACTGACCAGACAACCCGCGGATTTGGCAGATCCCAAAAATTGGTTCCGCCCTTATACTGGTTTGGTTCCGCGGGGACAAGCCAGCTAAGGGATTTCCAAATCTTTCCATATATTGTCAAGTCTTGTCAAGATCTTCCAAAGTCAACTCTTTAGCTTCAAGATCTTTCCAAAATATATTTTAAAGTCAACTAAGATATGTAAATGATGCATGCCATGATGTAATGTGTATTTCCATTTTTAAGAAATAAAAATAAACATGTAAATGTATATATGTATGTAATGTGTAATTCCTAGTGATCATATTATATGTAAATGAGTTTTTAAAAGCTTGTTACTAAAATGTAAAAGACTTTAACATATACTTATGCTTTGCTAAAGATAAACCTTATAATTGTCATTAACAAAATTAAGCAAAGATCGTAAAATATAAATAACATTTTTAGGATGATATTTGTATTAACAATCTTTCCTTTTTTGTTGATGACAAAACATAATGTTTATTTTTAAGCAATGGAGTTAGTTAAGTGAAAGTCTTTTAAAAATATAGATTAAGTTAGTTTTATGCAAGTTTTGAAAACTATTTTAAGCATAAAAATATGTACTGTGATGTTCACAGTGATGTATGAACTTAATCCTATCTCCCCCTTTTTGTCGAAACAAAAAGAAGATATGCGTAGCGGAATGTGGTGAATACTTCTTGGTTATTACTCCCCCTAATTTGGAGTACCGAGAATGATTCAATGATTTTGAGTACTTTAAAAGCTCCCCCTTGGATAATACTCCCCTAATTGGAGTGCCAAGGTTATGATGTATGATCCTACAAAACAAATGGTTAGAATATGATATGCTCCCCCTCGATGTATACTCCCCATTGCTAGTGTACCAATGTATATATTTAAAGGATGAGAAATGCTATAAAATAATGAGTTAGTACATGATATACTCCCCCTCAATCTATACTCCCCGTTGCTAGGGTACCAACGTATATGATTCAAGGTTGAGAAAAGCTACAAAACAAAGGTTAGTTGTGAATAATTCCAACCAAGTAGCATAATGCATATGTATAAGTTAACCAAGCATGATAGTTCAACCAATTTGACTTTAAAAAGTCAAAAATACGTGTCTGATCAAAAAATGCACCTAAGTGTAAGTGGTCTAATCATTATGAGAATTCAAACCAACCATACAATAATGTTAGTAAATCAAACAAACCAAGATATTATGCCAAATAGTGATCACCCATAAGCATAAATATAACATCCATTACTTGAAAATTTGTTTGTGACATAAGTCACAAAACATGATGTTACAATAAAAAGTTCCTAAAAATAGAAAATTCCTAAAAACAATCCTACGAGATCCTATAAAAGGAAACTAGGAAGAAACTAAAAGCTCCTATTGAGGAGGATTAGAAAGCGCATTAAGGCGCTCGAGAATGTGGTTCAAAATGAACCTCATTTCATTTTGGAGCTCATGGACCAAAATGTTAGTCCTTTGGGCTAAGTGAGCGGTCCTCTCGCATTGTGAGCAATCATGCCTTGGAAAGTCGGGAGGAAGAGTGGGCTCATTGTTTTGTGGTGGTGGTGGTGGTTGGTTGTTTGGTGAGGGTGGTGGTGGTTGGTTGTTTGACGGTGGTGGTGGTTGGTTGGTTGTTTGATGTTGGAGGGGTGATGGAGTTGAGCAAGATGGATTGAAGATCCATAGCTTCACCAAGGCGGGAATCTACCATATTGGAGAGAGCATAGAGGTGGGTGAGCTCCTCATTGATCTCCTCATGGGTTTGTGGTTGATTGATCCACATTGCCTCGTCAATGGCAATGAGTGTGGATGTTGGTAAGAGGGGTTGTGTTTGTGGTTGAGGTAGTGGTGGATCACGGTAGGGTGGACCGTGGATATCCCGATAAATGGGATGAAAGAGCATAGGTACTTGACCTTCAAAGGTCATGGGAGGAGGATTGGTGGACCTTGGTGGAAGGTCTTACAAATCATCCAAATATGGATGAGGTGATGAAGGTGGAGTTCTAACAACTCTAGGGGCTGAAGTTGTGGTGAATGTGGTAGTGAAGGTGATCTAGTAGGTTGTGATGGAGTGGGTGGTGGTGTGGTAGCCACAGGAGTGATTGTTGGTGGTGGTGTGTTTATGATGGTGTGAGGTGGAGTTGGAGTTGCTAAGTTGAGAAAATTCTCATTGGCTATTGGTGAGGAGATGTTTAGTGGAGATGAATCTTCTGATGATGAATTAGCTAAGTTTATGAAGCAACAAGGACAGACACTCATACGAGCTGTCCTTCTTGCGGGTCTGCTTGTAGATGAGTTATTTGATTTTGGCATTGTTGAAATGTGAAAGTTTGGTAAGAAGTACAGGAGTGATACTTAGAGAGAATGATGAGTGAGTGATTTGTGATGATCCTGATCTTCCTAATTTATAGATAGTAAGGTGTATTGATATTTGTGTTTGGATTTGATGTTGATCCAATGGAGAATGTTGGTTCCTAATGATTTGGAGCAAGTAAATGAGCTTATCACATCACCAAGGTCAATCCATACAAATGGAGTTGAGTAAATTATGGGAGATTTGCAGTAAATGCAAGGAGTGAGTGGAAAATCTGTTGATGTGATGTTCCCACGGATTTCAAGGAACCAATTTGAGGGTTCCTTGCTTGTTACAGAAAGGTAACTCACATGGAAAATTTGAATATTCAAATTTTGGTGGGAAATGGATGTCTTATGATTCTAAGTGTTCCTAAATCATCCTAATGAGTCTAATGATCAGTAGAAGAATTCTAAAAACTAGAATCAATAATCTATGGATCGGGATTAGTCAGGAATTTTTGAAAAGTTACTGTTGAAGTTGGCGGATCCAAACGATAACAAAGGCGGAACCAAAATTTTGGTTCCGCGGAATTCGCAGGTTGAGGAAAGGCGGAGCCAAGGAATACAACAGGCGGAACCAAAATTTGGGTTCCGCCATATCCGCCATATGGAGGTCCTAATTCTTAACAGAAGACATGTCGAATTTTTCGTTACTCGTTCAAATTTCGAAAATTCTCCTAAAACATATGTAACTACTAATATGTGATAGAATAAAACCAAAAACATAGATTCTAACACACGTTTACATATAGATTAATCCGATGATAATAACTTACCATAAAAGAATTTAAGCCAAACGGTGGCTTAATCTCGAAAAATCGATAACAATAAGTGTTATCATCCTGCAATGTTAAGTTAGATCACATACAAGTTAAATACTAACATAATATTCTAAGAAACACACAAGTTCATCACATCATTGTTTGAAAAAGTCTAATACCAAACACTCCTTTAACTTCACTTCTTGCTAAGCTTCTTGTGAAGCTTCATTACCCATCGTCCAAGATTCTTCATCATACCATTTGTTTGTCAAAATTCTGCTGATTCGTTCAGGATAGGAGGAAGTTGGCTCAAGTACTCGGGTGGAAAAATCCTAGAGTTTGGCAAACCATCCTCTTCACTCATGGATGATGATGATGATGATGATGTAGGAGGATGAGCACGTTTTCCTCTTGCTACGGCTACCCTATGATCACTTAGAGGAACAAAGGTGTGTGGAATTTTGGTGTAGTCGGGAACGAAACCTAAAGCATTTCGAGGAATGGGTGCAAAAGCTCTATAGAGACGGGTGAGAAGCATCCCGTACGGCATGGCGGTGGTGCCTTGAACTGGAATATCGGCCATTCTCTTGGCGATATAATAGGCGAGGTTGAATGGTTGGTGGTTTGACACACAATACATCATGTAGCAAAGACATCCTATGGTGCTTATGACATTAGCCCTTAGAACTTCTTCTAGCTTCTTAAATTGGGGCCTAAGTTCATTTAGCTCCATGGCAAATGGATCTCTATCTACTTGACGACCTCGACTTAACCTAGTTTGGTTGTTCCTAGGCACAAAGAGATGCTCACGAATGGTTTCTTTTGCGGTTAATGGTGTGTCATATGGTGCCAAACGATCAAGGTTGGATTCTAGAATGGACAATGACCATTTGTCCGAATAGAAGCAAGTTCCTTGATTCGGAACTCCTAAGACTTCCCCAAATTGATCTAAAGGAATGTTGAATTGGTTTTCGTTGACTTTGAAGTGAATGTTCATGTACCCATAGTCATTTGAACTAAGACCTACACTAGCATAGAATTCTAGTATGAATCTAGGAATTATGGGTTCATCGATATCTAGAAGACCATCGAAGTGGATAGCGGCTAGTTGTTCTCGGAGAATGGATCCTTCATAGAATGAGGGGTCTACGAGTCTACCCTCGTGAACATAGCATTTTTCTAATGCTTTAAAGATTTTGACTTGATCTTCGGTGAGACCTTTGGTTTTGTGGTGTTTGGGTAGGTATTTGGTGGTTTCTTTGTGATCATAATTTGTCACGGGAGGCATGATTATCCTAGACACAAAAATTTCATAATTTAGTTAAAACTATCGAAAATACGTATATTAATTTCTAGTGTGTGCCTACATGGGGACAATGTGGAGGTGCGGTTATCTCGACTCCTTTTGATGCATGAAAATTTCGTTTATGCAAGTTTTATGATAAAACGAGAGATAACCCAAACGCTCCTACTTCAATGTAGCTTCATTTGAATGTACCCGAAAATACATATTAGTTATGTATTCCCTTTAGCATTCAAGAGACATTATGCAAGTGATGTTAAAAACATAACGTTTTGTATTTGTATGAACAATGTGCTAAAAATCATTTTTCTTAGTCGTGAGAAGATTTTTGCAAAAATTTCTCATGGGGTTTTTGATGAATTAAGATAATGTACTACAAGATGCAATTCCTAACTAAGGAAAACATGATTTGATATGCAATTTAGTAAATATTCTTCATGTTTTTGCTAAAAATATGCATAAACCCCAAGTTTTGATTTTGTGCATGAAAAAGAAATCCTACGTTTTGATTTTGTGCATGAAAAAGAAATCCTAGACGCAGATCAGGAATGTAGATATGATGATGCGTGGTTTTGCAACCTTACAACAGGTTTTACCTCTCGAGGGATCTCAAGAGGCTTACAACCCCACCAGGCAGTGTACCTGACCGATGTAGTATAGTGTAGTGGTAAGTACGGGGGATTGATCGTTCTCCACAGAGAATAGTTTTCGTTAGGTATGAAAAACTACTCTAATAGGTCTAAGGGTGAGAGAAGATTCTTTTTATGTTTTTATAATTTTTTTAATGAAAGCAAGTAAAATCTCGGGTTTGAAAGAGTGGGCGGAATTAGTTGCTAGTCAACTAACCCAAGTTACTACGAATGCAAATAAAATAAAATAACAGAAAATGAAAAGGTGGTAAAACTTATGTGGAGAGAAATGTGTTTACTTAAATTTCCTTACTCCCTAACTATCTTTTAACGGTTGATTAGTGTGTATTAATTGCGTGGATGATGGGTGTATTCCTTAATACCAATCGTGGGGTGGCGTACGTACTTCCCCAACTCTACAAGCTCCTACTTCACTCCTATGTCGAGCCGGCTAGGAAGCTCCTAACATGGGATCACTAGAATTCGCTTGTGCATTAAATACAACCATAAAAACCTTAGTACGCATTGGTTCATGTTTCTTAAGACGTTCAAGCAAGTTACCGAATAGGAAGTTAGCCAGTTTTCTTAAGCCTAACATAGATGAACAATCATCCAATACAACTAATAACACACTAATAACCAATAATCAATAGCTAGGTTTCATTAGATCTAAGCAAACACAAGATAAATCTAGCCTAGCATGTTAAACAAAAGACAAGAACAAGATAGAATCAAACAACACATAGACATATTGAATGATTAATTGATAACTTATCTTCAATGTAACATGGAAGATCTCAAGGCAAAAAGCCTTGAGAAAGCTGCTAAAATCGTCTTAGGGTTTTCACACACAAAGTTCCCCAATAAGTTCCACACTAATGACAAAAAATTGCAAAACTATATATAGACTTTCAGATCTGACGGCGTCACGTTATGGAGTGTGACGCCGTCACCTCGCCGCTTTTAGGGTTCCCGGATGGCCTTCTTGACGCCGTCCCTCTTTAGCTCTCCAAAATCCGTTCTGGCTTATCAAGGCTTGACGCCGTCAGATAATGGCTTGACGCCGTCCCTCTTTAAATTAAGCCGTGACGACCTTGATCAGGTTAAAGGGTGACACCGTCAGAATTCCATGCAAATTTCTCTGGCTTATCATGAGTAATTTTCACATCCACCACTTTTGCCAAGCCATGACGCCGTCCAGAACAAATCCTGACGCCGTCAAAGGTAATTTCCAGCACAATTTTGAGACTTTGTCGTTTTCTTCACTTTTATGCTCCAAAAACGTCCAAAATGCTTCCTTTTCCAGATTTCTCCTCAAAGTACCTAAAATGACAAAAGGAACGATTTAGGGCAATATTTGATCAAATAAATACGATTTAGGGCTTAAATGACCCCTTAAAAGCGGTACACTTTTCGCTTCATCATATGATAAGGATACTTACAGAGATGTTTAGAGCACAAATTGGTTGTGGAAGATGACCTAAATTGTGAGTTTGGTGTGATAAGGGTCGAGTTCCAGTAGCTAGTATGTTTTTGGGAAGTGTGATGAATAGTACAGGGTGTTTGTTTAATAAACTAAAAAACTAGCTCAGCAGGCCGCGGATCCGGCGGAACCAAAACAAGGGATCCGCCCTTGTTGTCGTTTGGATCCGCAGGATCAGACTTGAAATTTTGGTTATTGCCGTGTTTGGTTAATCTAAGGTTTAAGCTATTGTTTTATCTACTCACTAGGTTCCATTAATCCTAAACCAAGTCTAAGAAAGTTGAAAGGTTCTCTCTTAAGAGGTTTTGTGAGGATGTCAGCAATGTTGTCCTCTGAGGATACTTTCTCAATTGAGATGTTTCCCTTCTGAACATTGTCGCATAGGAAATGATGTCGTATTTCTATGTGTTTGGTTCTAGCGTGTTGGACTGGATTTTTGCTGAGGTCGATAGCTCCTTTGTTGTCGCAAAGAATGGGAATGTCGTTGAGTTCAATTCCATAGTCGACGAGAGCTTGTTTCATCCACAGAGCTTGTTGGCAAGCTTTTCCTGCTGACACGTACTCGGCTTCAGTTTTTGATATTGCGAGGGCCGTTTGTTTCTTAGCAAACCATGAGGTGAGACAATGTCCTACAAAGGTACAAATACCACTTGTACTTTTCCTATCAACATAATCACCGGCATGGTCTGAGTCGGCATACACTATGGTTTCCATTCCCGTTCCTTTGGGATACAATAATCCTAAATGTGTAGTGCCTTTAATATACATAAAGATCCGTTTAACGGCTTCAAGATGGGATATTTTGGGATCTTCTTGAAAGCGTGCACATAGACAAACACTAAACATAATGTCCGGTCTACTAGCCGTTAGGTAGAGTAAACTACCAATCATTCCCCTATATTTAGTTCTATCTACGGATTCACTTTCTTCATCCTTAGTGAGTTTAGTTTCCGAGGACATTGGTGTTTTAATAGGTTTTGAATCTTCAAGACCAAATTTCTTAAGCATATCCTTGATATACTTAGATTGGTTGAAGAATATCCCATCTTCTAATTGTTTTATTTGGAGACCTAAGAAAAAGTTTAGTTCCCCCATCATACTCATTTCAAACTCATCATGCATGATTTTTGAAAATTCATCGCATAACTCTTGACAAGTTGAACCGAATATAATGTCATCCACATATATCTGGACTATGATAATATGTGATCCCTTTTTCTTGGTGAAAAGAGTGTTGTCTACTAGGCCCATGGTATACTAGGAAGGTCTTAAGTCGATCATACCAAGCTTTTGGTGCTTGCTTAAGTCCGTATAATGCTTTCTTAAGTTTGTAGACATGATTAGGTTTTTCAAAATCGGCAAAGCCGGGAGGTTGTGCAACGTACACTTCCTCATTAATAAAACCATTTAGAAAAGCACTTTTAACATCCATTTGGAATAGTTTAAAGTCGTGTGCACATGCATATGCAAGTAATATTCTAATTGACTCAAGCCTAGCGACGGGTGCAAATGTCTCGTCGTAATCTATACCTTCTTGTTGATTGTAGCCTTGAGCTACTAGCCTAGCTTTGTTTCTAGACACTACTCCATTTTCATCCATTTTGTTCCTAAACACCCATTTAGTTCCAATTATGGTTTGATTTTGAGGTTGAGGTACTAATGTCCAAACGTCATTCCTAACAAACTGATTTAATTCTTCTTGCATCGCTATGACCCAAGATTCATCTTTTATGGTCTCATTTATATTTTTAGGCTCAACGGTTGAAACAAAACAAAAGAAATTACTTTGGTTTTGAGCTTTAGATCTTAATGTTCTTTCATTAATTTTTTCTATGACGTTTTCTAATGGATGACTTTTGGTTTCTTTGATGTTAACTATTTCACTTTTTACCGGTACATCTTCTTTGTCACTTTCAACATTTTCTTGGTTTTCAACCATTTGACTTTCGACTAAGTCATCATCTACCAAAGGTGATGTCTTAGAGGGAGGTGGACTTTCGTCGAATGTTACGTTCAACGATTCCTCGACTCTTGAGGTTTCTTTGTTCAAAACTATGTTGGCTTTACTATTTTGTGAATACCCAAGAAACACACCTTCATACGACTTTGGTCGAACTTGGTGAGATAATCCTTTGTGTTTAAAATGAAGCACTTGCTTCCAAAAACTCTAAAATATCCTAAAGTAGGCTTTTTGCCTCTATATAACTCATATGGAGTCTTTTTCAAGAATGGTCTAATTAAAACTCGATTTAGTATATATGTGGAAGTATCTACGGCGTGACACCAAAACTTTTAAGGTATGTTTTGTTCATTTAACATTGTTCTACTCATTTCTTGAATTGTCCTATTTTTGTGTTCTACTACACCATTAGATTGAGGAGTTCTAGGAGCCGAGAAATTATGTGTTATGCCATTAGCATCACAAAAGGCTCCGAATTGGGTTTCGTTATCAAATTCACGACCGTGGTCGGTTCTAATAGACACAATGTTATTTCCTATTTGATTTTGAATTTTCTTACTTAGAATTTCAAATTTATCAAATGCCTCATTTTTAGTTTTCAAAAACTTAGTCCAAGTATACCTAGAGTAATCATCTACTATTACCAAAGTATAGAAGTTTCCCCCATAACTTTGTATATCGGATGGACCAAACAAATCCATATGTAACAATTCTAGACACCTAGATGTAGACACCATGTTTTTAGCCTTATGGCTATTATGAACTTGTTTCCCAATTTTGCAAGCATCACAAAAGTGTTGGTCGTATTTTAACTTGGGAAGGTTCCTAACGAGTTCCTTAGATGATAAGGATTGGATTAGCCTCCTATTGGCGTGACCTAAGCGTCTATGCCAAAGAGTTGAGTTTTCGTCCAGAGAGGTGAGACAAAGTTTGTCTTTAGATGTTTTGTCTAACTTCATAACGTAAACGTTATTCTTTAAAACACCTTTTCCTACAGTTATGCCATCCTTAAGTATTTTACTTCCATTTTCACTAAAAATGACGTTATACTTTTTGTGGCATAATTGACTAATACTAAGCAAGTTAAATCCTAAATTATCTACATGAGCAACATCATCAATAGTGAGAGAGTCATGAGAGATTGTACCTTTTCCGATGATTTAAATTTTAAGCTTGCTACCGAATGTGACATTACCTCCATCATATACTTGGTAGGTTGAGAAAAGGCTTTTATTTCCCGTCATGTGTCTTGAACACCCACTATCTTTGATCCACTCGTCCGGTTCTAACCCGACTTTCAAGCACACCTCTTCAGAGTCATGAGCCATGAGAGCAACTTCGTCGTTCTTAGGCTCGTCGTCATCACCATCACTGTCACTCCAAGCTCCACTAACAAATGCTTTTTGAGACTTGTTCTTTGGAGGCTTTGGACAATCTCCTATTAGGTGACCGAAATTCCCGCACCTAAAACACTTCCTATCCATTTTTCCTTTCCTATCATCACGGTCTTTCCGGAAATATTTCTTTTCTTCACGAGGTGGTCTTACGAACTTTTCTCGTCTCCTAAAGAACTTTTTGAAATCTCTAACGGCCATGGCATACTCTTCGTCTTCACTATCCGAACTAGACTCTTCATCACTTGATTCT
Organism: Artemisia tridentata subsp. tridentata; assembly: GCA_021014915.2. Classification (NCBI taxonomy): domain Eukaryota; kingdom Viridiplantae; phylum Streptophyta; class Magnoliopsida; order Asterales; family Asteraceae; genus Artemisia; species Artemisia tridentata. The sequence goes on along the minus strand of CP139502.1, from coordinate 111,193,741 downwards.
ACTTTAGCTTTTAAGGCAATGGACTTCATCTTCTCCTTTTTGCCTTTAACTATTTTCGAGTCTTTTTCCATCACCATTTCGTGAACTTTGAGATTTCCGATGAGCTCGTCAAGTATCATGCTTGAAAGATCCTTGGATTCTTCAATAGCCGTCACCTTTGCTCTCTACTTCGGATGAAGTGCTCTAAGAAATTTCCTGACAAAGTTCTTACTAGAAAAAGATTCGTCAAGTGCTTTAAGAGAAGTAATTATAGTATTAAACCTAGCAAAAGCACTATCAATGGTCTCATCTTCAGAGATAACAAATTGTTCATATTGTTGAACAAGAAGATCAACTTTGTTATCTTTGACCTGTGAGTTCCCTTGATGAGTGATAATCAATGATTGCCAAATATCCTTAGCCGTTTTACACATAAAAACTCTTTCATATTCTTTCTTAGGTAAGGTATTATAAAGCATCATTTTGGCTTCATTATTTTTGGCAATCAGCTTCTTTTGCTCATCACTATGACGAGTAAGAGAAGTACCCTCATCCCGACCATCTAATATATTTGATATAGGTTTATTATCACCTTCTACAATAATATACCACAAATCTATATCCTTTGACTTCACATAAGTTTCAAAGCGATTTTTCCAATATAAAAAACTATTTGGTTCAAATAGTGGTGGTCTTTACATAGATTGCCCTTCTTTGAAGTTTTCAAAATCCATTGATCGTTTCAAGTTTTAAAATACAATATATTTGAAAATCTTGAGTAACGTAGCTCTGATACCAATTGTGGAAAACTAGAGGGGGGTTGAATAGTTTTTACCGTTTTAAACTTTTCTTCGCTTTGTATACTTGACGTGATTTCAAAGTAAAGTAAACAATCAAGCAATATATATATATATAAAGCAAGTAAGGAAAGAAATGATCAAACCACACAACACAGATGTTTATAGTGGTTCGGCTACAAGGACTCTCTTCCTTGCCCTACTCCACTCCTCGAGCCTCTAACTCGAGAGTTTTTCTTCACTAAGAAACAAGCTCCCCTCTAGGCGGAGAAAACCTTTATATACGTCGCTTACACTTTATCCGGTACTAAGCTAAACACCAGGTTCTTTACAATGGTACAACCACTCCCGTTGGTTCTTTAACAATGGTACAACCACTCCCGTTGGTTTTTTAACAAGGGTACAACCACTCCTGACACTCTATGTGTTTTGAGGATTAAAACACTAACCGATCACTACTGAATGAATGGTATAGACAATGATGTGTGAACTAATACAATATCACACAGTAACTAAACTAAAGATTTACACCACTGTGTTAAACCTTGATGCTTGATCTCTTTGCTACAAAAGAAAGATCACTAAGAATGAAATGAATGAATGTAATGGGTTAGTAATGTACAAATGAATGAGTTTATAATTTAAGCTATATGAGTGATAGTAGTGCTTGAATGACCAGCTTGCTATTTATAGGCAAAACTGACCAGACAACCCGCGGATTTGGCGTATCCCAAAAATTGGTTCCGCCCTTATACTGGTTTGGTTCCGCGGGGACAAGCCAGCTAAGGGATTTCCAAATCTTTCCATATATTGTCAAGTCTTGTCAAGATCTTCCAAAGTCAACTCTTTAGCTTCAAGATCTTTCAAAAATATATTGTAAAGTCAACTAAGATATGTGAATGATGCATGCCATGATGTCATGTGTATTTCCATTTTTAAGAAATAAAAATAAACATGTAAATGTATATATGTATGTAATGTGTAATTCCTAGTGATCATATGATATGTAAATGAGTTTTTAAAAGTTTGTTACTAAAATGTAAAAGACTTTAACATATACTTATGCTTTGCTAAAGATAAACCTTATAATTGTCATTAACAAAATTAAGCAAAGATCGTAAAATATAAATAACATTTTTAGGACGATATTTGTATTAACATAGAGTTAATTGCAGAAACCCATTTCTCTCTTTCTGCATTTGCACATTCTATAAGCATCTGTTTATTCACGTCTTCAGCCAATTTCGCTTCATGGGCTCTTCCTTCTGCTTCAGCCATCACCCTCACCCTGATTATTTCTCGCTCAATCTCAGCTTTCTCCCTTTTTGTTTGTCTGCGTTGTGCTTGTATTTGCTCTTCAGTTGCTCGTCTAGCTTGTTCTTGCCTAACAGACGATTCTTCTTGCATTTTTACAAGCTCTTGATTTCTTGCTCTGTGATGTTCGTTTTCTGCCTGTGAAATATTTGTCATTAAACCCCACGATAATAAAAATAACTGCATCAAACATCAACTAAGCATAGAGGGAACATGCCTGCATCCTCTTCCTTGCCAGTTCATCCTCGTAACGAGCCATCTGTGATTTTATTTGTGCTTGTTGCTGAGCTAGCTTTTTCTGTTCCTCATATATTATTCTTTGTTTCTCCTGGCAAAAAGAATGAAGAAAAAATTCAACATTGTGCAAAACAAAGGTTTTACATAGAGATTATTCCACATATAACTCAATATATATAATGATTGAACAATTCTATGAGTATATTAGGGCGCACCCCTTGGGTGGTTAGAGCCGAGAACAAACATACACTCTCTTTGTTGTTTATACCGTGAACCAAAAAAAGGAAAAAACAACAAACACTCTCTCGGCTTCTCTTGTAAACCGAAACCAAACACAATCCCAAAATCAGACTCAAATAAGCTCAGCTTATTAAGAACCAAATGAGCCATATGCATAGACAATAAGCAAATCCAATCCAAAACCGGGGCCAAACGGGCTCGACCCAAACCCATACGGGTTTCTTGACCCGACCCATTTGCAAACTAATTAAATCAAACAACATAAACGATTACCACCACACGAATTTATAATCAAAAACATGTTTTAGGCTAGCTTTAATCCACGAAAATCAATATAAAGCGTTTTATATTCGATTATACATTTAAGAAAATATAAATTAAATATGTGTTTGAGCATACCCATGATGAGAGTAGGATAGATGAGATGAGGGTGATGGTGGCTCGATTGTGATGGTTGTGGATGTGGTGGTTATCTCAAACCAAACAACCGAAGCAAACAAACTCACCCCTTGCCTCCCTTGTCTTGATGATGGTGATGGCATGGAGGAGCGATGGTTGGTGGAGCGACGGCGAGATAAGGCGGTGAAGTGTGGCGGTGGTGTGAGTCGGTTCTAGAGAGAAGGAAAAGAGATGAATAGAGAGAAGATAGATCTGACTATCTGTTTTTGATAATGTTAAAGGGAGGAGGGAATGAATGGATGTAAAGTGTTAAGGTTTTGATTTTAGGGGAAAAAGGGGCGGGATCTTGAGCGGAGATTGAAATTTTGGGGAAAACATAGGGTTTTTTTTGTTGTTGAAGTAAAATAGGTAAGGATAAGGCGTAAATGATTTGAGCTTTTTTTGAGTAACTAGAGTTCGTTCGAGCTGATTCTTATCGAGCTTTGAGCTCAAGCTCAAGCCTATCAAATGAACTCAAAATGTTTAATGAGTTGAGCTCAACCTTATATAAGTTCGACTCGAATTATTGTTGAGTTTTTGAGCTTGTAAATGATATAGCATATGTTTTTTATATATTTTGTATGTAAGTGTACTAAGTGTAAATACTTATTTATGAATGTATCGAGCTTTTCGAGCTGATGTCGAACCGAATTCGATTATTAGGTTATATTTTAATTTTAATTTGTGTAAGAAAACACATCTTGACAAATAAATCGAGCTTTTCGAGTCAAGCTCAAGCCGAGTTCAAACTTTCTCGATCCCGGATAACATGATCGGGAGGTCCCTGGATACTTGCTTCTTAGTGTCTGTGACAAACGGTATACACCTACCAAGCCGGTGCAACCCATGCATGACCGCCTTTAATAACTTCAAATACAATTCATATAACCTTCACACTATAACTATACACCTACCAAGCCGGTGCAACCCATGCATGACCGGTGATAATGGCTAATTCACATGGGTCATGGGTCATGTGCATTAGGTTATCACTGGTCACAATCATTAATGGGTATTTGACATCATATGGGTCATATGCATTGGGTTATAGTTGCTTAGAGTGTCATGTTATGACACATCCATGATTGTTGACAATGGGTAATTAACATGGGTAATGGGTCATGTGCATTGGGTTGTAGTGGCTTATAGTGTCATGTTATCGACCAATACATGACTGGTGATCGACAATGGGTAATTAACATGGGTCATGGGTCATGCGCATTGGGTTGTAGTGGCTTATAGTGTAATGGAACCCATGCATGACCGGTGACAATGGGTAATTAACATGGGTCATGGGTCATGTGCATTGGGTTGTAGTGGCTTATAGTGTCATGTTATCGACCAATACATGATTGGTGATCGACAATGGGTAATTAACATGGGTCATGGGTCGTGTGCATTGGGTTGTAGTGGCTTATAGTGTAATGGAACTCATGCATGACCGGTGATAATGGCTAATTCACATGGGTCATGGGTCATGTGCATTAGGTTTTGTAAACTAAGACAAATACTATACAATAGTTTTATACGTTTTGTATTTTTTTTTACGTTTTCATCCATTTGTAACGTTTTTGTCCCTTTTTGATCGTTTTCAATCGATTTTGACCGATTTCGCTAGTTTTCGACCGATTTTGACAGATTTCGACGGATTTAGACCGTTTTAGACCGACTACGACCGATTGCGACCGTGTTCGACCGATTTTGACCTTTTCGACCGATTTTGACCTTTTCGACCGATTTCGACCTTTTCGACCGATTTCATCCATTTTTGAACATTTTCGGCAATTTTCGCTCGTTTTCAAGCTTTTTTGAACGTTTTCCTCCGTATTAAAACGTTATGAAACGTTTATTACGTTTTCGTACATTTTTGTACGATTTTTTCGTTTTCATACGTCCTTCTCCTTTTTTCTTTGTTTTGCTACGTTGTGTTCGCTTTCGTACATTTTGTACGCCTTCATACGTTTTTTTTAAGAAAACGTTAGACAATGGACAAAAACGGTCCCAGACGTACAAAAACGGTCGAAATCAAGAAAAAAAAAGAATGAAAATGGTTTAAACCGTTATGATATTTAGTTTTGCTAAATTCAAAATTTTAAAAGTGAAACAAGTTGAAAATAAGCAGATGGAGAAAAAGGCACGGTTTAATAAGCAGCTTCTATAAGCACTCTTTAAGCTACTAGCCAAAAACAATGAAGCTTAAACTTCTATATTAAAAAGGAAATGCATTACATTAACGAATAGGTTACTCTGGCAAGATGGTAACCCGCTTGACTTCCGTAAGGGAGGTCGCGGGTTCGATTCTCGCTGGGGTGTAACATCCTTTTTTATTTTCTTGTTATTTTTTATTAACATAATTTAGTCACACATTTGTGATATGCTGTGGTTATTGTAAAGGCATATAGTCACATGATCGTTCTAGAAGAAAATGTGACTATACACATTAGTTTTTGGCAAGCTAACACAAACTAAACTTTAAACACACATATTAAGTTACATGACCAAAAGTGTTAATAAGTGTGACCATATGCTGTTTAAAGTGAAGAAATGTGTATTTTGTGTGACTATTGTTCATCCAATGGCCACATGAATTTTATGTTTGTGTGGCCTTTTGTAATATTTAGTCACACAAAACATGAAATTTAATGATGACCGATTTCACATTTTGCTCTAAATAATAGCCACATGAATACTTCACGATGTGACTGTTATAAACATATTGGTCACATATAATCACCTTAAATATGGCCATAAACATAATTTAGTCACACATTTGTGATATGTTGTGGCTATTGTAAAGGCATATAGTCACATGATCGTGCTAGAAGTAAATGTGACTAAACAAATTATCTTTTGGCAAGCTAACACAAATTAAAATTTAAAAACACATATTAAGTTACATGACCATATGTACTGGCTTTTGGCTACACTTAAATAATGTGTGACAAAATGTTTAGTGTGACCATATATGGCATTTGGTCACAGTGTTAGAAGTAAATGTGACTATACACATTAGATTTTGGCAAGCTAACACAAACTAAACTTTAAACACACATATTAAGTTACGTGACCATATGTACTGGATTTTGGCTACACTTAAATAATGTGTGACAAAATGTTTAGTGTGACCATATATGGCATTTGGTCACAGTGTTCAAGTGTGTGACATATATTTTTCACTTTTAAATGCATATCGTGACTAATGCTTCAAACTTACTTTTCAGTTGTCACACATTTCAAATTCATATGTGGCTAAATATTCAGCAAAAAATAGCAGTCACTTTTAAATAATGTGTGACAAACTTGACTATATGATTTAGCCACATACACAATTACTTCATGTGACCATATATGGATTTTGGTCACACTGTTCAATTGTGTGACATATATTTGTCACATATGTATATATATAGTGTGACTAATGTTTCAAACTTATTTGTAACTGTCACACGTCCCAAATTATAAGTGACTAAATAATCAACAAAAAATTACCAGTTACCTCTAGTCACATAAATATTCAAATGTGTGACAATGAAATTCCGAAATAGTCACACAAAATGAGTTCAAGTGTGGCTGTTTATTTTATTCTGGTACATTTAGTCACATAAATATCTGACTGTGTGGCCGTTCAAAAAACAACATGTGTGACGAAATCCTAGATTTGTACTAGTGAACAAATTGTTGCTTGACAGAGAAACCTAAGTTTGGCTTATGTCAGTTATTGAAGTGTAAATCATTCTCTAATGTAACACCCCCAAAATTTGGTACAGCGGAAGACTTATCAAAGATTCAGGGTGCTACGGGGATTGGTACATAACACAAGTATAAGAAAACGGAAATACATCATCCGTCTAAATTAAAGCTTTCCAAATCCAATTATTCAAGTTTACATTTATCCCAAAAGTACATAAGTAACCCAAAACAAAACGTAAAAGTAGGTCCCCAATTATATTATAAGATTCTTAATTGATCCTTCAACCACGCCACTTGCCAAGCCTCCAAACACTAGCTATCCAATGCAACATCATTCATTACCTGAGAAAACATGCTAAAAAGGTCAACTAATGCTGGTGAGTTCATAGGTTTTCCTAATTAATAACGGTGGACCAAATCAATAATAAGTTTGCTATACTGAACTAAGTCGCATAACCAACCAATTATACCCACACATAAGTGTGTCAAACCATAGTAATAATCCCTATAGGTGCACCGTATAGTCCCGCACTAACTGCAGCACATACCATAATATTCCCGCACAAATGCAGCACATACAATAATATTCCCGTACAGTTGCAGCACATACAGCACGTAACCTTAGCCAGCTAGCATAGCAAACATATCAAAAGCATAAAATAACATGTGGTCCATTCAAAACGGTTTTGCATGTTTTCTCACCCTAAGTTTGCAAGTAACAGTATAAGTGTAAAAGTGGGGCTATGAAACTCACCTCAATCAAGCAAAGTACAACACAAAAATCAACAGTGGTAAAGCACAACAGCAGCTAACACGTCACGGCACTACGGACTCGGCACAACCTAATAATATAAAGTCTCGTCTGAAAATGTATCTCGCATAATTAATTTATATACGCAAAAGTTTCCAAAAGTTAACCATTTCCGTTTCCAAAATACTCTTGTTTTAGCCTTTTATCAAGGCTTGGTATCATCATCGTGCAACGGTAGTGAACCACAACTCAAGTGTACACACGCCAAACAGCAAAATAAACAGCGAGTCGCCGCAAAAAACAAGACACAAGCCGAAAAGGGATGACAAGATTAACTCCAAGTAACCACGCACGACAAACACACTACAATAGATGAATAGATTGGTAGTCGTCGGTATTTCTCTAAAATTCCTCTTTTAATTCTAAAGTATAGTTGTTTTACATTATAAAACATCATTTCGCCACGGCTCGTTCGTAATAGGAACGTTTCCATGTCGAATGTTTTATAATTTCCAATATGTTTAAGTAATCAACGTTACAACCTGATGCAGGCTTTCTGACCAGGTTTTAAATTTATATTAAGTCTCGTCTACCTATGTTCTACCTTATGTACTAACGGGCAGAGAACCCGATCGTGTGTAGTGTAGTATTTAGTAAAACCGAGGTCGTCCCAAGAGCTATGTGCGTGGATTCTAACTTAAGTCTATGTCATGTTTAAAAAGGGGTTTTGAGTTGTTTGATTAATTAATAACATAAATGAAATACGAAAATTAAATTGAGTTGAATGCAGTAGAGAGAAAGTGTACTAGCCTAGTTATTCATCTTATCATGCAATGACTATGTTCTCTAATAATGCTTTCTACCGCTTCAAATGGGGTTTAGATTCACTAGACTCCTATGGTCAACTCGTCTAGCCTATGTCCCCTAGAATCCTACTCTGATATCAAAGGTTAGGTCCTTTGTGATTAACAGAGGTCGTCGTTGACTAGGTTAAGTCATTAAGTACCGCTACATGCTAGATTCATTCTAATGTGTGATCCGGCCTCTCAGATCTTAGACCACACATCCCTAACTTCTTAAGTTTATCCAACATCGGAAGGTGATCCTTTGGTCCATTCATACACAAGGAATTGGTAGTCCATGGTCAATTCTTACCAACCCTCGCAACATACTACTCTAGGGTCCTTTGGTCCATTCTCCTAGTGTAATAAGTACAACCGCCCTTCAACACTACTAAAGCTAGAGGATCTACGAATAAACTAAGCATGCATACACTAGAAGCAATAATAAAAGCTCGAAAACATAATCATAACATTAAAGGAATCATAACTAGGCTAGCACCAAAGGTGCTTAGCCGATCATATTGAAAAGTATAGAAGATTCAATGTTTTGCATGGTAATGAAAGACATGAAATCAAAAGTATAAATCAAATGTGATTTGCTAAAACATATTGATGTTATGGCATGATTTCTCCCTTGGAAAATGCTCCGTATGCTGCTGGAGATCGTCCTTGTGGAACCCTACTTCATTCTCTGATTTTTGGTGGTGAAAAAGTTATGTAAATGCAGAAAATAGGGTTTGTATTTATAGGCTTCGACAAAGTTACGGCATAACCTCTAGTTATGGTTACGCCGTAACTAGTGTATCTTCTAACGATCCTTATCCAATTAATATCATTTGCGGCGTAACTTGATCGATAGTTACGCTGTAATCTTCTTAGTGTAACAATTACGTCATAATCTTCTTGCTGGTTACTCCGTTATATCTTCAATCCCATTCTGTGTAATTTTTACACCATAACCTCTTGCATTGGTTATGGTGTAACCTTCATGGTCATGAAATTCTTCTAAGTCTCTAAAATGCTACGGCGTAATCTCTGTGGTAATTACGCCATAATTCTTGATTTGCGTTGACTTGGTCTTCGTGTATAAATCCTAAGATACGACGTAAGTGGAGAGTGTAACTACGTCGTAACTTCTTTAAAGTCAGCATACTACAGTGTGTATCATTGTAAGTACTTTTCCAATTCCACGTCTCTTTTGCTCCTATGCTCATTTATAACCTGGAAATGAAATATAAAGAAATCAAAGCATATATCCATATAAAATAATACAAATAATGAGTATATTAGGGGGAAATTGACACTAAAATATCATGATTATTTGATGTCATCAAATATCCCCCCACTTAAACTCTACTTGCCCTCAAGTAGACCTTATTAGAATCATTTCTAAAAAGATATCCCCCAAGTTACTTGGGAAATATGAGATTAAAAATTTACTATGCTAGAATTCTCAAAGCCGAACACCTCACGAAATGGGAAACAAACACTCATACTCTCCCTAATCTAAGTGTCAATTTCGGAGTGATTACTCAACACACAGTCATAGCATGTATTCTATCATAGGATTGGTGGTTACACATATCTCCACCACTAGAGTTAAGGTCAAAACAATCTTCGAAGGTGAGGAGGGTTGATCGATACACTGGAAGGTGGTTAAACCTTTGATGCTTTGTGTATGTGATAAGTTGAGTTAATATGATCAAGTACGCGGAATTTACTTAATCACACTTAGAAGGTTATTTTTTGTGTTATGGAAATGGAACAATTATGCTTGTATATATTGAACAAAGAACATGCAATGTTATCACCAAACGATTCAATATTATTCAAGATAATACGAGTGATCTTCACTATCACTAGGGTTACAAAGACCTTGAATCTTATGTTTTCTATGACTTGTGATATTTGTGTTTGTTCTATGTTCTTGAGAGTTATTTTCTAAGCACTAAATAATTCACACTTGGTCATGTTTTTATCTAGCCTAAGATCTTTCTTTTATAACACAAGAAAGATCTTTATAATATTGTCAAGTCTAATCGAACGCTTGCTTTGAGAGAGTCAGTCATTAAGATACAACATGTATCTATGTTTACAACTTGTTATGAGAATATAACATAATGACTGATCATATGGGGTAAGATATTATCTACCGTGTATTGTTGACTTTAATACACATAATATCTTTGAATACTTATCTACTCAGCAGCAGAATCTTTCAATAGTTATCCTCTTAGCAGTAGAAAGTTAAGGCTAGCAGCAGAATCATTCAGCAGTAGAATGTTAAGCCTAGCAGCAGAATCAAATGCTCTAGCAGTAGAATGATACTTAGAGTATTTCTTTGAGCAGAATCCGATATTAAACTTCTTGAATATTTAATTCCCAACAATCCTCCCCTAAACATGTGAATCCTTTTCAACATGTTTCTGAATTAAATTATGGATTGTGAAGATCTTTCAAACACTTCTGTTCTTCAAGATTAAATATCTTTCTCAGTAACTCATCTACTTTCTGTTCTTTGACTTTAACAATATCAATACACATCTTCAGGCTTCAAACATTGACCTAAAAGATGGTGCAATTTCCTTGGATGGAGGAATTATAAGAGGCAATGATGCTGTGTATCTTGGATGCTTGTTTCAACAAGTGAAATCATCTATCAGCATGCCTTTGCAAGTGATGAACAAACGTGGTGAACTGAAATTGAAACTTTTCTTCGTTTGACTAGATAGAACTTTCTCCTTTGGAATGTTTCATCCCTTCTGAATATATATAATACTCCAGAATAAGCTCTGTTCTTGTCATTTTCAACCTCCATGTCATCATCTTGTATGCTCTTGTCTTTTCCTCCCTTTCATTGGTTAATCTTCCTTCTTTGGGCTTTATTTCCTCTCCTGAGATATTTCCTCCCCTGAGATGCAAATAACAATTTATCCTTCCCTGTTTGGAAGATCTCTCACTATGTACCAAAATATTTCTCTCCATCGTCTGAGCTATCCATCAGAACTTGTTATCAGACAATGTTGTACATGTAGGCATCAATTCCTTAAGAGTTTAATTTGCTGCCCTCATTACTTCTAGGTGTGTTAACTCCTATGAGAGGTAATTCATGGGGCATTTGACTCATGGTCCATCATTTGATGGTGTTTGTGAGTCACTTTGAAAATCCTTTTAAGAAACTTTTGCCTTAGCTGTATGTACTTGATTTTATTATGAAAAACCATACTGCTTTCAACCATTTTGAAGGGATTAAGTGTATAACAGATACTTGATCAAAATTTCGGTTTAAAGCAACCTTTGGTTGTGTGAGAACCAATGTTTTTCAGTTATAAATAACTGCCTGTGTAAAGATAAACCTATTCAAAAGGCTTTCTTGACAGGGTTTCCAGCTCATAGTAATTTTTGCCTCTAAGACAAGTGTTAGATTCACTTTTACTAGCTGTTCTTTCTATCAGATGTCCTTAGACTTGCTCATTATACATAAAAGTATAAAATGATAGAAAGTGAGTTGTATCAGTTACTTTCTGATCAACTAAGTCATCAATTCAATGTGAAACATCATAATCAAGCTTCAAGAAAGAAGTTTTAAGGAGGTTTGAAATTCCCAAACTCTTTCTATCATAAACCTATTATGTCAGCAACTAGTATTATCATTATGCTGCTTCCATTTCACTTGAAACTTCGTTTTTGTTCACATGTTCATACCTGAAATTGTTAGTCTAAAACCAAAAGAACAATGTACAAAGTACTTGTCTTGTATTAGAATAATCATAGGACTAACTGTATGAATAACACAATTTAAATCTGTACTAGCAGCATAAACTTTTGTAATAGCAGTAGTATCTTTTAAAGCCAGCAGCACAAACAAAAATTTATTTACAAAAACACATTAGATTGAAAAATTCAAAGATTAAGCATTCCAATACTTGCTACCAAGTACTGAAACCTTCCAACATCAAAAGCTTTTGTTAGCAGATCTGCAAAGTTGTATTCTGAAGCAATTTTAAGAACTTGAATTAATCTTTTCTCATTGCAGTCTCTTATAAAGTGATGTCTAATTTCAATGTGTTTTATTTTAGAATGTTGCACTGGATTTTTAATTATGCAAATAGTACTACTATTATCAATATGAATAACAGTGTTCATGAAATTGTACCCATAGTCAAGAAGTTGGTTTTGAAGCCATAAGACTTGAGCACAGCAACTTGCAGCAGCTACATATTCAGCTTCAGTTGTTGAAGTAGCCACAGTTGTTTGCTTCTTACACTGCCATGAGATAAGTCTACACCCAAGGAATTGACATCCTCCAGTTGTTGACTTTCTGTCCAAGCTAGCACCAGCATAATCACTATCCGAAAATGCTATCAAGTCAAAAGGTGACTCTCTAGAATACCATAGTCCCAACCTAGGTTGACCCTTGAGATATCTAAAAATTCTCTTGACTGCTGTTAAATGAGAAACCTTTGGAGTTACTTGAAATCTTGCACAAGCACAAACAGAGAACATGATATCAGGTCTTGATGATGTAAGATACATCAAAGATCCTATCATAGATCTGTATGTGTGTACATCTACATTTTCTCCATCTAAGTCTTTAGGAAGAGGCTTCTCAGAGTCCATTGGTGTGCATGCCATTTTTGAATCAGCAAAGTTGAACTTCCTTAGTATCTCAGCAACATATTTATCTTGACTAATAAATATGCCTTCATATGATTGTTTAACTTGCAAACCCAAAAAGAATGTAAGTTCCCCCATGGAACTCATCTGAAACTTATCATGCATAAGCTTCTTGAACTCCAAACACATCTCCTTCCTTGTAGACCCAAAGATAATGTCATCCACATACACCTGCACTAACAGAAGATCCTTCTTGTGATGTTTGATGAAAAGTGTCTGATCAATCTTTCCTCTTTTAAATCCATTCTCTTTTAAATAGGAATCCAGTGTTTCATACCAAGCTCTAGGTACCTGATGAAGGCCATAAAGAGCCTTAACAACTCTGTACACTTTGTCTGGATGGTCAGGATCAATGAACCCTGGAGGTTGTGAGACATACACCTCTTCTTCAATAGTACCATATAAAAATGCACTCTTGACATCCATTTGATAAACTGTGAAGCCTAAAAATGAAGCATAAGCTAAGAAAAGCCTAATTGCCTCAAGTCTTGCTACTGGAGCAAAAACCTCATCATAGTCTATCCCTTCTTGTTGTGTGTACCCTTGGGCTACTAATCTAGCCTTATTCCTAATCACTATTCCCCTTTCATCCCTTTTATTCTTGAAAACCCATCTAGTGCCAATTACCTTTGCATCCTTAGGTAAATCAACTAGCACCCATACCTTCTGAATCTTGAACTGAAGAAGCTCCTCTTGCATAGCTTCTACCCAGCTTGAATCATCTAAGGCTTTCAGAATGTTCTTTGGTTCATCTTTGAGAGAAAGCATAAAGGGCATCAAGAAGCCCTTGTTGGTCTGAAGACATCAGTTGTTGTCTTGTCTTCACACCTGATTGTACATCTCCAATCACATTTTCTAGGGAGTGGACTTTGTGAATCCTTGTGTGTGGGGTTGAAGGAACTTGATAGTTAGGTGTGATATTGCTCAAATCCACCTCATTATCTGAGAAATCTGCTTCATTTGAGTCTGAAGGGCCAGCAGTAGAATCATTTGGCCTAGCAGCAGAAAAATTAAGCCTAGCAGTAGAATGCTCTGTCTCAGCAGCACTATCATCAGCAGAAACATTTTGTTGTTCCTTTGTTCCATCTTCCTTGTGTTCACTTTCAACATCTTCTTTAGCTTTACCAGAAGAAGATTCATCATTTGTTGAAGTTGAAGCCACACTAGTACTTATTGGCATCCAAATATGATCTTGATTTGTCTCCTTGTCTAACCCTGCCTCATTTGTTGTTTGTGAATCTGAAAAATTATTAGTTTCTGCAACAACAGGCACATAATTCATAGAATGGGTTAATGACTCAAGATCAAATAGCCAATTTGGACCTTCACCTACTACGTTGGATTTATGCTCTAAAAATTCCACATGTAGGTTTTCCTCTACTTTCTTAGTTCTTAAGTTGTATACTCTAAAAGCTTTGCTATTGAGAGAATATCCAACTAAGAATCCTTCATCTGCTTTGCCATCAAACTTTCCAAGATGGTCTAAGGTATTGAGAATAGTCACATGACATCCAAAAGGTTTAAGAAATCCTATTGCAGGAGTTCTACCTCTAAAAAGTTCATATGATGTCTTATTGTGAACTTTAACAACTAAAACTCTATTCTGAACATAGCAAGCAGTGTTGACTGCTTCAGCCCAAAAAGTTATAGGTAGCTTAGAATCAGCTAACATAGTTCTAGCAGCTTCTATTAGTGTTCTATTTCTCCTTTCAGCAACTCCATTTTGCTGAGGAGTTCTAGCTACACTAAACTCTCTCCTAATACCTTTCTCTTTGTAGAAGTCATCCATAACTCTATTTTTGAACTCTGTCCCATTATCACATCTAATGACTTTTACTTTCTTGTCTACTAGGTTTTCTATCTCTGTAATGAAATACTTAAGGATGCTAGGTGTCTCATCCTTAGTAGCTAAAAAGAAAACCCATGTAAATCTACTATAGTCATCAGTAATAACTAGACAATATCTCTTATGTTGCATACTTCTAACATTTGTAGGACCAAACAAGTCCATATAAAGCATAAACAATGATTGATTGATAGAGTTAAAAAGCTTGGGCTTACAAGTGGCTTTGTGTTGTTTGCCTTTAAGACAAGCAATGCATGTTTGATCATTTTCAAATCGTTTTTGAGGTAAACCTCTTACCAAACCATTCTTAACAATCTGATTTATGGTTTTGAAGTTAATATAACCAAGCCTCCTATGCCATAACATTGATTCATCCAATGTGGCCTTTGCAACAAGACAAGTTAAATCCTTTTTAGGAACAATGTTCTTCATGTCTACACTGTACATATTGCCTTTTCTAGGAATTTTAAGAAGCACTTGACTTTCATCAGGCATCTTAAAATCAGGAGAAAGTACAAGACATTCAGTGTCACAGAAAAGAACTTTGTTCTTTTTGTCACACATTTGTGAGACACTAAAAAGATTATAATTTAGCTCTTGTACATAGTACACATCTTCAAAATCTAAATTTCCAGTTTTAATGGTACCTTTACCGAAAATTTTGCCACCAACACCTCCTCCAAAGGTAACATAACCTCCATCTATTGATTGAAAATCTAAGAGATAAGACTTGTTGCCTGTCATGTGCCTTGAACATCCACTATCTGAGTATCCTTGATCCTCTTGTTTATCAATTGAATGTTCCTGCACAGAAAAGAGAAGTATTAGTTTCTTTTGGGGACCCAAGCCATTACTGACTTGGATCTGCCTCTTGCATCAATGAAATTTAATCTCTTAAGAATAGTTGATGCAACATTGGATTTAAGGATCCAACATGCTGAGGCCTTAACAGCATTTGCCCTATTTTCCCTAGCAGCAGAATGAATTACATGCTTAGCAGCAGAAACTGCTAGCTTTGTAATTGTTCCCTTAATTTTCCAAAATTGTTTTTGGACCACTGCTTTTGTTTTAATGGGCCTTTGAACAGTCTTTGATGCATTTGTATAAAAAGATTTTGCATATTTAACTATTGGTCTTAGGTTAACAGTCATGAATGGTCTAGCAGCAGAAACTGCTTTGGTAACTGCTCTGGGTTTTGTTCTCTTAGACTTAGAGTGAAAGTAAGTTTGAGGAGTTTGCCTTTTGAAGTTCACCCTATTGTTTTAATACCCAGATACCCATTTGTTACAGAAAGCTGCAAGATGATCAAAACTACCACATGTGAAACAAGCTTTATTATAAAAGAAAAAGTCATCACCTAATTGATTAGACTTGAGGCAATTCCAATTTCTTTGGTTACATCTGGGCTTGCTAGTGGATCTATATTGTTCACAATATTTAACTGGTTGCCTAACATGTTTAATGTTTGAACTAGGCTTAACAGTATCCTTTTTTATCAGTTTAGGAACCCTTGTTCCTGCTTTCTTAACTGCTTCAGATTTAGACATAACCTGATCATCTTCATCATCATCAAATATACAGTCTTCAATGACTACACTATCTGATCTTCTATCAGAAGACACCTTGTCCTCAGGAAGTAAAGTTTTACTTAAACTTTCACTTACTTTCTTAGGTTCATCAACAACTAGCTTAGTTTTTGGCTGCACACCATATTGTAGCTCAGGTTGTTGAAATTCAGGGACACCTAAATTTTCTAGGTCAATCCCTGGGGGTTTAGGGATACCTCTGTATGGAGGTGGGACACTCTTATATCCTACTCCTGACTTAGCTCTATTAATCACTTGACATTCTATCATGTTAGTCACACCTCTAGAAGCATGTTCTAGTGTCTGTGTAGTCAAGTGAATGTTTCCATTTTCCTTTTTGACCCTATCAAAAGCCTCTCTTAAAAGCTTAATTTCAGCATCTTTAAAGAATATGTCTTGTCTTAGAAGAGCTCTGTCATCAGAAAAAGTAAGTTCATTTTCTTTGTAGTATAAGATCTGCTTTTCTGTTGATTCTAAACCACACTTATAATTAATGTAGTTTTGATAAGTTTTGCTTAGCTCTTTCTTTTGCTCATCATAATGTTTGATTAAAGTTTGTAATTCTTTAAGAGCAGTACAAGCATTTGAACAAGCTTTATGAGATTGTACCTCAACAGTAGAAAAAGCCATGAGTGCCATCTGTGAAGAATCTTCTACTTCATCAGCCATGAAACTCCAATCAAAACCTAGCCCATTAATAGCTACCATAGCTTTTGAGTTTGGCTCAGAAACCTCCCTTGTTTTGGATGTGCTTCCAAAACCTTTGTTCTTGCTATCTTGCTGCCTTGGCCTTCTACAATCTCTTGAGAAGTGCCCCATCATGTGGCAGTTATAGCACTCTATCTTTGACTTATCAAAACCAGCAGTATCAGTGTTGCTGATTAAGAGCTTCTTCCCCATCCTTTGATAGAACTTCTTGGCTCTTATGCTAAGAAGAGAAATTTGCCATTTTAGGTCCATTTCCTCCAGATCATCATCATTGATCTCTTGGAGGTCTTCATAGGTGAGCATGGACCCATTATTTTGACTTGTAAGAAATGCACAACAAGTCTTTTCATCTAAAATACCCATGGTACTGCTTGATGAACTAGCAGCACCAACACCATCAACAACTTTCACCTCTTCACTTGATTTTGAGGTACTAGGAGTTGACATAAATGCCATGTTCCCAGTATTAGAACTAGTACCTCCATTCTTCTTCAAATCTTGCTCCACAATCTTAAAGTTGCTATACAAATCAATCAGTTCCATTGTATCAAGGTCTGGCTTATTCTTCCAGACAACAACATGCATAGCCCACTCTTCTGGTAAGCTTCTCAGAAATTTTGAGTTCAGATCTTCTTGAGGTATTTCAACCCCAAGAATAGCAAGTTGGCTCACAATATTCTAAAGCCTATTAAACATATGGTCAAGAGATTCATTGTATGTAGAGGAGAAGTTTTCAAACTGCTGCTTGAGCAGTGTCTTGTGGGTTTTCTTGGTGGCTTCATTTCCACCATATCTGGCAATAATAGCTTCAAATAATGACTTGGCATCTTTGAACTTGCTGAAGTTTAGAAGTTGATCATTGGGAATGGTCATCATCAGCATGCTTCTTGCCTTTAAGTCATTTTTCTTCTTTATTCTATCTTCTGCAGATGTTGGCTTTGTCTGCAGAGATGTCACAACTTTGCCATCCACTGTTGATGAAATGGTTGTAGGCTGGTAAGAGTTTCCATCTTCAATAATTTCCCAAAGTGCATAGTCTTGCACTTGGAAATATTGCTCTATCCTCAGCCTCCACATCTTAAACTTATTCTGTTTGAGCATGGGTATTTTTGCAGCAACATTGGTCTGAATAGATTCAACGCCCATTTTTTCTTCTTCTTCTTCTAAATCAACTATATCAGCCTTGCTCTGATACCAATTGAGGGGGGGTTGATCGATACACTGGAAGGTGGTTAAACCTTTGATGCTTTGTGTAAGTGATAAGTTGAGTTAATATGATCAAGTACGCGGAATTTACTTAATCACACTTAGAAGGTTATTTTTTTGTGTTATGGAAATGGAACAGTTATGCTTGTGTATATTGAACAAAGAACATGCAATGTTATCACCAAACGATTCAATATTATTCAAGATAATACGAGTGATCTTCACTATAACTAGGGTTACAAAGACCTTGAATCTTATGTTTTCTATGACTTGTGATTTTTGTGTTTGTTCTATGTTCTTAAGAGTTATTTTCTAAGCACTAAATAATTCACACTTGGTCATGTTTTTATCTAGCCTAAGATCTTTCTTTTATAACGAAAGAAAGATCTTTATAATATTGTCAAGTCTAATCGAACGCTTGCTTTGAAAGAGTCAGTCATTAAGATACAACATGTATCTATGTTTACAACTTGTTATGAGAATATAACATAATGACTGATCACATGGGGTAAGATATTATCTACCGTGTATTGTTGACTTTAATACACATAATATCTTTAAATACTTATCTACTCAGCAGCAGAATCTTTCAATAGTTATCCTCTTAGCAGTAGAAAGTTAACGCTAGTAGCAGAATCATTCAGCAGTAGAATGTTAAGCGTAGCAGCAGAATCAAATGCTCTAGCAGTAGAATGATACTTAGAGTATTTCTTTGAGCAGAACCCGATATTAAACTTCTTGAATATTTAATTCCCAATAGAAGGCAATATTGGGTGAGCAAATTATAAGGCTAGGGGTGATTTGTCATTACTAGCGCACTACGACTGATGCGCGTGATGTGTCGTTGCAGTTTAGCAGTATTAATGCCTACTCAAGTTTTAAATTTATATTTAGCCGACTTATCAATAACACACACACACTTAACGAGCAGTGTACCCGGTCAGTATGAATATAATGGTAAGCAGAGTGTCGATCACTAAGAGTGGAACGTATTATCTAGTTATTCTAATCAGTATTTTAATATCCTAAGTTAGTTATACAACCTAATCTAACGCAAGGGGGTTCAGCCTGAGAGACTGGCACAGTTTGGTTATAATTAAATAGAAAACTAAACTAATGAGCACGAATCAGCGATTAGCACACACGTACACAGATAGATACTCGTGACAATAAGAAGACCTGTCCTGATAATTAAATAGCTTGTCACTTGTTTTATTGCTAGTTTTATATGAAGTGTATATAATTAAACCTTTCTCGTTGGCTCTAATCTTATCGGCGAGTAAACCCTTAATGATTACTTATGTCTATCCTACTTTTCTAGAGACGCTAGAATAAATAGGCGAGGAAGGGGCATGGCTACCCAAGCAAGACTCGGCTAGACACAAAGGTTATCAATGCACTAATAAAAGTCACCAAAGACATCAACATATAAACTTTAATTAATGGGAAAGCAATATTAAGGGGAGTGCATGATCTTTCGTAGTCACATGACACAAGCCCATCAATCCTGATGAATTAAAGCGTACTAAAACAATAAAACAAAACTACTTAATGAATTGAATACATGCAGGACCTTCTTACAGCTCTTGTATCTTTGTTTGAGGTGTGTCTTGTGCTGCTTGGTCGTCTGGATTCGGCTCTAGGGTTATACAAAAGGTCTATTAAATTCGTCTGACCTTGGGGTATTTATAGTTTCTGTCTGAGGGATCGATGCGGCGCATTGAGTTGATAGATGCGGCGCATTGACTTAACTTCGTGTGGGGTCCAAGATTAATATATTCTGGAATATTCGTACACCGTCTTCAGATGCGGCGTAACTTCATCTTTGTATGCGGCGCATGTACTTTAGTTGTCTTGGATTGTAACTGGTGAAATCTTGATAGTGATACGCCGTATGTTAGAAGTATATTGCGGCGTATCTGGAGTAGAACGAGCTTGATCTTCTTCTTTGACCAAAGTTTCATATGCGGCGCATGACAGAATTGCATGCGGCGCATTCTTCAAAGTCAGGCAATGGTCTTCGAATTCATCTAAGTATGATATTGCGTCGTATCTGTTGAGTGAGATACGGCGCATCTTCTGGATTTCAGTAGACTTTTGACATCTCGCTTGTTTTGCTCCATAATTAGTCCAAAATCGCCAAGTTTCACATAATGCTTGTTTTTACCTGAGAATTACTAAAGTAAACATTAATGTATCGATTCTCATATATAATATAATAAAACAAGTCAAATAAATAGGATAAATGATGATAATAAAATGTACTTATTTGAGTTCATCAAATATCCCCCCACTTGAACTTTACTTGTCCCCAAGTAAACCTTAGAATTAATCATATGAAAATGTATCCTAAAAGATATTAGGATTTATTTTTATATTTAAGCACGTATTCGTTTTGTCATAATCACACAACCAAACACTTAACGAAGTAGAAACCAAAATAATTTTTAATGTAAAACAATTCTAAATCGTTTACTTGCTTAGTCGTGACGAATATTCTATCATAGGCTTGGCAAGTATACGCATCTCCCCCACTAAAGCCAAGGAGTAACAAGTCTAAAGCAGTAAAAAGGGTTTGTTGGTTAAGGGTTGATCATCCTTTTTAATCTCTATCGATCTCATATTCCAGAAAAGGCAACAAAATTACAAATACATGATCGAATCCACGACCACGATACTTGCAATTGCTCAATTCCTTAACTCGAATGGGCTAAAGATAGGACCAAGTAATCTTCACCAATAATATTATATCAAAAAGGGCGACAAAATCATAAATACATAGCCGAATCCACGACTACGATACTTAAGATTGCTCAAATCCCTAATCTCAATAAATCAAAGGTTTGGATGAAGAATGATATAGGGTATGGATAATATTTGGGATACAAATTGGTGTAAAATGAAAAATAAACAAAACAGATAAATTAAAATCCTAAGTGTGGTTAATCACTTTCCCAACCATCCCATGAATAAGACTCATATCATTGAATAACTCACGCTTTAACACTTGAAACACACGCTTTAGGTAGACACGAATTAAACTCAACAAAATCTCAATCAAAGAAAAACCTTAGTTGGCGTTCCCATAATGGCCAACTCCCATTCAATCCATAAATATAATATACAACAACAAATAGTGGTGATATCTCCCACTTAATACAAAACTTTACATAAGTTGGTTAAAACAAACTTCCAACTTTTCCTTTTTCTTTTCTATTTTTTTTTCGATTTTTTTTTTTTTTTTTTTTTTTTTACATCAACATATATGTGTAAAATTTCACAACTTTTCTATCACTATTTTCCCGGATAATTTTTCCATACTCTTCATACTTTCAGAACTAACTGTAATAGTGAAAGTAGCAAACACACGAAAAATAAACTAAAAGTTATACAATATTTACTTTCATACCAATTGTATTGTGCAATTTCCCGACCTAACCAAAGATAATGAATTACGCACGCGAACACAGGTAATGTAAGGAAACACACTTTGCCTAAAGCAATTAACCACGGATTTTAATCTACAGGGTAGGCTAAGGTGTAAGGGTGTATCGAAACATTATAACAAAGGTGTAAGAAACGAAAGGAATGGCTCTGAGGGTTTTTCTAGGGGTATCTTACTCTAAAAGTGAGAGTAAACAAAGGGTTTATACGGGGATTAACTAACCAGTGTAGTTAGTTAATATCACATAACATATAAAGGCTATTTGGGTATAATCCTAGAAATTTACCAATTTAGACAAGTCACTCCAATTATATAGATAATACTCATTATGGTGGTCTCGAATAGTATACAAGCCAAGTTCTAAAGTTTACAAGTCACCGGCACACTAAAGTTTTAATATTTTTGAAAGAATAGAGTTATGTGTGCGGTTATGTAATTTAGACTTTAAACAAAAACATGCTAAAAAAATTTTAAATTTTGATATATTAAGCGTATTTTAAGCATATTTTGAAAAAGTTTAGGACAAGTAAGTGTTCTAATTCTCCATCCCCCCACTTAAGTTAAAAAACGTCCTCGTTGTTTGTGTCAAAGATTAAAAACTGGAAAATAAAAGAATTAGAACAGAAAAACTCCCCTGAGATTTGCTCGGTATGATCCTCCATTATTCGTATAAGAGCAAAAATCAACTTTCTTGTGGATGAAAACGTTTAAGCTTCATAAATGATGTATCCACAAAATGCAGGAATCTATAATACCATTTAGACTTTAACACACCTGAGTTAAGAAGGTTCAAACTTGCATAATACATTAGTAGTTAGTAAAAATAAAACCTAAAAAAATTAAACTGTAAATCATCAGGTCAGTCGATACGCCGTATCTTATGGAAGAAGATACGCCGTATCGAGCCTGGAATAAGTACGAAATAAAATAAAATAAAGGATAGGATGCGTCGCATCTGTTTCACTAAATGCGGCGCATGTAGTTACCAAACAGACTGTTAACAGTCTGTTGTAAAATTGGCACGTTTCACGGTTTACCTCTCGGGTTCTCTCGTTCACTCATGCTGAACTTAATGCCAGTCTCCATCAAACATAATAAGAAACATAAACTGAAACATTAAATAAACACATGATAATAGTATTTAGTACAATCCCAAAAGAGTAAAAATGTACGAGGAACGATGTCTATAAATTCAAACACATGAAATCAAGGATGTGGAGAGTCGTCTTCTTCAGCCGAGCGAATCTCTGAGGTGCTAGCATCATCGGTCCTAGGTCAGACTCTGCGTGTGCCATGTGAAGGGAGCCGGGAGTATCTGATCATGCCTCTAACGTAAGTACCATCTGGGCGAGTATGGTTCGTGCCCTGATGCTCCAGAATCTGACTCACACTCCCAACTAGCCAACCTATATCCCTCCTGACTATAGCAACGTCAGCCCTCATACCGTCAACTATACCCCTCAAAGCTCTCACCTCCTCCTCAGCTCGCTCTACTCTCTGACCGACAGTACGTACAACTGGTGGCGGGGGTACCTGTGGCTCCTCCTGAGCTGGAGCAGCAGCTGGAGCTCCCTGGGGATCTCCCTGCTCCGGCTCTACCTCTACTGGTCTAACGGGACCCAATGCTACCCAATAGCATCCCCCCATGATCATCTCACAAATCCCTAACCTAACCAGATAATCCTGACCAATAACCGGCAAACTGGTCACCTCAATCTCTAAACCAGCAGGGATCTCATCACCAATCACACCAAAATGTCGGGCCAATCTAGACACAAAATGTCCCCCGGTCATCTGGCTCCTCCTCAGTATGTAATCCCATGGCCAAAATGAACTGCTGCATCGACATCTGCCTGTGTACCCCACCTAACCTAAACACCAGAGTATCAGCTGTATCTAACTCCACATCAGTCTCCCTGTAATAAACCGTACTAAAGAACTCTAGCATGAGCTCCTTAATCAGAGGCTCATCAATACCAAACAACCTCTCCCATGCATACGATCTAAACACAACATCGTCATCCTCATTCCTCACCACCATCTCTAACCTATCATGAAGACTATCAGCAGCATTCCCTCCGTTAATCATACCAACACCCTCAAAATCCAAAACCGAAACCCTAAAGATTTTCCTAAAGAAAATCGCCCTTAGTCTCCTTTCAAAGACAGCCTCAGTTTCTGGTGTAAGTCCCATGGTTTCAAAACGGAGCCACAAATGCATGCGTTCAACAACTGGTAATGCCATCTAAAATAAATTTTAAAGTTAGAGAACAGTTCTGAAATATGGTCGATACGGTGCATTTGATGAAGCAATGCGGCGTATCTTAGTTGCACAAAATAAAAGAGATGCGGAGCACGCAATAACAATTACTAATACGGCGTATCCAATAAATAAAATATGGCGTATGGAGGATGCGTCGTATCTAAATTACATAATACGTCGCAACAATAGTGGAAATATTTAAATTAAAAATAGGTTGTTACGCCGTATCAAGTAACTTAGATGCGCCGCATCTAGCAATGTATCAGTATAAAAGAAAGGGGGTCAGGCACGTTTTCCAAGAATCCGGCCCCGTGACGTAAACTCCCACTCAACATCACGGTTCCATTTACCCATATATCAAAATCTAAAAGTTCTTTTTACCACAACGATTTCATTTTCCCTCCAAAATTCAAAAACAATCTCCCCGAACCCTAATTTTTATTCAAATCAAATCGGTTTGAAATTCAATGATCTATCCAAAATTAATATAGGGGAAATCATCTAGTCCAAGTTCTAATCAAATCCCCTAAATTTTCCATCAAAATCGATATATTGCATAAACCCTAATTTTTAAATTTAAACAAAATTAAATAGGATTATTACCTTATATCACGCTTAGGATTCGGTCAAGAACTCAGATTAAAGGGTTTGATTAGAGACAAGTGGTGTGCGTTTTTTTTTAACTATGTGTAAATTTTGGGTAAAAAGTAAAAATCCGGCGCATCTCTTTCATATTTATAGGGCAAATACGATGCGCCGTATTGCATAATTATCATGCGCCGTATTTATCTAAATTCGTTGACTGGTCAATAAGTGTTAATTAGTCAGAGATACGGCGCTTAGAATACTAAGATCCGCCGTATTGTTGTGCCAGTGAACAAAATTTAAATAGGGAACGTACCTTGGCCTCCGCAACACATTTCCTTATACATCAAATTGGGGTAAAACGGTATACCATATGATATATATAAATTCAAGATAAGAGCAATAGGCATATCCGTTTTATTAATGATTATAATCTTATTGTTTAGTGGATAATGATTTATTCCAAGGTTAGGAGCAAATATCGTTTTAAGCTTACAAAATTGAGATTATAATTTGAACCTGATGTATTACATAGATCAATTTCTGAAGAACTCTTACGGAAATCAAAACTTTCGTTGTGGAATTCGGTGTTTTTGCATTTAGGTAATTTATAAGAAGAGAGGTTTATATCAGTGTTTAGCATGCAATTTTCACTTTTTAGTAACCTGTTTCTTAAAAAATTTCTTTTCAGACATGAACATGTAATAGTTAGATTAAAGTAAAGGAAATTTTCTTTTATCGTTAAATATTCGGGAGAGGTTTCGTAGAGAACTCTCCTTAAGGCTAGGTGAATTATTGTAAAGGATACCTGGAATTCTATTTCAAGAATTTAAGATACTCAATGTTACCAGTACTGAGTTTTCCCCTCTCTTGTCGTCTTATTACAACCTTCCAGTCATCGCAGGTTTGATCACTCCAGCTAGCATCTCTTGGTTAGGTTCAGAATGTAATCTTCCATAGTGATGCTTAAGCCATCATTTATTCTGAAAGTAAACTAACTTGTGCACGAGAGTAGTGAAACGATCAAAGTGAATATCAAAAATCAATTATATTTATTAAATTAAATGCGTCGTATTAACAAAAGCTAATGCGCCGTATTTTCGTTACGTTTCAAAATACAAGATTTTTGATTTAGTAGATGCGCCGTATCGATAAAGATCGATGCGTCGCTTCTGTTTAATAATTCGAAAAACTGTTTTTAATTTAAATAGAAAATACGCCGTATCTGTTAAAACAGATGCGTCGTATGGCGTTAGCGTTTAGAAAAATTTCTTATTAAAAACAGAATACGCCGTATCTGTGAAAACAGATGCGTCGTATCGTTTGTATCAGCACAATACAACGACAGCAGAATGCAGAAAAATACAGAAAAAAGAAAAACAAAAATAAAAACAAACAAAAAGAAACAAAAATTACAGAAAACAAAAACACACAAAAACAGTAAATATGCAAATTATACAATGAATGCAATCTATCTAATATACAACAGGGTTAGTGGTTAGAATCTAAAAAAAAACTAAAAAGAAAAACCTAATTAAAATACTTAATCAAATTAACAGATAATAACAATTCACTCCCCGGCAACGGCGCCAAAAACTTGATGCGCGTGATGTGTCGTTGCGGTTTAGCAGTATTAATGCCTACTCAAGTTTTAAATTTATATTTAGCCGACTTATCAATAACACACACACTTAACGAGTAGTGTACCCGGTCAGTATGAATATAATGGTAAGCAGAGTGTCGATCACTAAGAGTGGAATGTTTTATCTAGTTATTCTAATCAGTATTTTAATATCCTAAGTTAGTTATACAACCTAATCTAACGCAAGGGGGTTCAGCCTGAGAGACTGGCACAGTTTGGTTATAATTAAATAGAAAACTAAACTAATGAGCACGAATCAGCGATTAGCACACACGTACACAGATAGATACTCGTGACAATAAGAAGATTTGTCCTGATAATTAAATAGCTTGTCACTTGTTTTATTGCTAGTTTTATATGAAGTGTATATAATTAAACCTTTCTCGTTGGCTCTAATCTTATCGGCGAGTAAACCCTTAATGATTACTTATGTTTATCCTACTTTTCTAGAGACGCTAGAATAAATAGGCGAGGAAGGGGCATGGCGACCCAAGCAAGACTCGGCTAGACACAGAGGTTATCAATGCACTAATAAAAGTCACCAAAGACATCAACATATAAACTTTAATTAATGGGAAAGCAATATTAAGGGGAGTGCATGATCTTCCGTAGTCACATGATACAAGCCCATCAATCCTGATGAATTAAAGCGTACTAAAACAATAAAACAAAACTACTTAATGAATTGAATACATGCAGGACCTTCTTACAGCTCTTGTATCTTTGTTTGAGGTGTGTCTTGTGCTGCTTGGTCGTCTGGATTCGGCTCTAGGGTTATACAAAAGGTCTATTAAATTCGTCTGACCTTGGGGTATTTATAGTTTCTGTTTGAGGGATCGATGCGGCGCATTGAGTTGATAGATGCGGCGCATTGACTTAACTTCGCGTGGGGTCCAAGATTAATATATTCTGGAATATTCGTACACCGTCTTCAGATGCGGCGTAACTTCATCTTTGTATGCGGCGCATGTACTTTAGCTGTCTTGGATTGTAACTGGTGAAATCTTGATAGTGATACGCCATATGTTAGAAGTATATTGCGGCGTATCTGGAGTAGAACGAGCTTGATCTTCTTCTTTGACCAAAGTTTCATATGCGGCGCATGACAGAATTGCATGCGGCGCATTCTTCAAAGTCAGGCAATGGTCTTCGAATTCATCTAAGTATGATATTGCATCGTATCTGTTGAGTGAGATACGGCGCATCTTCTGGATTTCAGTAGACTTTTGACATCTCGCTTGTTTTGCTCCATAATTAGTCAAAATCGCCAAGTTTCACATAATGCTTGTTTTTACCTGAGAATTACTAAAGTAAACATTAATGTATCGATTCTCATATATAATATAATAAAACAAGTCAAATAAACAGGATAAATGATGATAATAAAATGTACTTATTTGAGTTCATCAACGACAAAGGTGACAAATACGATCGATACATGACCAAATCCATGGCCAAGACACCAATGACAGCTCACTCCCTCACCTAAGTACGGTTCATGACCTAAGGGTAGGATAAGACATGGGATACACAAAAATGGTGAAAAATAAAAAATAAGAAGCAAATAGTCTTAGCCTATAACCAAGTTGTCACCGCCCACCGTCCATCCAAAGTCCAAGCTTCAAAACGCGAAAACCGGATCATGATGTAGTAAGTTAGTGTGCCAATGTAGATGTCATATGGCGAGGTGCACACTAACTTAGTCTTCAACCACTCGTTGATGTAGATAAACCACTAACATCAATCTTCAAATGTGATCGAGGTAGGATCCTCGATTCTAGTCTAATAAGCTCCTATACTAGTGCTAATAATTCTTGCACTAACCAATATATAACAAATGAATAAAACTACTACTTTTTTTTTAATCATAACTAATATATACAAATAACTCATCCCCCCACTTGAGATGAATCATATATGAGGAATATGGGGGGTCTTCAATGATCTTTAGATTTATGTCTTCAACGTAAGCATAATTCCCGAGTCTCTCTACCTAAACCTCAAACTTGAGCAAACAGTGACTTCCCAATCATAAACTAAGACTACACGGTAGGCTAAGGCGAATAGGTGTAACGAAACAATATTAATAAGGGTATGAAATGAAAAGAATGGCTCGGAAGGGTGTATCTAGGGGTATCTTGCACTAAAGGTGAGTGCAACAAAAAGGTTTTAACATGGGGGTCGAAGGGTCGAGGTGACTAATCGATAAACGCACACAATTATCCATTACTATTACCATTGTTTCCCTGAAAAGGTCTATTAGCTTCACCATATTTGACCTCTTCAACTTTCTTATCCTCTTCATCCAATGGGCAGTCTTTGGCTAGGTGAGCTCCTCCGCAAGTTTCGTATCCTACTTGTATAGCATGCACATTTTCCTTTAGGTTCTTCATATCCCTGCCAAGACTCTCAAGTTTATTAGTAATAACCGCGATACCATCCAAACTTCCGCCCATGCTTCTGCTGCTGCCACCATCATGCCAATTTTGCGAGTGGTCCACCATATCTTGAATAGCCTCAAGGGCTTGAACAAGAGTCATTCCAGGGATCAGCCCCTGAGAATCGAGCATCTGCCTTGTTGCGATGTTAATACCTTTGTAGAATATGTTGACCTTCTGCTGATTGTTAAGGTCATGAGTGGGGCATCTGTAAAGAATATCATTATACCTATCCCAAGCTTGGTATAATATCTCGTCAGCTTCCTGTCTAAAATTATGGATCTTCTCTTGTTGTTTTGCCGTCTTCGAGGGAGGGCAATATCGTTGGATGAATGATCTGTTTATGAGATTTCATGATATTCGATAAATTATACACATTTTAAACACCAATAACCGCACTTTTTAGCTAAATAAATAACGATACTTTGTAGTTTAATTGCAAATACTCTTAAAATTCGTTATTTTACTTTGTAGGTTCGAAGAATTGAAAACGGAGCAAAAGCGTGGATTTTTGGTCAAGAATAGATCGCGTTTACATTTTTTCCAAAGACAAAACGAAGTCATACTGAAGCCCCAAGCTTACCGATGGAAAGAGCACGAAGAAACGAGTCCAACGAATCTAGCGCTGCCCCGTGAACCAACCCGAGTCCTTGAGGCGCTGTGATGGTGTTCAAGAGGTCGCGGGTTCGAATCTGTCTCATGGCATAATTCTTTTTAGCAAGCCACATCACTAGCAGAAGATATTTTACCCAGTTGGAAGGACTAATTCTGCCAGTTCTCGATAGTTGAAGGGGTGTGTACGAAAAAACACAAAATATGCTAGGGACCAAAAATGTAACTTGGGTTTTTATAAAACCCACCTCTCAGGCTCTCACCCCTCATTTTATTACTACTTTTCTTTTTAATTTTACACACACTCTTTATTTTTTCTCTCAAATTATTTATGTTATCAA
Source organism: Artemisia tridentata subsp. tridentata (assembly GCA_021014915.2). NCBI lineage: Eukaryota > Viridiplantae > Streptophyta > Magnoliopsida > Asterales > Asteraceae > Artemisia > Artemisia tridentata. The sequence goes on along the minus strand of CP139502.1, from coordinate 111,164,104 downwards.
GTTTTTTTTTAAGTTCTTAATCTTTACTTTGTTGTATTAAGTTTATTTATTTCTTGCAAGTAGTAGTAGTTATTTGATCATCATTTTCTTTACAACGTTTATATATATCATGCATTTCTTTTCTTTTATTTTCTAAAACTTTCTATCAAAATATTATATGAAGAGTTGAGCTATATAAGATTGTGTGGTGTATTTTATACACTTTGGTTGCACACACTCAACATATCATATTTATATTTTTATAAAAGTTTACCTTTTTTATAGTTTTATTTAGTTTAAAAATAGCAAATAGTCTCTAAAAATCTTGTCCTTTTCATGAAAAATCCAAAAATATGTTTTACTTTCGTCGTTAAATTTTCAGATTTTTCTGAGTAGTTTTAGTATTTTTAAAAAAAATCAAAAACAGTTTCTGTCTTTTTCTTTTTATTTAACTGTTAACGTTTTTATATTCTAAAAAATAGCAAAGAGTGTCAAAATCATATTTCTATAATTTTTGGTAGCTTTCTAAGGTATTTTATAGCTTCTGTAATTTTTTGGAATGTTTTTGAAATCGTAATTTATTTTATTTTGAACTATGGACTGTTTTGGTCATTAAAATCAAGAAAAATACTTTCGGACCTGTGAAAATTCTGAAAATTTTATTCTAAGCTTCTGTTATTTAGATAAGGTTTCTATAAATTTTTGGGATTTTTTTTAGATCTTTTGGTTTTCTTTCATTTATTTATGAGCCTTTTTGGGTGATAAATGAGTGAAAATATTATTTTCTTTCAAAAAAATCTGAAAATATTTTTATAAAGTGTTATTCATTAGTTTACTAAACTGTGAAAATTTCTAATTTTATTTCCTTTTTTTACTAGTTATTTTAGATTTAATACTCGTTTTAGTTATTTAAAATTACATTTTTCTTGTTTTAAAATCTTTATATTTTTAAATCTTTAACCTTAATACCCAAATTTAGTTTACTTTTTGTAAAAATATCTCCTTGAGAGAGTTTGGTGGTTAAGATTTATTTTATTAAGATTAGTTTGTCTTTTAATTTTTAGCTTTTTTTTGTTTAGTAATTATCCTAGTTTTAATACTATTCCTAGTAATTTATTTCTTTTGCTTACTATTTATTATAGTTTTAGTGGTAGTCCTAGTAATTTATTTCTTTTGTTTACTATTTATTCTAGTTTTAGTACTAGTCCTAGTAATTTTAGTTTACATTTTTCTTGTCTCGTATTAGTTTATTATTCTTTTTATTACGGTTTTTATTTTCTCATTCTTTTATTTACTTTATCATTTTTAGCTTAATATATTATTGTTTATTTATTGTCATCTTTAGCGTAATGATTATTATTGTTGTTATTAGCATATATTTTATTATGTACGAGTAGTTTTTATATATGTTTGTTTAGAAATCAGTGGTTAGGATGTTATAATTAATATGGGAAAGTAGTTGTTGGTGATGTTAGTTGTTAGTTTAATTTAGTCTATTGACTAGAGATTAGGTTACTCGTTTTTAGTAAACGGATAGATCTTGCGGATTAAAGTGGTTCTTAACTAAAGACGGGCTTTGAATCCACTTGACTATCCGTGTATCAAAAACGCTCAATTTAGTCTAGTATACCATTACCAGGAGACATCTGACTTATGGTGTGCTTAGATTTTTTTTATCTAATTTAACGGGCAAAATCCGTTGGAAAGGATAAAACTTTCTAGTAGTAATTATCTTAAACTAAATTATCAACTAATTGGTTTAATGTGCGCGAATAAAGGTTAAGATTAAAATACGCATCCGTATGGATAAATTACCCCTTATTCAAGTTTTAGTTCACCAAATGATTTCAGGTTGTTAAAATTAATCATGACATTTAACCATTGTTTCTGGGTAAACATATTCTCTTATTATACGTCTTTAAATCCTTGCATTTTGCTTATTCTCATAGTTTATGATTTGATAATATTTCTTTTAGATTCATAATTTTTTTTAGATTTCATTATCTCGCTTTTATTTAAATATTAAACTTAAAACTAAAAAAAAAAAAGAACATCGTGACAACTAAGCATCAAACAATAAACTATTGACGTAATTTTCAAATTCATTCTTCGGCGTGGATACGAATTCGAGAGATTAGATTCTTACCTTTCCTAAGGTATTTATCCTATCTACTTGGGAATTTATAACCGACCGTTTACAACGAATCATTCCACATGTTGATGGTTCCAGAGGGCAAACTATCAACCCATCTCTTAGCTGCTCCTGTGAGTGTCATCGGAAACACTCGATGCATGATAGCATCGTTAGAAACACCTGAGACGTTGAAGAGGCTCACGATGTACAAGACATTTTCAACATGCTCGTAATCATCCTCGGTCTTGTTTCCAGAAATGGGGTTTGCACGTAACTCCCTCATGAATTGGTTCTTGATCTCGAATTGGTCATCCGCTTCAATGACTGGCCTAACAAGCCCCGACCCTTGTTCTTCTCGAGTCATAGCAAGGTACTCCTCAAGAGTGAGGTTGTCAATGTCCACAACTGCCATCGAATCTGAAACTAGAAAAAAAATGTGAGAAAAAAAAATTAAAAACTTAAATGAAAATCCTAATATAGCTCCCCGACAGCGGCGCCAAAAACTTGATGCTGGTTTTCTGACCAGGTTTTAAATTTATATTAAGTCTCGTCTACCTATGGTCTACCTTATGCACTAACGGGCAGAGAACCCGATCGTGTGTAGTATAGTATTTGGTAAAACCGATGTCGTCCCAAGAGCTATCTGTGTGGATTCTAACTTAAGTCTATGTCACATTTAAAAAGGGGTTTTGAGTTGTTTGATTAATTAATAACAGAAATGAAATACGGAAATTAAATTGAGTTGAATGCAGTAGGGAGAAAGTGTACTAGCCTAGTTATTCATCCTATCATGCAATGACTATGTTCTCTAATAATGCTTCCTACCGCTTCAAATGGGGTTTAGATTCACTAGAATCCTATGGTCAATTCGTCTAGCCTATATCCCCTAGAATCCTACTCTGATATTAAAGGTTAGGCCCTTTGTGTAACCACTGGTAAAATTTCACCTTGTAATAAACTATTTCATATTCTATATAAAGAATACCTATCTTATTTTTACGTATAAATTTTTTTTCTGATCATAATTACTATCTAATGTGACGTAACTCACATCCTTAATAAACGTGATCACACGTGGACCAACACCAACCTACTTAACGTGTATTTCACATAAACATTTACATATGTCAAGTATAAAATCTTACGATATTTCGTTTGCCACTTTACGTTAATTCATTAACGTACGATTATTAAACGTGCAAATTAAACGTTTCCTATCTATTAGAGTTTTCACAAAACCCTAAATTTTTATAACTATGATTTTGAGTAACTAAATCATAAACCATAAAGTACAACTCATCCAAAGCTAATGTACAAGCTTCTAAAGCACAGAAACCCTAAATTCACTTTAACTCCCGATACGAGCCCTAAACTCACAAAACTATGATTTTATGTGATCAAATCACAAACCCTAATTATTAGTAACATGTTTTCTACAAATTATAAGTGTACAAGTCTTTCAAGCCAATGTACAAGCCTTTAATGCATGAAACTAAATATTTACATAAATCTCATTATAAACCTAAATGTACTCACTTTGAAGCACACAATACAAGGTCATTTTGCACAAACCCTAACCCTGATATTTTTACAACATTCAAACTAAGTGTACAAGTCCCTAAACCTAAGGTACAAGTGTCCAATGCATAAAAGACAAAAACTACATTTTATTACTTTTAAACTTAAATAAACTAACTTATATTTAATTTAACCTAACCAAATATTAAAAATATATTTTCTATATTCCTTAAACCTTAGTACAATCCTAACTAGCCTATGGTACAACCCCTATAAGCACAATTTGATTCCTTTGCTTTTTCTACCCAAATCGACACAAATATAAACAAACAATCCCTAATTTATTTTTCTAATCAATAATTACCCAAACAAAACCCTAAAACTAAGTTACTACATCATCTGGATACCATGTACAATTCACTAAAGCCCATGTACTATAACCTTAAGCACCATTCGATCCATATAAATTTTTCTAGTTCAATCATAACTAAACCTAAACTAAACTAATTTAACCTAACTACTTAATAAATCTTATACCATAAGTTTTCTTCTAGGTCTAGAAATAATACACATCACCATGTCTCCTAGATTTTCACCCATGGTCAATAGTTGTAGGTAAAATTCTTGGTTAGGGTTTTAACACATCACGCCATCCCTCCCCCTCTCAATACATGGCACCCAAGTGGCATGTAACACCTCATTATGTCCCCTCTCCTTCCATAAGATGACTAGATACCTTGAAAACCATAATCCTTCACCATTATATAAATCAACTCAACCACCCTCACTTTCACTTACACTCATTCGAACACACAAACACTCCCACACTCATATACTTTCTGATTTCAAGCTCCAAGGAGAAGTAAAAGAAAGTTACATTAGAGCCTAGGAGGAGAAGAAAGCCAAGTATTCCATTTTTAAGTCATATTGTCAAAAATCCTCTATATTCAAATTTCCAACTTGTAAGTCTTCTTAGCCTTTACAATACCTTTCATAGGTCTTAAATATACCTAAATATGATATTAGATAAGTCCTAAAAGAAAGTTAAAACATTAACTTATGTTTCATTTTTATTCTGATTAAACCAGTAAACAAACATTACCTTTATTACTTTGTAATATTACATGAGCTTAAAAGTTAATTAATGATACACTAAAACAAGCTAATTAATCATTTCACATGTCATGAAATCAAACTATAAGACTTTGTAAAAAAATCAAATTTGTTATCTTTTTCTGGTCTTGTCGCCAAAACAGTCCCAAACGCCCAACTTGTGCCTCATTTTTCTACCACGAGTTAAGGACATAGACTCAGCCAAATATCCCATTTAATCACCACCCAGGACACATCAAAACACCCCCATAACCTTGACAAAACAGCTAAGCACCACATAGTTATTTGGACTCTTTTCCCTTGTCGTGAGCCACAAGACCAACAACCATTGATTTAATGTTTCTGATATATTTTTAGAACCAAACATAAGAAACACTCTAGGAATCAACTAAATAGATTTATAATCTTGTTAAGATGTTATAAAAACCGTGCCATAAGTTTTAAAGTTAAAATCCAGAAAGTTTTTCTTTTTCTTTTTCTGGTCGAGAAATGCCCCAAGTGCCCATATTGGGTTAATTATTTCGACCACCAAACAATACCCATAAAATCTAAAACTTGGCCATCCTAAAGACCTCATAGCATAGATATTAAAGGAACAAAAGCGTAGTAAATATCTTGCCTCGCCCCGTCTTAAATTGAGCCTTGTTTGGGGCTGGTCGCAAGTCAAAAACCAACAACCCTTATTAAAACGCCCAAACCCCCCCTCTTTGAAAAATTATTATGAGCACACCACAATCACTTAGGACTTCGAATTTGAACCATTAGAAAGAGCTCCCAGCAAAGAATATAAAGGATCAAGAACGTTGTAAAATATCGCAAGGTCTCGCCTATATTAATTTTCCTTTTGGGTGATTTGAACATAAAGCAAATAAGCCCTTATCAGCTTATTTTCAAACTTATTATAACTTATTTCAATAAGTCATAGCAAGCCTCGCCTTTTTCTAAATTAAAAACGCATTTAAAACGAATTTTGGACTATTAACGAAACGTATTAAATCCTTAAGGGTAAAAACTTGCCAAAACTGAAAATTTGAGTTTTCTTGGGCCAAAAGTGTAAATATTTCAAAGTAATTAATATAAAGGCTGTTTTTGTCAAAGATCCATAGTTGTGGGTATAAATTGTCACTTTTGAAACTACAGGGTAGAAACTGTCATTTCACCAAAGTTGAGGGGTAAAAATTGTCATTTTATGAAAGTTAAAGGGTATAAATTGTCATTTCATGAAAGTTTAGGGGTATAAACTGTCAATATATAAAACTATAAGGGTAAAAAGCGTAACATTTTATAAGTTTTACGGGATATAAATTTTGGCTCGGTTTATAATAGAAACTAATAAACAAGATATATTTTTCTCATTAACAAACAAACGAAACATAAACATAAAAATGAAATATGAAAAATTCTTATCATCCACCAACTTTTGAAGATACTTCATGTTGTCTCATTTAACATTTACCGTCAACCAAACGTTACGATACGAATATTAAAAATCGCGTATATTTGAAATGCGAATACTGAAACTTGACATACCAACCCAGGACGCGTGCCGGAGACGTTTATCAACTAAACTTGATTTGTTTTCCATCCAGACTACCAAGGTGAGTTCATAGTCCCACTTTTTTATGTTTTTCAAACTTGTGGGGAGATACATGCTACAAACCGAACACAAGTATTTTCTGTATACTTTCCTAGATTGATATTGCCTAAGTTTAATCTATTGCCACTAAAAGACCCTCATATCATGAACCATTAATCACTTGCGAGTGAACGCGAATATAGTGAATAGATCTATCAGAATTGACGACCCATTTGTGTTAGCCGGATAGGTAACCAAATGCACTTTATTTGAGAACAAAGAAAGAGAATGGCAAGCTCCTACTCGAGGGCATTATTACTACATTTAATTATGTTGGTAATTTACATCATTCTTATGATGTCCTACTGTTAACGTTTGCGTGTCATGAGACTTAGGGCAATATACTGAACTGCAATATTACTGATTTACTTTCTCTTAGCTTGTGTTCAACTGATTATTACTATAAACACTATAGATTCACTCAACCTTTGTGTTGACTTTTTAGCATGTTTTATCTCAGGTAACTAAAAGCACGACTTGGAACGGAGTGGCTATGGACTTTCTTCTTATAAAAAGAGTGTCCATTTTGTTGTCATTCAACAAATAATGTACTTTTATAATGTATTTCAGAATTTTCCGTTGGGACCTCTATTATGTGACTCTGATTTAAATAAATGAATGATAACTACTTTAACTAAAACGTCTCTTTTCAAGTCGTTTTCTATTTTCATGACTATGATACCTGAAGTAATACCCCAACTTATATTCCGCTGCGTATATCAAAAATGGGGGTGTTACACTTTGGGATTAACAAAGTTCGCCGGTAGACTAGGTTAAGTCATTAAGTACCGCTACATGCTAGATTCATTCTAATGTGTGATCCGGCCTCTCGGATCTTAGACCACACATCCCTAACTTCTTAAGTTTATCCAACATCGGAAGGTGATCCTCTGGTCCATTCGCACACAAGGAATTGGTAGTCCTATGGTCAATTCTTACCAACCCTCGCAACCTACTACTCTAAGGTCCTTTGGTCCATTCTCCTAGTGTAATAAGTACAATCGCCCTTCAAAACTACCAAAGCTAGAGGATCTATGAGTAAACTAAGCATGCATACACTAGAAGCAATAATAAAAGCTCGAAAACATAATCATAACATTAAGGAATCATAACTAGGCTAGCAACAAAGGTGCTTAGCCGATCATATTGAAAAGTACAGAAGATTCAATGTTTTGAATGGTAATGAAAGACATGAAATCAAAAGTATAAATCAAATGTGATTTGCTAAAACTTATTGATGTTATGGCATGATTTCTCCCTTGGAAAATGCTCCGTATGCTGCTGGAGATCGTCCTTGTGGAACCCTACTTCGTTCTCTGATTTTTGGTGGTGAAAAAGTTATGTAAATGCAGAAAATAGGGTTTGTATTTATAGGCTTTGACAAAGTTACGACGTAACCTCTAGTTATGGTTACACCGTAACTAGTGTATCTTCTGACGATCCTTATCCGATTAATTTCATTTACGGCGTAACTTGATGGATAGTTACGCCGTAATCTTCTTAGTGTAACAATTACATCGTAATCTTCTTGCTGGTTTTGCCGTAATATCTTCAATCCCATTCTGTTTAATTTTTACGCCATAACCTTTTGCATTGGTTATGGCGTAACCTTCATGGTCACAAAATTCTTCTAAGTCTCTAAAATGTTACGGCGTAATCTCTGTGGTAATTACGCCGTAATCCTTGATGTGTATAACTCCTAAGCTACGGCGTAAGTGGAGAGTGTAACTACGCTGTAACTTTATCAAATATCCCCCCACTTAAACTCTACTTTCCCTCAAGTAGACCTTATTAGAATCATTTCTAAAAAGATATCCCCCAAGTTACTTGGGAAATATGAGATTAAAAATTTCCTATGGTAGAATTTTCAAAGCCGAACACCTCACGAAATGGGAAACAAACACTCATACTCTCCCTAATCTAAGTGTCAATTTCGGGGTGATCACTCAACGCACAGTCATAACATGTATTCTATCATAGGCTTGGCGGTTACACATATCTCCACCACTAGATTTAAGGTCAAAACAATCTTCGAAGGCAATATTGGGTGAACAAATTATAAGGCTAGGGGTGATTTGTCATTACTAGCGCACTACGGCGAAGGCGACAAAGACGATCGATACATGACCAAATCCATGGCCAAGACACCAATGACTGCTCACTCCCTCACCTAAGTACGGTTCATGACCCAAGCTTCAAAACACGAAAACCGGATCATGATGTAGTAAGTTAGTGTGCCAATGTAGATGTCATATGGCGAGGTGCACACTAACTTAGTCTTCAACCACTAGTTGATGTAGATAAACCACTAACATCAATCTTCAAATGTGATCGAGGTAGGATCCTCGATTCTAGTCTAATAAGCTCCAATACTAGTGCTAATGATTCTTGCACTAACCAATATATAACAAATGAATAAAACTACTACTTTTTCTTTTCTTTTTTTTAATCATAACTAATATATACAAATAACTGATCCCCCCACTTGAGATGAATCATATATGAGGAATATGGGGGGTCTTCAATGATCTTTAGATTTATGTCTTCAACCTAAGCATAATTCCCGAGTCTCTCTACCCAAACCCAAAACATGAGAAAACAGTGACTTCCCAATCATAAACTAAGACTACACGGTAGGCTAAGGCGAATAGGTGTAACGAAACAATATTGATAAGGGTATGAAATGAAAAGAATGGCTTGGAAGGGTGTATCTAGGGGTATCTTGCACTAAAGGTGAGTGTAACAAAAGGGTTTTAACACGGGGGTCGAAGAGTCGAGGTGACTAATCGATAAACGCACACAATTATATATCACGTTGAACATGCGTGCCTTCATCTTTCCTCCATGAGCAAACTTCAATTCCCTGAAATCACGACACTACCAACAAGCATAAATCTAAAATAAAAAGGAAAAATAAAAACAAACCAAAAAAACCTAACTCACTTTCATAGGAATCACGGTTACATTTAGCGTATGCAACAAGCCTTTTAAACCACTCGGTGTCCCGAGTGGACGAGTGAAGTCTCGTAAGGGTTTACAGGGAACACACCCAAAAAGTTCATTTAAAACTAATACAAGGTTATGGTGTGTAAGATTAAAAATTAAGTTTTGTTACAGGACAGGTTACAGCGTAAACTCATTCCTGAGTTACTATTACACCCGAACCCCGAAAAGGTAACGTACCATGTCATATAGTATGAGAAATATAATGATATATAATCCGTAGTACATGTATTCATTGAGTAATAAGTGTTAATGGTTTAAATTAGTATAATGAAACTTAGAGGGACTATCTTTGTCAAGAGACCAAACTTATTACTACACATGGTTAAAATCCCAACTCTTAGAAAAATATGGAAATGGTTAGAGTGTTCTATGTGTGTCGACATATAGAGAGAAAAGGGAGGGAAGACTAGAAATCATCATCTTAGCTCATTTGGTTATCAAGAGGTGATCAAGAAGCATTAGAGGCACCTTAATTTCAATCTCCTCATCAAGTAAGTACTTTCCCCAATTTGAGAAATTAGGGTTAATATTATGAGAATTGGGTATAGAGGATAAAGGTAGTGAATTAATGACCTCCCTAGCTAATTAGTCACTAATTGAAGTTAATCTTGTGATAGGAAGCATTTGTAGAGCCTATATCAAGTCCAAGTAGGGAGCTAGTAGGGATTAAGGTAAGTATATAGGTATAACTTGTTTAATGTTATTTATGCTAATGTTATGATGTATTAATGTGTCTTGTTATGGAGCTTGTTAATGATAGATAGCTTGGATCCAATGCTAGTTATAAAAATGTTATATAATTGCTTACTTGATCAAGGTAAGTGATGATATGTTGTTATGCTCCATGGTAATGTTATGATTGGTGTTAATCACCAATCTCATAAATGTATTGATGGTTATGCCCTATATACTTACTAAGCGTTTCGCTTACGGTTGTAGTTAATGATGGTTTTGTAGGTACAAGTGGAGGAAGCAAAGGTAAGGACTTAGCCTAGCTTGTAGTCTTGGAAAGAAGAAGTAGCGTAGTTGTAGAAGGTAGACTAGAATACCATAATCTTTTGGACCAAACGTGCTTGAAGTTGGAAGCCCCGAAGTGTCCTTTCTTGTGTTGGTAAACTTCAATCTATATGGTCGTTTCGTTATTTAATGGTCTTGTCGTCATTCAAGGTCTTTTGTTCATGTTTAGGTCATGGGTTAAATATGTGTAAGTGTCATGAAGTCGTTATGGTATTTAGTTATGGTTGTAATCAACGTTATTGGGGTGTTTGGCATATAGCCTTTTTCACCCATTTTGAAATGTATATGGGATAAGTGATTATCGAACAAGTTTAGTATGTTAAGTTAATGGTTTTGGTCAAGTTTGATGTAATATGGAAGTGGTATAAGCGTCATATTGTGGAAAAAGGTCTGATGAGTGTGTAAATACTCATCATTTTACACCCATAAAAGACACAAAAATGACCAAAAACGCCCAATTTATACTGCAGATATACTTGGTTTGTGTTTTTATGTATTTCAGGTACAAAGGATTGAAAACGGAGCGAAAACGGACATTTTTGGATCTTCTCGACAATATTGGTGCATTTGATCATGAGAAGATGGAGACAAAGTCAAACCCGGGGTTTAGCATTGGATTGAGCTTGGAAAAACGAACCCGACACCAAAACCTATTTTTTACCATTTACCTTAACCCTAATTACCCTAATTACCTAAAACTAATAAATCCCAAAAAAACCAAATCCTAATTAAATCCTAAACCCAACCCGTACCTTTTAAGTTAATAAAAGCCAGGTCAACCCTCAGTCTTTCCCTCTCTCACCTTTTGCCCGCCAAAAGCACTCCCAACACCATCATCACCTCTACCTCTGCTATTATCACTGCCATACTCCACCTTCCCCCTCCTAGACACTCCACCCCACTCCAAGCCAAAAATACTTCACGAGATACCACGCCATGTCATCAATCCGTGTGACCATTTGGGCGCCAAAATCAATTTGAGGGCTGAGATCACTCCAACTTTAAACCAAGGGCTGGGATTTAATCCCAAGAAGCACACAAGGACTCCAAAGCTGTTTTATCTCACAAAAGAAGCACAAAGAGTGAAGACCCTTAGTTTTTTAGATTAGTATAAATAGGTTAGAGAATTTCAGTTGAAATTCAGGTTTATTTTTTAGCTTAAATTTAGTTAAGGTATTGTATTTTTATCTTTCAGCATTGTAATTTACAACTTCAGTTAATTAAATTTTAGTTTTCTTATTTGGTCAACGAAAGTCAAAGGTCACTGTTCATGTGCTTATTTCTGTATTCTCAGTGCTTATTTGAGTAGTAATAGCTTATTTGATCTCATTTATGGTTATGTTTTAGACTTTAAGTGTTTAAATCTCATTTTTGTTTTTAAAAGCTAAAAGTTTAAAACAGTCACAATAAGCTCAGCTTGTTTGAGTGCTTATTGGCTTTTGGAAAGTTGTTCAATAAGGTTTAACTAAGTTGGAAAATCAGTAGTAACTCAGAATCATGGATGATTTTGGTCTGTTCTAGTGTTTATCTCAAAACAGCCCCACTTAAGGACTGTTTGGCATAGGGTTATATAAGGGTAAGAATCAGCATATCACTGTTCATTTACCATAAGCTGAAGTTTGATTGAGCTTATTGGAGGATAGATAAGCTGTAGTTGTTAGTTCTTAAGTTGCTTTGATAACTTTTGAGGTTTGTGGTTGATTAGTGCAAATTTTTGTACTCAAACTGCCCTAATAATCTTCTAATAAGCTGAGGCTTATTTGATCTTTCTTGTTGACATTCTTGTGTTCCATTTAGTGCTTTAAGTGGGAATACAGAAGTTGGCATTATTTCATTGAGGTTTGAAAGACTTAAGTAAAAAATTCCATAGCTGCTACCACAGAAATATTGTGCAGACCTGCACATTTGTTTGACCAAACTCAGTTTTTGTTAGGTCTGCAACTGCTCATTCATTGGTGATTATTGTTTAAAAATTGGTTTCTGAATAGGTTGTAGTATCAGCTTTAAGGTTCTGAGATTAGTTTTTCAATTTGTAGCTTATTTCACAACTTAATTTTGGTCTGCAAATTCCCCATTAGAACTGTTTGGTTTTTCTGCATCAGATTTGGTTTCTATGACCATCTGATCTTGGTCTAAATTAGATAAGCAATTGATTGTTAAAATTGGGGCTTTTCAGTTTACAAGTAGTCTCTAGTATAAGCTTTCAGAATCTGCTTTTTGTTTCTCCCAATTAGCTTTTTCCTAGCTTATAGATCAGCTTAAAGTAGGCTAATTAGTCATTGTTTTTGCCTTTAATAGTCAACTGCACAAAGTGCTTATTAGCTTATTCTGAATGCTTCTCTGGTCACTTTTGGTAGTTTTGAGCTTGAATTAGTGTGTTGATCTGATTGTGAGCAGTTGGTTAATTTTGGTGTTGTTTAGCTTATTTTAGAGCTTATTTGCAAAAACTGCTTATCAGGGTCTAGATAAGTTCTGATTTAATTTTTCCTAGCTTCATAATATCATTTAAGATTTTTCTGCAAAATTTCATATTTTTCCAAAGTCATTTACTATTTTTAAATCATTTAAATAGTTTCTTTTAGTTTTTAATTCATAAAAATAAAATAAAAAATCAAAAAAAATTCAATTCCTTTTTCTAAAATTTTCTTTTATAATTTAGGACGTAGGAAAATTAATTTGGAATTCCTAGGATTAATATTTTTAGATTTCACGTTTTAGTCTCGCGTTTTCCCGTTTTTAATTTCGTCATTTGTTACGTTTTGCTAATTTATGCTTTGTAGACTTGTATCTTATGCTTTTTAAGTTTCCCTTAGCCTATTTATGCTTCCCGTAGTTGTAAATTTAATCAAAATCCAAAATCTCTCCATTTTCATATTTCAAACACGATTCACAAACCCGATCTCACAAATTCCATTCATCCTTCATCGGGGATAATGAACCGGGTTACACATACTTTACTTGTGTTTCCTAGGAAATAATTACACGTTGATTTTAACCGATCAAGGTCGAACGGCAATTTTTTTTTAAGTTCTGCAGGTTCCCAACCGCGGCGGCTGGACTTTTCTGTGAAGGCCAACCGCCGGTTGGAACTCCAGCCGGGCGGTTGGGACCTTTCTGAGAAGGCCAACCGCCGGTTGGGACTCCAGCCGGGCGGCTGGTGCCTTTCTGAGGAGGCCAACCGGCGGTTGGGGATGATTTTCAGGTTTTGGCGATTTTCAAAAAATCATATCTTTTAAACTGTACGTCGTCACGGGTCACGCCACCCGTCTTTTTGAAGGTAGTTGAGTCTAGTTTCATTTAAAAATAGTTTCAAGGTCTAAATGTCTATAGATTTTTATAAATTGTCAAAAGAGTAATAGGATGTCCGTAAATTTGGGTCGTTTCCGCGTAAAGTTTAAAATTTTTGGTCTAAACGGGCACGGGGTGTAACAGTTACGCCGTAATTGTGTAAACCTGGGAGTTATCCGATATCGGAGGATGGTTACGGCATAACCATAGAATTTGGTTACGCCGTAAAGTCTGCACATAATGGATTTTTCTGACTGGTTCCATCTACGGTGAGCTTTGCGCAATCCTCCTTGCTCCAATTCCTGCAAAATATGAAAACAAACACACCAAACCCAACTATTCTAATAAAATGAAAAAGGATAATTCGGGTTGTCTCCCGAAAGAGCACTTTTGTTTATTTAACGAGTCTTTAAGTTAGACTCAAAGCCACGGCCGCTACGTTGGTGGATGGACTCGTCCGACCTTGTTCTTGTCCAAAGTGGTAGAAGATTGGTCCCAAACCGTCGGAGCTATAAAAGACGAGAAGCCATATCGATCTTCTTGTAGAAAATTAGCCTTGACCCATTCATCACGATATTGAATTTCGACCTGCTTATTCAATTGAACATCTCCAAACTTTACTTTGACCCAATTTTCAAAAGATATCCCACGGTAGCCGACTTGTCCTCTCTTATGCTCATTAAAACATGCCCATTCATTTGTGAATCGTTTGAGCATATTTTCTTCAGGGAACTTCCCTCCATTACATTCCTTGAGAAAGGGATCACAGGTAGGCCAAGCTTGGGTCGTTCCCCTATGCGTCATAATTGCGGGTTTACAAAAGTGAACCGTCCATTGAACCTTCTCGTATAAGTCAGCGCTCATGAAGTGGGTACGGAACCATGTTTCTCTAATCACCTTTTCATCTTCAAAGCACCACCAAATGGTTGCTTCCTTCTTTAACTGCCTCAACCTAATTTGGCCCCCTCCATTGCATTCGTTGACAAAAGGGTCACATGTTGGTAGAGTTAGTTTTGACCCATCATTCATAATTTTCATTGGTGCACAACAATGTAGCTTTCCTGTTACGGTTGTTGAAGCTCTTTCACCATCCCCTTCATCTAATGCTGAATCCTGTTCATCATCATCCCAAAAAGATCCATCGCTTTCATAGGAATTAACTTCCTGTTCATACCTTAAACACGAAGGAGTCTCATAGGCAAAAAGGTCATCGGAAATTTCAAATATTTCCGCTGGTTTTTCCTCAACCACCATGTCAGCCATGCACGAACTAGATACTTTCTCGGTTTCTTGACATAAAACTTCATTCATTTTAAACACAACCCTATCGTTATTAATTCCTAATGAAATTTCTTCTTCAAAGACTTTAATTCGGGCGTGTGAAGTAGCAAGGAAAGGTCTTCCTAGGATTAAGTGTTCCTTAGGAATATTGGCCATATCAGTTATAACAAAATCAACAGGGAATAAAAATCTGTCAACCTTAATTATCACATTATCCACAATCCCTACCGGAGTTGCTCTCGTCATATCTGCCATTTCAACTATCAAATTGGTTTTCCTTAGACTTGTCAGTTTAAGGCTTAGAAATAGCAAAAGTGGCATGACATTTACGCTAGACCCTAGATCGGCTAACGCAGATAAGTCACAATTACCAATAGTGCAAGGAAGGGTAAAGCTTTCTGAGCTATCCTCCTTATCTGGTAACTGGCTTGGCACAGTTTCATTTGGCTTAGTGCTATCCTGCAAAAGGGAAACTCCACACATTCGATTAGAATTATTGAAGTTTTTGTTGGAGTCATTTACCTCTTCATCAGTGAAAATTGCATTGCAGACTCCGACGGATTTATTGCATTGCACTTCAGGTTTTCCCATTGCATTCCTTTTACGCACTTCTTCACTAAGCTTTCCAATCATTGCCTCGAGGTTCTTTAGGGACTCATCATGACTAATGAGGCTTTTGTTTGTGCTTTCTTGAAAGCTCTTCAACCATTCGTCTTGTTCTTTTTGCTTCTTGGTTGAATCTTCTAAGTATTTGTTGATGGTCTCCTCGAGGCTAGACTTTCTTTCCCCGTAAGGTGCACGATTGTAGTACCCAGGTGGTCCTATACGATATCCATTACTATTACCATTGTTTCCCTGAAAAGGTCTATTAGCTTCACCATATTTGACCTCTTCAACTTTCTTATCCTCTTCATCCAATGGGCAGTCTTTGGCTAGGTGAGCTCCTTCGCAAGTTTTGCATCCTACTTGTATAGCATGCACATTTTTCTTTAGCTTCTTCATATCCCTGCCAAGACTCTCAAGTTTGTTAGTAATAACCGCGATACCATCCAAATTTCCGCCCATGCTTCTGCTGCTGCCTCCATCATGCCACTTTTGCGAGTGGTCCACCATATCTTGAATAGCCTCAATGGCTTGGATAGGAGTTATTCCAGGGATCGGCCCCTGAGAATCGAACATCTGCCTTGTTGTGATGTTAATACCTTTGTAGAATATGTTGACCTTCTGCTGATTGTTAAGATCATGAGTGGGGCATCTGTAGAGAAGATCATTATACCTATCCCAAGCTTGGTATAATGTCTCGTCAGCTTCCTGTTTAAAATATGGATCTCTTCTAGTTCTTTTTCCATCTTCGATGGAGGGCAATATGGTTGGATGAATGATCTCTTTAGGAGATTCTACGTATTGATGTTTCAAGCGGGCAACCTATCAACCCATCTCTTAGCTGCTCCTGTGAATGTCATCGGAAACACTCAAAGCATGATAGCATCGTGAATATAAAGTCTCGGTTAGGATTTGACGTCGCTCAAACCATCACAAGTAACATTCCATGTCCAAATATCAATCACTCATTCGGCCACTAAACCTACGGCTCAACATCACCATCCAAATCCAACCCGAATCTAAGTCCAACTCTCGACATATCAATAACAAAAATTATAAAACTTACCACGCCAAGACCCTTGAGGTCACGGCTTCGAACCACGAAGTCGCAACGAACCAAACGGACCCTATGTGTCTCGGCTCATACCAAACGCAACCAAAACAACTCCAAAACCAAAACTAATCTAACCCTAAGACCAAAAACTATCACCAACCAAAAAAATAAGCTCAAATGGACTCGACATAAACTCGATAACCAAAAATAAGCTTGGCCGTGAGCTTATACTCACGACATCACAACCTCGACACAAAACTCGAACAAGAATGATGATACCAAGACTCTTTACTCACGTTTTTATTAATCAAAACTTATTCCCACATCTTTTTAAGCCTACACCGATTCATACGAGATGGTGAATCGGTGTTTTTAACCGTTATTTCACTCGATATATACCTTACATCGATCTACCAACAAAAACAACCCAAAAATAGCGGCGGTGGCGCGTGAAAAGGTGGTGTTTCCGGCGCGTGGTCTTCGTAAACGGATCAAAATGGTGGGATAAGGGTTTGTGTGGTAGCGGTGTAGTGTTTATGGTGGCGGTGTACACGGTGGTGGTGGTGTACGGCGGCGGCAAAGGTGGGAGGTGGTGTGGTGTTGGCTAGGGTTAGGAGAGGGGATACAAATAACCCTAAATGGTTATAATGGGGATTATATACCCCTTTCAAGCCGAATTTGCCAAACACAAAACTACAAGGGCCGGTTATGTAAATACGGGCGAGGGGCCTTAGGTACAATTTTTGTTATCTTTTTCGTTATTAGCTTCCGGGGCTCGTTTCCTTGTCGTAAAAATTTTCCGAGGCATTTTAACTCACGCCAATATTTTTAAAATCATTTTTTCAATAAAAATGACTATAAATACGTATATATTCGTTCCAAAACGTTAAAACTAATTAATAAAGTATTATTAGGTTAATATTTG
Source organism: Artemisia tridentata subsp. tridentata (assembly GCA_021014915.2). Taxonomy (NCBI): domain Eukaryota; kingdom Viridiplantae; phylum Streptophyta; class Magnoliopsida; order Asterales; family Asteraceae; genus Artemisia; species Artemisia tridentata. The sequence continues at coordinate 111,146,550 of CP139502.1, read as the reverse complement.
TGCCGAAACGTGTCGTGCTCAACTCAAGGCCTACGGGAGAAACTTCACTTATCACATAGCAATAATTCCAATAATATATCTAATATTCCAACTAAATTACCAAAATATTCCTGAAAATTACCGGTTGTCACAGCCTCCCAGCCTCAGAAGAAACCCGTCTCGGGTTTCAGTTCAAGTTACCCGTTAAAGTTGACGAGAGATGAGAACGAATTTGCTTGATTTCATCCTCACGTTTCCACGTGAGTTTCCGAATCGCTTCGGGATTTCCAATAAGCTCTAACAGCAGGAATGTGTGTTGGGTCCATCAGTACCCAAGAATACTTAAGTCGCTTGGTTTCACAATCTAGGATTTTGATAGGTTCCTAAACAGAATTCATTGTTCATCAAGCTGGATTACAATCCAGGGTTTTGCAGTCGCAAACTCTTCCGACAACATTTCTTCAGATTGCGCACGTCAAGAACATGGTGGACTTTACCAAGTCCCGGTGGTAGTACAAGTCATGTGAGCTACTGGTCTATTTCGAGCAAGGATTTTCGTAGGGCGGTATAGCGAGGATTAAGCTTCCCACGTTTACTAAACGATTCACACCTTTCCATGGTGATATCTTAAGCATAACCTTGCCTTCATTCAGAATTCAAGGGTTTCACGGTGTTCGTTAGTATAGCTCTTCTGATGATCGGGAGTAATTCGCCTTTCACTTGTGATCTAAGTGTTTTCTGATCGAGTGCAGGACTAGTGAGTTGGCCGTCTCCAACTTCGGTCCAAAAGTTAGAAAATCGGCACTTTCGACCCTAAGTTAATTTGTGCGGTACGGCCTCAATGCTGGCATGATCACTATTGTCGTAGGAAAATTTGGTCAAAGGCAGGTGTCTCTCCCAGCCTTTTCTGAAATCAATAACATAGGTTCGTAGCATAACTTCCAACGTTTGAACGGTTTGATCATCTGTTTGAACGATCAACAATTACTCACCTGGTATTATAGCTAGTTGTTCTTGGTAATCTAGTGACAAGTCCATGGTGATTTGTTCACACTTCAAAATGGGAAGTTCGGATTGTAGCAATAACTCTAACAGTTTTTGATGCTCGGCTTTCGCTTTTGAACATGTTAAGAATTTGTTGACATATATTGCAATGTCGGCCTCCATGCTTGGTCAATCCCTACAGTTTCTCCAGATCTTGATACATCCTATCAGGTTCGAGGTGGATGGAAAATTTGACTTATGCGACTCATGCATAATCAGATCACGAATACCCCGTGGGGGTATTCAACTTCTATCCCCAAAGCATCAAGTTCCATCGTAACGCTTTAAGAAGTCGTTATTCATTTTTCCATCACACCAAAGAGGTTTTCAGTGGGTCGGTTTCCTTCTTTCGTCGCTTCGGCTTCAGCTTCAACTTTTGAGAGGGAAATGGTAATTTATAGTCATCCCTAAAGGCTCTGACTTTTAACAGTTGCGCTCTTTCCTTTCGGCTAAGGGCATCAGCCACAATGTTCGCTTTACTAGAGAATGACAAAGCTCTCAGTCACAGTACTAAGCAGTTCTAACCAGTGGCACTGTCTCATGGCTAGCTCTTCCTGATCTGGGGCATGTTACAGCTCTTATAGTTTGTGTATACTATACACTTCGTGCCATACAGATAGTGTTCCCAGGTTCTGAGTGCAAGTACAACTGTACCCAATTCTAACTCATGAGTAGTGTAGCTTTTCTCGTGTGTCTCAAGTTGACGAGAGGCTTAAGCTACTTCTTCTCCATTCGTATCAAAACAATTCATAAACCGTCATGCGAGTCATCGCAACTTGCAACTACACCTTCATTTCTCACGGTACAGCTAAGATAGGTGTACTACACTGTTTCTTACTTAAAAGTTGAAATTCTTTCTTCTTCGTTTTCTCCCCAATTACAATTCACATCCTTTGAGTCAATTTGATTATGGCTTTGCTATCTTGGAAAACCTTTGATAAATCTCCGGTAGTATCCAGCAGGTCACAATAATTGACGTACCTCGGTCGGAGTTGTAGGGGTAGCCCAGTCTCTAATGGGTTCAATCTGGGCAAGGTCTAGGTGAATACAATTCACGTGACCAGCAATCACACGATCATAATCCAAAATTCGCACTCAGAAAATTTTGGCATACGGCTATTCCTTCGCTAGTGGCATTAGGGTTATTCCTAGATGTTCGTCGTGTTTCCCTATTTACTCTTTCGAGTGGTTTGGGACCTTGTGGTTGGATACTATCACAACTTGTCCAATTTAGGTTTCACACACGCAGTTCATGAAGTTCATGAAGGCGGATTTGGTGTCGGCTAACCAACAGGCCTAACTCGGGATTCATAATAGTCACAACGGGAGTAAATGCAGCCTTCGGGATTTTCTCTTCCCGAACCACCTCTGCTGGTGGTATCCGGATCCCGGACCAATCCTCAACTAGTCGCTTGAATCTTCGAGCTGATCAGTGGTTTTGTCGGTTCTCTGCAGGGGGCATCAGTTATTCACAGTGGTCGGCTCGTCGTCATATACTAGGTCTAAGCAGTTTGAGTCCTAACAAGTAGAGGGCTATGAGAAGCCTCTATTAACACCTTTATCAAAATGATCAGGCGTACATCGGTTCCACCTAACAGTCGGCTAGTCTTAATGGTGTACTTACTTCTTAACATGGAGGATAGTATCTGGGAGATATGTGTTGATTGCTACTAGTAATCGATCGGTCAAATTGGTAATGTTCTAGTTCAGCAAGTTTGACTTCGATTAGGGACTTGAATACCACTTGTCGTAGTGGTTTGCATAAATGCCATAAGCGGTATATGTCTCGATCACGCACGAGGTTATGAGTCATCAGGTAGTTGTCCAACCCAAAGGTTTTGTCCAATCGGCAACGAGGGTTCTAGGATATCGGAAGGGGTACGGCAACACAAACACTATGCAGTGGAATCGTTCTAGGACGTTAGATAGTGTGACGTGACTCTTCGAATTAGAGCATGGCGAGAGATAGGGCTGGATTCATGGGACGAAAGTGAGGTAGAATTCATCGGGTCGCGATTTCCCAATCACAGGATGAGAAATTCAATACTCGGTGGAGGTTTACAGCAACCATTCCTAGCATGACATGATTCCTTCCTGAATTATACATAGGTGGCCAGTCTTTGTATAATTAAGGTCTAATGATGTAATGCTAAGTTTAGTTACAAGAAGTATATGATAAACCTTTCATGGGTTTATGGCATAATAACGCGATAGTAACGCAGACAACTGGTGGGTGATAGGAGTACAGAAAATTGGGGGATAATGTCAAGTAATTCGTTAGGTAACGGCGAAAATGATGTGTGCAACGCATAGGTCGTAGGTCTCGATACATAGGACAGTCATTCCTTGATGTCACGTTTTATTCTTGGTTTCCTCCTACTTCTCGGTCCTCGTGGTAGTTTTTTATTTTCTTACTTCCTTAATTTCCACGGATCCACGGTCCTCAACACTCATTCCTGTAATGTCCCTTCATTGCCCATCCAAAACATTTGAAACTAGCCTTCCGATCCGACCCAGGGGTTGTCTGAACCACTATAAGGGTCTTAGATCTACGGTCTCTGGCTAAATGCCCAACCTTCGCACCAGTTATACACATTACAATACATCGGCCAGAATGGCGAAGCTTACAACGGTCGTACTTAAGTTAATTCCTAGTGTATCCCTACTTTTCTTCAGTCTCAACGGTATAAGTCTTAGTATCCTCTTGTCGTTTGTCCAGGTGGTTGCTGTTTCTTTGAGTGATCCTCCCACTTTTGCTCGTTGTCAAACACCTTCTCAGTTTTGCCGCGATTTACTAAATCCATCAAACGTCGAGCTAACTCAATGGTATAGCGGAGAGTAGCTGATTACGAAGTAATAACGTCATTCTTGGTAGATGGGGGCAATCCGTCAATATAGTGCTCTATCTTGAGTGCCTCGATACGAACCATCTTAGAGCACAATAGTGACAGCTCCTGGAAACGACGGGTCTGGATTGGCATGTCGATGCCTTTTACTTCATCACGAGGACGGTAGTTCCTAAGCATCATCGCCTTAGACTCTTCTCAAGGCATTGAATAAGCCACATCAATACTGGTAAATCGGAGGTAATTGTTCCACCAAATCACAGATTCATCCCACAGAGTGAACAAGGCATACTTCGCCTTGGATTTCCTTCTCACAATTACCAATTCGGAATACAATTTCAGTCTTTTCCAACCAACGCATCAGAGCAACAACTCCTTCAGTCCCGCCAATCCAATTGTCATACAGCTCCGGAATTCCTTATACGTTCCCTTATGGGTATCATTTTTGAGTCTCGAAGTTCCAGGAGACGTGTTCGAGCGATTCGTCTTAGTTAGCATCTCGGCCGCTCGTTAGGCCACTAACTGATCAATCAATACTCGTTTCACTATAACATGTTTTGGTGGGTCTTGGTTGTTTTGTAGTTCGGGTTGGAGTTACTAGGGGCCAAACCCCGATGATTGGTGCGAATAGCAGTAGCAGGTCGTGTTCGCGTAGTCCTGGCTGGGTTTCATTTCGGAGCCATTGATCTAACTCACAGACATCAACGGACGATAAGGACTCGGACACCGGAATAACATCGCACGAGGGTTTTGATCATCACCGTTAAAATGATGAAATGAACACCAATCAAAATAACAAGAATACTATTCCCAACATTGATAAGGGTTCCATCTCCACATAATAACCAGGTACTCGGATTTGTCAAAACGTCAAGATTCGGTACAAGATCCCCAATAGTTCATCAACGGCAGATAACAAGTGACTATAGTCTCTAACTGTGAGCTTTTCGGCTTAGTGCAAACAGCAAACAATTCCATAACTAATCGTGCCCTTGGTGTAGTAGCTCTCATGGTAACTTCCAGGTCTACTCGACCATGTGTTCCTTCTGAATACAAGCGCAGGAGTGGGACATACTAAGGACATGTCCAGAGTGTACTGGTTTCAAGGCGGGTTCCAGGTGACGCTACATCAGGCATTTTGGAAGGGTAGGACGAACGTCCAAACCTCGGAGTTAAATGGTGAGTGAGGACTAGGTAGCGAAAAGGCATGCTGCTGTGATAGGCAGTGGGTAGGTTTAAGTGCACTAAAGTAATCAGTCACATAGTGCAAAACCATATCAAAATAGTCTTCCCAAAATCCAAATTATCCCAAATAAACGGTAGGTCGTAAAGATGGGTCATACGCCAATAAATTCCCCCAACACACTTATTGGGTCTTTATTGGATTCGTCAACCCAATTAGTCCGATAACAGTGTCGGTCTGGTCTATTAACGTTAGGCCGGTCCGTAACTCACACATAACATAAAATCTTCCAAAATAGGAATAACATATTCCGCAATATTCCTAACAGGCCGGATTCCCAAACAAATACCATATTATACCAATATATCACCAAAACATTTTCCGCATCATCCTAAACATATTGCCAAAACAGTTTCCGCATGATTCTAAACATGTTCCCAGGTCAACTACTGCGTAATTCTAAGCATCTCCTCAAGTCAAATATCGCATAATTCTCATTCTAGTTCTTAAATATTCCAATCTACATCAAACAGTTCATCAACTTATCATGTCATTACTTAGAGGCTTCGGCTTGGCAGGCAGGCACGCGTCGGTCGTGGGATCAATTTTTGTAAAGTAGTTATAGTCTAGGTTTTTAATAAGTACCCAGTTCTCTATAACTTGAGCTTTGATACCAATCTGTAACACCCCTAAAATTTGGTACAGTGGAAGACTTATCAAAGCTTCGGGGTGCTACGGGGATTGGTACACAACACAAGTATAAGACAACGGAAATACATCATCCGTCTAAATTAAAGCTTTCCAAATCCAATTATTCAAGTTTACATTTATCCCAAAAGTACATAAGTAAGCCCAAAACAAAACGTAAAAGTAGGTGCCCAATTATATTATCAGAGTCTTAATTGATCCTTCAACCATGCCGCTTGCCAAGCCTCCAAACACTAGCTAACCAATGCAACATCATTCATTACATGAGAAAACATGCTAAAAAGGTCAGCTAACGCTGGTGAGTTCATAGGTTTTCCTAACTAATAACGGTGGACCAAATCAATAATAAGTTTGCTATACTGAACTAAGTCGCATAACCAACCAATCATACCCACACATAAGTGTGTCAAACCGTAGTAATAATCCCTATAGGTGCACCGTATAGTCCCGCACTAACTGCAGCACATACCATAATATTCCCGCACAAATGCAGCACATACAATAATATTCTCACACAATTGCAACACATACAGCACGTAACCTTAGCCAGCTAGCATAGCAAACATATCAAAAGTATAAAATAACATTTGGTCCATTCAAAACGGTTTTTGTAACAACCTGTAAATTTTCACACAGCAAAATGACTATTTTACCCTTTAACCTTGAATTTTTTTGACTATTTGACTTCTACCGTAACGTAAAAGCAAATAATGTAATCGGTAATTAACCGGTAACTTCTCAAGTTAAATAATTCGCTCTGATTTGAATTATTACTCTCTGAATTTTTACGTTCACCTTTGTCTATTCAACAAGAGGGTATATTGCTTTTCCTGCGTACCGATACCGCAATAATAATGGTTTACATTCGATAATAATTTTTCGAAATCAATAGTTCCATTTATATATTATTTTTATAAAAACGTCTCCAAAAATAGATTTTTCGCATTTACCCAACCAAAGTACCGTGTTTACATACTAGCTCAACGGGACACGAAATACACGAGGTACACACCTTATCCACCTAAACCGCCTATACTACTTTTATATCAAGAATCAGATCTTATCATATATCCTTCTCTCTCTCTCTCTCATAAACCATATTCTCTCTCTCTCTCTCTCTCTCTCTCTCTCTCTCTCTCTCTCTCTCTCTCTCTCTCTCATAAACCATATCTTATCTTTCTCACTCTCTAATAATGTTCCATCCATCCCTCCTCTCTTTGGTGAACAATGGCAGCAACAACAACAACACCACCATCCGACTATCGCCGTCCATCACCACTCGATAACACCACAACCATCACCATCAAGGAGAAGATCAAGGGTGAGTGGCTACGGGTTTAGATGGTGATGATAGGCTCTCGCTTGGTTCGAGTAATCACCACCACAGCCGCACCACCACCACCATCTTCACCTCGTATCTCTCAACCTCTCTCGATCTATGGGTATGTCAAAACACCCATCTACTTTTGTTAATCTTTTGTTTAAACCGACTTATAAGTTTTCATGGAATTAAAACTATAATAAAGATGTTTAATAATCAGATTCGTGTGGTGTCAATCACACAAGGTGGTGTTTGGGATTGTTATTTTGGATGCGGGTCGGGTCAAGAACCCGTTTGGGTTTCAGTCGACCCAGTTGTGGTCTCGGGTTCAGTTGTGGTTTGCTTATTTACGAGTCTTAATTGGTTGATGATACATGTTACAACTTAAATTGGTTGTGGTTTCGGTTCACTATCCACCCAAGTGGGTGTTAGTTTTTGTGTCACATGTCACCACGAGAGGGTGTTTGTTTGATTCTCAGATTTGAAAATATAACCTGAGGGGATGTTTGTTTGTTACCTGCTATCACAGGCCACCCATAGGGTGCGTTTGGCCTTGTTTGCCTCGACTGGAAACCGCAAGTCCATAGAGGGTGCAAGGGTTTGTTTGTTGCTCCCGGTTTAACCACAAACCCCAAGAGGGTGTTTGTGTTTAGTCTCGACAATAAGGGATGTTTGTTTGATCCAACGACAACAGCCAAAGGCTGTTTAGTTTTGGTTGTCTCGAGTACAAGTGAAGAACCAACCAAAAGGGATGTTTGTTGTCTGCTGTTGCAGCCACACCCAAGGGGTGTTTGTTTTAAACTTATATATTTCGGCTTATAAATGGTTGGCTTGTTTCTGAGACCTTTGTTAAGAGATTATTAAAGGTTTGTTTAGTTTTATTTCTGGTCAGTCGCAAACCCATGAAGGATGTGTTTGGTTAATTTCTGATTCACAAGAATCCATCAAAGGGTAGTATTATGTTTCTGATTCAACAACTATAATTAATAGGGTGCATTTGTAAGCTGTAAAATTAAGGGTGTGTGGTGCAGCCGCAACCCACCTAGGGTACGTTTGACTTTGGTTCACGACAACACCCAAGAGGGTTGTTGTTGAGTCTCGGTTTGGTACAACCAAACCCAAGAAGGTGTTATTTGATTTGGTTTTGAGTATAACCCGCAAGGGGTGTTTGCTTGTTGTCGGCTCAAGAACAAAACCACATGGGTGGATTTATTTTAGTTAATGGCTAAAAGGAAATGTTTGTCTCTTGAGTGGGATTGGATTTGTGTTGGGCTCGCAAGCCCACTTATGTATTAGAGTGCGTTAATATTTTGGGAATTATACTTGAATCGGACTGTATTAATACTTAGGGCCAAATATACAAGTAGCCCGGTCTATTAAGGTGTTGGGATTTTTTAGACCCAAAAAAGTCGCTTTCTCAAAATAGCCTAAGAAATAAGCGACTTTCAAAAAGTCGCTTAAAGCGACTTACTATTTGTGTCTTTTTGCAGCCAAAAAGTTACTTTTTTAAGCGACTTTTGCTAGATTTTAAGCGACATTTTGACATTTTAAGCGACTTTTCGCTAGGGGCCAAAAAGTACACGCCACATGTCGCTCCCACATTTGGTCGCTTATTTCTTGGGCTATTTTGAGAAAGCGACTTTTTTGGGGCTAAAAAAGCCCAACACCTTAATAGACCGGGCTATTTGTAGAATTGGCCCTAATACTTAACGAAGTTGGATGATACTGATTAAAACAAAACAAACTATCAGACTAGTTAACTTTGTGGACATGGACATAATTTGGATTATGATTCGGACTCATAACGGACTAATATCATTTGGACTACATATTGGAAATATTAGATTCATGACGAACTATATATATATTGGACTTAATAAATATTTAACGGACTTAACATATCAGAAAACGCCCACTGGATTATTAACCCAATAACCAATAAATATAAGTTGAAACTTCTAAGACTAGTTATTAGTTAAATTTAACTAATCTACATATCTCCCGCTTAATTGCTATTTGATCATTACGTGTTTATTACTTTTTATACTTGTGCTATATGTTTTATGCTTTGGCGTGCATTTTGTCTGAGTTTATGACTTCATACCACCACACGAATGAGATACTAAACTTTTTAACAAACATTGATACGATTCTTTCGCGAAAACTAAAACGCTCTGTCTTTTGAAACTCATACGCATCGATTACTTTCCGCTGTCATATTTTGAGACAAGCTTATATTCATTAGGTTATGTCGATTCCATATCATTGCGCTATACTTCTCTATACTGTTCTGACATACTTCTTGGCACCGTTGTGTTACTTACGTCACTACATTCCTAGGTGAGTTATAGCCCCTCTTTTACTTATTTTGAACTCTTTGGGGGAGATACATGCTCGTTTTACTTATGAATTTTACTCGTTTACCTTAAACGCTGCACTCAGTTGATGACACATTCTATTCATTTATTGAAACATAATACTTGCTTTTACTTACACAAGTACTTTAAACTTTTACGAATTACCATGAGTTCATATACTCACCTTTTTACGTTTTTCTATCTCATAGGGAGATACATGCTACAAACATGAACACAAGTATTTTTCGGTATGCTATACCTGATTGATATTGCCTAAATTACCACTATTGCCAAAAGTCCCTCATATCAAGAACCATTAATCACTTGCGAGTGGACGCGAATATAGTGAATAGACCTATTGGCAGTTGACGCCCCATTTGAGTTAGCCGGAATGGTGACCAAATGCACTTTATTTGGAGGGAAATAGGAAGATGGCAATCTCCTACACAAGGGCCTCATACTTACACCATTTTATGGTGTATTTTATTTACATCATTTCTATGATGTCACACATGTTAACATTTGAGTGTCATGAGACTTAGAGCAATAATACGATACCGTAGTCATGATACGGTAATGTCACTATTGAATTTATGGGTGTATAACAACGTAACCCACTATTTATTTTACTATAATTGTATTCTTATACAATTATCAAACTTGAAACTTGTGTTCAACTGATTTGCATACAAACCCTATGGATTCACTCAACCTTTGACCCGGTTAGGGCAAACAAACGAACTACTTTTGTGTTGACCCGGTTAGGGCAAACAAATGAACTACTTTTGTGTTAACCCGGTTAGGGCAAACAAACGAACTATGGGTGTACAACAACGTAACCCACTATTTATCTTATTATCACCTAAACTAGAAACTATTGGAATCAATTGTTTTACTTATTGTGTTGACACTTTTAGCATCAAATTATTTGATTATTGATATCACTTCTATTATTTCCTTGAGTACTTCCTTCTTATTTTAGACTTACACAAGTTACTTGAGTGGCCCAAAACCACGTCAATACGCCCAAAGCTATAATGCGTAAGGATTTGTGCAATTAAAAAAGAAAAGAGAGACGCTTATTATGGACTGATAGAGTAAGATGACAAACTTATAAGTTGTAAACTATCCATTCTAATTACAACAGTGCGCTTATTCACTTTGTTCTAATAAAACCATTAAGGTGAATAATTTTTCTTTCAACATAAACAAACACTATTCGTGTTCTTATTTACCAGAAACACCACCACAATCAAACACAAAAAGCAACCCAAATCTGAACCGAGAGCCACAAAGCTTCGACCCGAGAACCAATCGGGTTTAACCCGAACGCGAACGTGGGTTTCTTGACCCGAGACAAAGACAAGCAAACAACCACCATTTTAAATCAAAGAATTTAACCACACGAATGATTTTTAAAACATTTTAGTTAAACCTTTATCCACGAAACCTTAAAAATCCATTTAGATCCAGTTTTCAACAACTAGAATAACAAAACAAAAGAGTTTAAAAGTCGCCATACCCAAAGAAAGAACGAGAGGGAGAAATAGAGAGATGGAGGTGGCGGTGGCATAGTGGCGGCAACAATCGGAGTGGTGGTGGTGGCGCGTGTTGAATGAAACTCGCGAGTGGACCCTCAAAACAACTTCAAAATAATAAGAATGAGGTGGGAGAGGTGGTGTTTTAATGGTGGTAATGGCGGTGTAAGGAGATGGTGGTGGCGGCTTGTGGTTGTCGGTGGCAGAGAAAGAGAGGAGGAGAAGCAATAATTAGGTTTAGGGTTTTTATGAGGGTGTGTGAGTTATAAGTATATTTATATAGAGAAAACCCTAGGTTCCCCTTTTATACCCACGCAGGGACCAAAAGTGCAATTATCTAGGAACAGGGGCGGCAGTGAAAATTAGGTTCAGGGACCATAACTGTAATTTTGCAATCTTTCACGAAATGAGGTTCGAGACTCATTTAGACTAGTAAATGGTTTATTCAAGACACAAGAATTACGCCATTGTGTCCAGGATAATTTTTCCACGAAAAACGAGTATTCATACGACTATTTTCTCATAAATAGTATAAAAATCATATAAAAATGTTTGTCGAGTTACGGTTGTGCCGGTACGCATTGTGAGTCGGTTTTCTCATTTCACGAGATACCTTCTCGTTTTCGATTCAAATAAGTTCAAAAAAGTCCGAAAGTGAAACTTAGGAAATACTAAATACAATTTAGTATTAAAAATCAGTCTGGAAAATTACGGGTGGTTACATATTATTAGGTTAATATTCGTGCTGAAACGTGTCGTGCTTAACTCAAGGCCTACGGGGGAAACTTCACTTATCACATAGCAATAATTCCAATAATATATCCAATATTCCAACTAAATTCCCAAAATATTCCTGAAAATTACCGGTTGTCACATCTAAGGTCTTATATATGTAATCATTGTATATTTTTAGGTTTGGATGTAGGTTTATGTTACGTTTGTACTCGTTAGGTTAATGTCTCATGACTAATGTGTAGTCACGAGACACGATTAAACATTAGATAAATAGTCACGAGACTCTCATATGGACAAGTAAGGTTACGAGACTTCACATGTAATGAGGATATAAAATACCCCCAAGACCTCACTTGTTGAGGTGTGCCTTGTAGTCTTGTGTGTTAAAATAATAGTGTCTAGTGTATCAAAAGTTTTTTTTGGTTAAAAAAGCTTTCCATCCCTCTCTCTATAAAACTTTCTCTCTCTAATATCGTGCGTTGATTCTTGATATATTGTGGCCTACAATTGGTATCAGAGCCTACGTATGATTGATGGAGTGATTGCTTTTCAAAAACAACCATCAAAATATTGTTTAAAATGACTTTCATGACTTTAAAGTCCAATATAGTTTTTATATCCAAAACGTGATTTTACGGATAGTTTGAAAGCTTTCTATAGGTTTAGGATAAGTTTCTATGAGTTAAGAATCATTTATTAAACATCAAAAGAGAAGATCCTTATAAGACACTCATGATCTACCCTTAGGGGGAGATTGTTAGCTTTTGAAATGTAAATCATTCTCTAGGATCTTATATATGTGATGATTGTAATAGTTTAAGGGTTGGATGTAGGTTTATGTTATGTTTGTGCTCATTAGGTTAATGTCTCATGACTAATGTTTAGTTACGAGACTTCTTGTTGGGAATTAAATATTCAAGAAGTTTAATATCGGGTTCTACTCAAAGAAATACTCTAAGTATGATTCTGCTGCTAGAGCATTTGATCCTGCTGTTAGGCTTAACATTCTTCTGCTGAATGATTCTGCTGCTAGCGTTAACATTCTGCTGCTGGTGAAGAACTTTTTGCTGCTGAGTGGATAAGTATGAAAAGATATTATGTGTATTAAAGTCAACAATACACGGTAGATAATATCTTACCCCATGTAATCAGTCATTATGTTATATTCTCAGAACAAGTTGTAAACATAGATACATGTTGTATCTTAATGACTGACACTCTCAAAGCAAGCGTTCAATTAGACTTGACAATATTATAAAGATCTTTCTTGTGTTATAAAAGAAAGATCTTAGACTAGATATTTTAAGTGACATAATAGTGTGTGAATTATTAAGTGCCAAAAACAATAACTCTCAAGAACATAGAAAAAATATCACAAGTCATAGAAAACATAAGATTCAAGGTCTTTGTAACCCTAGTGATAGTGAAGATCACTCGTATTATCTTGAATAATATTGAATCGTTTGGTGATAATATTGCATGTTCTTTGTTCTATATACACAAGCATAACTGTTCCATTTCCATAACACAAATAACCTTCTAAGTGTGATTAAGTAAATTCCACGTACTTGATCATATTAACTCAACTTATCACATACACAAAGCAACAAAGGTTTAACCACCTTACAGTGTATCGAATCCCTATCAATTGGTATCAGAGAGTCAGGCTGATATAGTTGATTTAGAAGAAGAAGAAGAAGAAATGGACGTTGAATCAATTCAGACCAATGTTGCTGCAAAAATACCCATTCTCAAACAGAATGAGTTTGAGATGTGGAGGCTGAGGATAGAGCAATACTTTCAAGTGCAAGACTATGCACTTTGGGAAATCATTGAAGATGGAAACTCTTACCAACCTACAACTATTTCATCAACAGTGGACGGCAAAGTGGTGACATCTCTGCAGACAAAGCCAACATCTGCAGAAGATAGAATAAAGAAGAAAAATGACTTAAAGGCAAGAAGCATGCTGATGATGACCATTCCCAATGATCAACTTTTGAACTTCAGCAAGTTCAAAGATGCCAAGTCATTATTTGAAGCTATTATTGCCAGATATGGTGGAAATGAAGCCACCAAGAAAACCCATAAGACACTGCTCAAGCAGCAGTTTGAAAACTTCTCCTCTACATACAATGAATCTCTTGACCATATGTTTAATAGGCTTCAGAATATTGTGAGCCAACTTGCTATTCTTGGGGTTGAAATACCTCAAGAAGATTTGAACTCAAAATTTCTGAGAAGCTTACCAGAAGAGTGGGCTATGCATGTTGTTGTCTGGAAGAATAAACCAGACCTTGATACAATGGAACTGATTGATTTGTATAGCAACTTTAAAATTGTGGAGCAAGATTTGAAGAAGAATAGAGGTACTAGTTCTAATACAGGGAACATGTCATTTATGTCAACTCCTAGTACCTCAAAATCAAGTGAAGAGGTGAAATTTGTTGATGGTGTTGGTGCTGCTAGTTCATCAAGCAGTACCATGGGTATTTTGGATGAAAAGACTTATTGTTCATTTCTTACAAGTCAAAATAATGTGTCCATGCTCACCTATGAAGACCTCCAAGAGATCAATGATGATGATCTGGAGGAAATGGACCTAAAATGGCAAATTTCTCTTCTTAGCATGAGAGCCAAGAAGTTCTATCAAAGGACGGGGAAGAAGCTCTTAATCAGCAATACTGATACTGTTGGTTTTGATAAGTCAAAGATAGAGTGCTATAACTGCCACATGATGGGTCACTTCTCAAGAGATTGTAGAAGGCCAAGGCAGCAAGATAGCAAGAACAAAGGTTTTGGAAGCACATCCAAAACAAGGGAGGTTTCTGAGCCAAACTCAAAGGCTATGGTAGCTATTGATGGGCTAGGTTTTGATTGGAGTTTCATTGCTGATGAAGAAGAAGATTCTTCACAGATAGGACTCATGGCTTTTTCTACTACTGAGGTACAATCTCATAAAGCTTGTTCAAATGCTTGTACTGCTCTTAAAGAATTACAAACTTTAATCAAACATTATGATGAACAAACGAAAGAGCTAAGCAAAACTCATTAAAACTACATTAATTATAAGTGTGGTTTGGAATCAACAGAAAAGCAGATCTTATACTACAAAGAAAATGAACTTGCCTTTTCTGATGACAAAGCTCTCCTAAGACAGGACATATTCTTTAAAGATGCTGAAATTAAGCTTTTAAGAGAGGCTTTTGATAGGGTCAAAAAGGAAAATGGAAACATTCACTTGACTACACAGACACTAGAACATGCTTCTAGAGGTGTGACCAACATGATAGAATGTCAAGTAATTAATAGAGCTAAGTCAGGAGTAGGATATAAGAATGTCCCACCTCCATACAGAGGTATCCCTAAACCCCCAGGGATTGACCTAGAAAATTCAGGTATCCCTGAATTTCAACAACCTGAGCTACAATATGGTGTACAGCCAAAAACAAAGCTAGTTGTTGATGAACCTAAGAAAATAAGTGAAAGTTTAAGTAAAACTTCACTTTCTGAGGACAAGGTATCCTCTGATAGAAGATCAGATAAAGTAGTCATTGAAGACTAGGTATCTGATGATGAGGAAGATGAACAGGTTATGTCTAAACCTGTAGTAGTTAAGAAAGCAGGAACAAGGGTTCCTAAAGTGATCAAAAAGGATACTGTTAAGCCTAGATCAAACATTAAACATGTTAGGCAACCAGTTAAATATTGTGAACAATATAGATCCACTAGCAAGCCCAGAGGTAACCAAAGAAATTGGAATGGCCTCAAGTCTAACCAATTAGGTGATGACTTTTTCTTTTATAATAAAGCTTGTTACACATGTGGTAGTTTTAATCATCTTGCAGCTTTCTGTAACAAATGGGTATTTGGGTATGAAAACAATAGGGTGAACTTCAAAAGGCAAACTCCTCAAACTCACTTTCACTCTAAGTTTAAGAGAACAAAACCCAGAACAGTTACCAAAGCAGTTTCTACTACTAGACCATTCATGACTGTTAACCCAAGACCAATAGTTAAAAATGCAAAATCATTTTATACAAATGCATCAAAGACTGTTCAAAGGCCAATTAAAACAAAAGCAGTGGTCCAAAAACAAGTTTGGAAAATTAAAGGAACAATTACAAAGCTAGCAGTTTCTGCTGCTAAGCATGTAATTCATTCTGCTGCCTGGGAAAACAGGGCAAATGCTGTTAAGGCCTCAGCATGTTGGATTCTTAAATCCAATGTTGCATCAAATGTTCTTAAGAGATTAAATTTCATTGATGCAAGAGGCAGATCCAAGTCAGTAATGGCTTGGGTCCCCAAAAGAAACTAATACTTCTCACTTCTGTGCAGGAACATTTAATTGATAAACAAGAGGATCAAGGATACTCAGATAGTGGATGTTCAAGGCACATGACAGGCAACAAGTCTTATCTCTCAAATTTTCAATCAATAGATGGAGGCTATGTTACCTTTGGAGGAGGTGTTGGTGGCAAAATTTCCGGTAAAGGTACCATTAAAACTAGAAATTTAGATTTTGAAGATGTGTACTATGTACAAGAGCTAAATTATAATCTTTTTAGTGTCTCACAAATGTGTGACAAAAAGAACAAAGTTCTTTTCTGTGACACTGAATGTCTTGTACTTTCTCCTGATTTTAAGATGCCTGATGAAAGTCAAGTGCTTCTTAAAATTCCTAGAAAGGGCAATATGTACAGTGTAGACATGAAGAACATTGTTCCTAAAAATGATTTAACTTGTCTTGTTGCAAAGGCCACATTGGATGAATCAATATTATGGCATAGGAGGCTTGGTCATATTAACTTCAAAACCATAAATCAGATTGTTAAGAATGGTTTGGTAAGAGGTTTACCTCAAAAATGATTTGAAAATGATCAAACATGCATTGCTTGTCTTAAAGGCAAACAACACAAAGCCACTTGTAAGCCCAAACTTTTTAACTCTATCAATCAATCATTGTTTATGCTTCATATGGACTTGTTTGGTCCTACAAATGTTAGAAGTATGCAACATAAGAGATATTGTCTAGTTATTACTGATGACTATAGTAGATTTACATGGGTTTTCTTTTTAGCTACTAAGGATGAGACACCTAGCATCCTTAAGACTTTCATTACTGAGATAGAAAACCTAGTAGACAAAAGAGTAAAAGTCATTAGATGTGATAATGGGACAGAGTTCAAAAATAGAGTTATGGATGAATTCTGCAAAGAAAAGGGTATTAGGAGAGAATTTAGTGTTGCTAGAACTCCACAACAGAATGAAGTTGCTGAAAGGAAAAATAGAACACTAATAGAAGCTGCTAGAACTATGTTAGCTGATTCTAAGCTACCTATAACTTTTTGGGCTGAAGCAGTCAACACTGCTAGCTATGTCCAGAATAGAGTTTTAGTTGTTAAACCTCACAATAAGACATCATATGAACTTTTTAGAGGTAGAACTCCTGCAATAGGATTTCTCAGACCTTTTGGATGTCATGTGGCTATTCTCAATACCTTAGACCATCTTGGAAAATTTGTTGGCAAAGCAGATGAAGGTTTCTTAGTTGGATATTCTCTCAATAGTAAAGCATTTAGAGTATACAACTTAAGAACTAAGAAAGTAGAGGAAAACCTACATGTGAAATTTTTAGAGCATAAATCCAATGTAGTAGGTGAAGGTCCTAATTGACTTTTTGATCTTGAGTCATTAACCCATTCTATGAATTATGTGCCTGTTGTTGCAGAAACTAGTGATTTTTCAGGTTCACAAACAACAAAAGAGGCAGGGTTAGACAAGGAGACAAATCAAGATCATGTATGGATGCCAATAAGTACCAGTGTGGCTTCAACTTCAACAAATGATGAATCTTCTTCTGGGAAAGCTAAAGAAGATGTTGAAAGTGAACATAAGGAAGATGGAACAAAGGAACAACAAAATGTTTATGTTGATGATAGTGCTGCTGAGACAGAGCATTCTACTGCTAGGCTAAAATTTTCTGCTGCTAGGCCAAATGATTCTACTGCTGGCCCCTCAGACTCAAATGAAGCAGATTTCTCAGATAATGAGGTAGATTTCAGCAATATCACACCTAACTATCAAGTTCCTTCAACCCCACACACAAGGATTCACAAAGTCCACTCCCTAGACAATGTGATTGGAGATGTACAATCCGGTGTGAAGACAAGACAACAACTGATGTCTTCAGACCAACAACGGCTTCTTGATGCCCTTTATGCTTCAAAGCAGCATGAGTTTTCAAACTCTTGCTTGTTTGTATGTTTTCTCTCACAAGATGAACCAAAGAACATTCTGAAAGCCTTAGATGATTCAAGCTGGGTAGAAGCTATGCAAGAGGAGCTTCTTCAGTTCAAGATTCAGAAGGTATGGGTGCTAGTTGATTTACCTAAGGATGCAAAGGTAATTGGCACTAGATGGGTTTTCAAGAATAAAAGGGATGAAAGGGGAATAGTGATTAGGAATAAGGATAGATTAGTAGCCCAAGGGTACACACAACAAGAAGGTATAGACTATGATGAGGTTTTTGCTCCAGTAGCAAGACTTGAGGCAATTAAGCTTTTCTTAGCTTATGCTTCATTTTTAGGCTTCACAGTTTATCAAATGGATGTCAAGAGTGCATTTTTATATGGTACTATTGAAGAAGAGGTGTATGTCTCACAACCTCCAGGGTTCATTGATCCTGACCATCCAGAAAAAGTGTACAAAGTAGTTAAGGCTCTTTATGGCCTTCATCAGGCACCTAGAGCTTGGTATGAAACTCTGGCTTCCTATTTAAAAGAAAATGGATTTCAAAGAGGAAAGATTGATCAGACACTTTTCATCAAACAGCACTAGAAGGATCTTCTGTTAGTGCAGGTGTATGTGGATGACATTATCTTTGGGTCTACAAGGAAGGAGATGTGTTTGGAGTTCGAGAAGCTTATGCATGATAAGTTTCAGATGAGTTCCATGAGGGAACTTACATTTTTTTTGGGTTTGCAAGTTAAACAGTCATATGAAGGCATATTTATTAGTCAAGATAAATATGTTGCTGAGATACTAAGGAAGTTCAACTTTGCTGATTCAAAAATGGCAAGCACACCAATGGACTCTGAGAAGCCACTTCCTAAAGACTTGGATGGAGAAAATGAAGATGTACACGCTTACAGATCTATGATAGGATCTTTGATGTATCTCACATCATCAAGACCTGACATCATGTTCTCTGTTTGTGCTTGTGCAAGATTTCAAGTAACTCCAAAGGTTTCTCATTTAACAGCAGTCAAGAGAATTTTTAGATATCTCAAGGGTCAACCTAGGTTGGGTATATGGTATTCTAGAGAGTCACCTTTTGACTTGGTAGCATTTTCGAATAGTGATTATGCTGGTGCTAGCTTGGACAGAAAGTCAACAACTGGAGGATGTCAATTCCTTGGATGTAGACTTATCTCATGGCAGTGTAAGAAGCAAACAACTGTGGCTACTTCAACAACTGAAGCTGAATATGTAGCTGCTGCAAGTTGCTGTGCTCAAGTCTTATGGCTTCAAAACCAACTTCTTGACTATGGGTACAATTTCATGAACACTGTTATTCATATTGATAATAGTAGTACTATTTGCATAATTAAAAATCCAGTGCAACATTCTAAAACAAAACACATTGAAATTAGACATCACTTTATAAGAGACTGCAATGAGAAAAGATTAATTCAAGTTCTTAAAATTGCTTCAGAATACAACTTTGCAGATCTGCTAACAAAAGCTTTTGATGTTGGAAGGTTTCAGTACTTGGTAGCAAGTATTGGAATGCTTAATCTTTGAATTTTTCAATCTAATGTGTTTTTGTATATAAATTTTTGTTTGTGCTGCTGACTTTAAAAGATACTACTGCTATTACAAAAGTTTGTGCTGCTAGTACAAATTTAAATTGTGTTATTCATACAGTTAGTCTTATGATTATTCTAATACAAGATAAGTACTTTGTACATTGTTCTTTTGGTTTTAGGCTAACAATTTCAGGTATGAACAAATAAACACAAAGGATGTTTCAAGTGAAATGGAAGCAGCAGAATGATAATACTAGTTGCTGACATAATAGGTTTATGATAGAAAGAGTTTGGGAATTTCAAACCTCCTTAAAACTTCTTTCTTGAAGCTTGATTATGATGTTTCACATTGAATTAATGACTTAGTTGATCAGAAAGTAACTGATACAACACACTTTCTATCATTTTATACTTTTAAGTATAATGAGCAAGTCTAAGGACATCTGATAGAAAGAACAGCTAGTAAAAGTGAATCTAACACTTGTGTTAGAGGCAACAATTGCTATGAGCTGGAAACCCTGTCAAGAAAGCCTTTTGAATAGGTTTATCTTTACACAGGCAGTTAGTTATAACTGAAAAACATTGGTTCTCACACAACCAGAGGTTGCTTTAAACCAAAATTTTGATTAAGTGTCTGTTATACACTTAATCCCTTCAAAATGGTTGAAAGCAGTATGGTTTTTCATAATAAAATCAAGTACATAGTGCTAAGGCAAAAGTTTCTTAAAAGGATTTTCAAAGAGACTCACAAAAATCATCAAATGATAGACCATGAGTCAAATGCCCCATGAATTACCTCTCATAGGAGTTAACACACCTAGAAGTTATGAGGGCAGCAAATTAAACTCTTAAGGAACTGATGGCTACATGTACAACATTGTCTGATAACATGTTCTGATGGATAGCTCAGATGATGGAGAGAAATATTTTGGTACATAATGAGAGATCTTCCAAACAGGGGAGGATAAAATGTTATTTGCATCTCAGGGGAGGTAATATCTCAGGAGAGGAAATAAAGCCCAAAGAAGGAAGATTATTCAATGAAAGGGAGGAAAAGACAAGAGCATACAAGATGATGACATGGAGGTTGAAAATGACAAGAACAGAGCTTATTCTGGAGTATCATATTTAGAAGGGATGAAGCATTCCAAAGGAGAAAGTTCTATCCAGGTCAAACGAAGAAAAGTTTCAATTTCAGTTCACCACGTTTGTTCATCACTTGCAAAGGCATGCTGATAGATGATTTCACTTGTTGAAACAAGCATCCAAGATACACAGCATCATTGCCTCTTATAATTCCTCCATCCAAGGAAATTGCACCATCTTTTAGGTCAATGT
Organism: Artemisia tridentata subsp. tridentata; assembly: GCA_021014915.2. Taxonomy (NCBI): domain Eukaryota; kingdom Viridiplantae; phylum Streptophyta; class Magnoliopsida; order Asterales; family Asteraceae; genus Artemisia; species Artemisia tridentata. The sequence continues at coordinate 111,125,690 of CP139502.1, read as the reverse complement.
TTGAAGCCTGAAGATGTGTATTGATATTGTTAAAGTCAAAGAACAGAAAGCAGATGAGTTACTGAGAAAGATATTTAATCTTGAAGAACAGAAGTGTTTGAAAGATCTTCACAATCCATAATTTAATTCAGAAACATGTTGAAATGGATTCACATGTTTAGGGGAGGATTGTTGGGAATTAAATATTCAAGAAGTTTAATATCGGGTTCTACTCAAAGAAATACTCTAAGTATGATTCTGCTGCTAGAGCATTTGATCCTGCTGCTAGCCTTAACATTCTTCTGCTGAATGATTCTGCTGCTAGCGTTAACATTCTGCTGCTGGTGAAGAACTTTCTGCTGCTGAGTGGATAAGTATGAAAAGATATTATGTGTATTAAAGTCAACAATACACGGTAGATAATATCTTACCCCATGTGATCAGTCATTATGTTATATTCTCAGAACAAGTTGTAAACATAGATACATGTTGTATCTTAATGACTGGCACTCTCAAAGCAAGCGTTCGATTAGACTTGACAATATTATAAAGATCTTTCTTGTTTTATAAAAGAAAGATCTTAGACTAGATATTTTAAGTGACATAATAGTGTGTGAATTATTAAGTGCCAAAAACAATAACTCTCAAGAACATAGAACAAATATCACAAGTCATAGAAAACATAAGATTCAAAGTCTTTGTAACCCTAGTGATAGTGAAGATCACTCGTATTATCTTGAATAATATTGAATCGTTTGGTGATAACATTGCATGTTCTTTGTTCTATATACACAAGCATAACTGTTCCATTTCCATAACACAAATAACCTTCTATGTGTGATTAAGTAAATTCCACGTACTTGATCATATTAACTCAACTTATCACATACACAAAGCAACAAAGGTTTAACCACCTTACAGTGTATCGAATCCCTATCACTTCTCATGTGTATCGAGGGTATAAATACCCACAAGTTGAGATGTGTCTCATAGGTCTTGTGAGTGAAAAATAAAGCTCTCGTCTCTCTCTCTCTCTCTCTCTCTAAAATCATGTGTTAATCCTTGCTATATTGTGGCCTACAACTACAATTAGTAGTTAGCTTGATTATTACACATATGTATCTAGTCTGTATTCCCTCACAAACATCTAGAAACTACAACAATAAACTATAAATACTCTTTCAAAAAACAACTCTAAATTTGGCATATGAGGTAAGTGGAAAATTTAAGTTTTTAAGTTTAAAATCTAAATTTGGCATATGAGGTCAATAAAAAGTTAAAGTCATTCTAAAACAAATTAATAACATTAACTATTTATAACTCATTATATCAATTATTTACTATTTTTCAAATTTTACTTTGCTCATTTGACTTATACTTGTATTTGTTTTTTGTCCTTGCATTTACCTGTTTTTATTTTTGTTCCTTTGATATATAACTTGTTAAACTTATAATAGATATTATAATATTTTAACAACAAATATAATCACATTTTTAATTGAAAAACTTAATCAAAAGATTTGTGTAAAATAACAAGGATCACAACATAAGTTTTAAAGATATGAACAAAAATTTAGTATTATAATACAAATCATATAAAGTATATAAATTATATTGTGGTGCTAAAGAAAGATATAGCTAAAATACAAAATTAGTGTTTGCATGTTAACAAATTGAAGTACTTACCATAACTTGTAATCAGTTTTGAAATCCGATGACACACAAATTTTGTGCACATAGAATAAACATACACTAATGCCACAATATTATTTAAAACATTATTAAAGTTCATTATATTTTATATAATATATCTTGTATTGATATTATGTAAGTATATCTTTTTATTGAAAGATAGAGTGTCAAAATGAAGAAACCTCATAACATGGCGACAAAACTGAAACTTTAGATACATATTATAAATTGCTTTTGAGATTCCGAGGCACACAGATAAAACGCATACTGGTATACGACACATAGTTATTGCGTACACAGATACAATGTACATTGAAAACCTTACCCATAGCTCACATTCAATTATGAAATCCGGTGGCACATAGATTTTGTGCACATAAATCAAATGTACATATATACCATAATATTATTTATAGAAATACTATTCACAACGTTACACTTGCATTAGATTTTATATAATATATTATGCATCGATGTTTTGTAAGTATAACCTTTTATTAAAAAATTGAGTGTCAAAATGAAGAACCTTATAACATGGCAACAGAACTGAAACTTTGGATAAATATTGTAAACTGCTTTTCGGATTCCAAGACATATAAATATCGCGCACACAGATACAACGCACACTAGTATACCGCACATAGTTTGCATACACAGATACAATGTACACTGATACCACACATACAAATATATTATTTCTAAGTTACACAAAATGAATAAACCATGTGTCAAAATATGAGTGATTGTTAATTACATTTCAAAAAAGTTACATGTGTCGTAGTCACACGTCATGGCACAATGTATTGATGGGCTCATCTGCTATCACAACCAATACCATCTCTTTCTCTCTCTAGATTCTAAATTTACTATATAAATACAGATAAGTTGTGAATAAAATATATTATCAAAGGAAGTCAATTCTTTAAAATATTATTGTTATTATTTTTAATCTTTTATCACAAATTTTACTGAGATCTGATTCTAATCGCTAAACTTCAAAAATTAAAAGAAGCAAACACTCTGTGGGTAAATTTCTTAGCTTTTCCTTTTGTGTGTTTTCTTTAAAAGTTGGTTTTAAATTCCTATCATGTAATCTGACTTAATGATAACTTTAAAAGGGTATATGTTTTAATCTATATACTAATATTGATTTGGGGACTAGATATTATGGTTGAAGAATTTATAAGTGGTCTAGTTATAGATTATTTTAGTTAAACACACATTATATTTTTTCTATATTGTGTCATGGTGACATATAATTAGAACTATTAAATGAACTCAAATTATCATATTTATATGTGAGTTGATATTGATGATTTATATAAGTTGTGATTTTTTTTACCAAATTTACCACTTTTAATATAAAAAACTAAATTTATTTAAGGAAATACATTTGTTCATTTGATAGCTCTAACCATGTATAATTGGCGTACTCCTTGAAGAAATCATAAGGATTAAGTACCTTTTAGATGTCCAACTTGGTGTAACTAGGATTACTTGGCAAGTTTTGAATGTGGCACTTTTATATATACTTTCGACAAACTTTTTTTTCGAGTTTTCTTTTTCAAGGTGGTGCGTTTTACGCACTGAAAATCACATGTGATTATGATTTGAACTTATGATTTCTTATTGTGTAATATTCAATAGCCATAAAAAAACGAAAAAAATGATTGTCAAAGTATATTGAAGTGCCCATGTATTGAGATATAAGAAAAGTCTCGTCACGAAGATACATTTTTTGATGCTTAACGATTTATCGTTTGCAAGATATTTTAATAAAAGGTAGAAATATGTTTTTTTTTTTTTTTTGATAAAAAAAAATTAATGGCTACGATTTGGGCATTCTATATTCACTTTTTTATTGAACTCACTCCATAGTAGGGGTGAGCATCGGGCCAGTCCCGTCCCGTCCCGACCCGATACCGACAATCCCGACTCCCGATTTCGCCGGAAAACCAAACCGACTCCCGACCCAAATACAGTCGGTTCGGTATCGGGACAGTCCCGACAGCTCGGGATCGGTCCGATTTCTCGGTTTTCTTTGTTGTTTTTCGGTTTCCATCCCGTCCCGACCCGATACCGACAATCCCGACTCCCGATTTCGCCGGAAAACCAAACCGACTCCCGACCCGAGTGTGCTCGGTTCGGTATCGGGACGGCCGGGACTGGTCGAAAACAGGACGGTTATCGGGTGTCGGTCGGGATTGCTCAGCCTTACTCCATAGTTCCGTATCGTTGTTAAAAAGGAATTAAATTGAATATGTGTTCATTAAAGATTGCAAAAAATGTAAAATTCTAAGACGACAATTTTTAAATATCTCACAACTTTTATACCACAAATCTATCTAACATGTCCTAAGCAGGACTTGAACCCACGACTAGAGGTGGCAAAACGGGCGGGCACGGGCTATGTGCTAAACGGGCAGGGGCCAAACGCGCGCATGTTATACGAATCGCATTAGAAAAGACCTTAAACGACGAAATAAATTCCTCAAACGTAACACCTCATTTATATTTAAAAAATTAAATATATTATATCTATAAGTTTTGTTTAAAAACAATTGTAATGTTCTTCAATTGATAGAATATATGTGCCCATTTAACTTTTAAATGGGCAATATATGCCCATTTCAAAAAAAAAAAATGAGGGGGCTAAATGTGCCCAAATCTTTTATAAATTTGCCCAAATTAACCTATTTTTTTTTATTTGGGGCACAAATTGGCATCTCTACCCATAACCATTTAGTTATGGAGCTTTTCACACAACATGGACACAAACCCTTTGGTAATGTAAAATTCACATTGACAAAACAATAAACTTAGAAACACTATGATGCATTTGTGTAAATCTTCAACAACTTTATATTCGTTTAAATTTGTAGTTAAACATTTTATCTTTTGAGGAATGCTAGATCCACAAACAAACTTCCACAAAAACATCCACAAACTGATGTGTTAGTGGTTGATTGGTTTTTTTTTTTTTTTTTTTTTTTTTTTTTTGAGAGTTTCTCTCTCATTTCTCTAATTAAACCAATCAATTACTGACACGTCATTTTGTGAAAGTTTTTATGTGGTTGTAACATTGCTCTTATCTTTTTGATAGATTAATCGTTTTATTTAATTTTATACGAAGTTATAGATCGGATATCGAGACAAAGCCGTTTTTTTTTTTTTTAGAAAGGCAACAATATTATAGAACGAACAATGGAAAAATTACAAAGAGAAGGCATCCCACCCCAATTAATCAAGCAAATTAAATGGAGGATGAGACCCAAGAGTACAAAATACAAATACATAAAAGATCAAGATTGATCTACAACAAATCCTAATTCGTTAACTCTAACTGACTCTAGATGTAAACTTTCATAGTACTAAACAATCTCAAGCTACCAAACATATCACACAATTATATTGACCCACAAGAGACTTTATTTCCCATGAAGCCACAGCCACTCATGCATCATTACTGCATAACTTCATTCTTTGACTATACTAAGGCTACACTTGCATTTCTTAATTAAACCTTCAGCCCATAAGTCTGGTCCCACGAACAAATAGGACCAAACTCCAATTCCATATATGCTGCACCAAATAAAACATACCCAGTGTAAACTGAGCAGCCAGCATATCCAAACACCCCATTCACAAACTGCAGAACCAAACACTCCTCTCACAGCCTATTACAAAAGCCCATGAACAATAGCACCTGATATGCCTGATATGTTTGCAGTAAACTATTTTCTCGAGCCTGATATTGCATCCACACTGTTATAGGCCGCTGCACACTGCTGCAACCACACTTGAACCTCACATAAACTTGCAGACACATTGTATTTTTCTGTCAACACACTGAAACACACCAACTGATCCTTTAATTGAATTGGCCTTTTATTGGATCAAACAACCATTGTTGCCAATCTATCATTTTGTATTTATTCGATCTTCTCACTATCCACTCGTAGCTTTTTAATTGAATGTCTTGAACGATCTTATTCGTACTTGACACTTTCTTTCCAAACACACGTGCATTTCTTTCTTTCCAAATGAAATAGCCGGATGTCCAAATAACCGCTTGCCACAATCTTGATGATCGAGTAGGGACATTTGCATTCCCATTGAAAGAGAAAAATTCCTCAATGGAGAAAGCATTAACGTTACCAATCTTCCACCAACTAAATATTTTTTCCCACACACTCATAGCAAAATTACACATAACCAAACAATGAGCACATGATTCCACCATATCTCCGCAAGATGGACATAAAAGCGTATCCAAATCAATACCTCTCTTGTCTAACTCTTCACGAACCGGAAGTCTTCCTTTTAAAGCCCGCCACACGAATATATTAACTTTTTTAGGAACCAATTTGTTCCATATTGTCGCGTCGCCACCATTATCAACGTTTAAAATCTTTTCTTCCACCATCTTTGATAACACTTTAACTGTGAATTCTCCATTCTCATGAAGCGTCCATCTCCACCGGTCCCTACAATCAGACATAATAACCACATTTTGCAATAAACTTTGTAATTCTTCTAACTCCCTACATACTCTTCCTCTAATATTTCTAACCCACTCCCATTCCCAACACCAAAAGCCATCTACCCATTTACCCTTTTCCGCTACCATACCCTCCTTACGCCTATCTAAATGATATAATCTAGAAAACCTATCACATAATCTAACCCCGCCCACCCATCTATCAACCCAAAATCTTATATCACACCCATTCCCCACCTCCCCCATAAAAGATGACTCGAATTCTAAACCTAGCCCCTCCAACTCCTCCCCCGCCTTAATAATGTCATTCCAAACACCTCTCCCCCCCTCCACATGACCCCCCCCTCCCCCTAATATCCCCAATCCCCCCACACCCACCATGAATGCTTTTTATGACTCTAACCCATAAAGACCCCCCTCCCTTTTGAATCTCCACCACCATTTCCCTAAAAGTGCTAAGTTTTTTGCCCTTAAAGACCCAATGTTTAATCCCCCCTCCCCGTGTGAGGCTAGCACCATGTCCCACTTAACCCAAGATAATTTTTTACATTCTCCCACCCCTCCCCAAAAGAAATTTTTTCTCACTTTCTCAAGTTGTTTTAATACACTCAAAGGCACACGGAACATCGAAAAGTAATACAACGGTAAGCTTCCTAGAACCGACTTAACCAATGTTAATCGTCCCCCAAACGACATCGTTTTAGCTTTCCACTCGGATAGTCGATTTTTGAACTTGTCGACTACCAAATTCCAAGCCCCTACTCTCCTCATGTCTTGACCAATCGGTAAACCCAAGTATGAAAATGGGAAGTCACCAATTCCACATTTCATCCATCTTGCCATGTCCCTCACTTCCACATCACTAACTCCAACTCCATATAACTTACTTTTGTTATAATTAACCCGGAGCCCGGAGACTTCTTCAAAACACTTAAGGATACACATTAAACTTCTTGCATTCTCTCTATTCCATTCACCTAAGAACATCGTATCATCCGCATATTGAAGATGGGAAATGACCACGTTATCTCTTCCAATTTTCACTCCCTTAAATACGCCTTTTTCCACTGCTTCTTTAACAATTGCATTTAAACCTTCTGCTGCCAAAATGAACAAGAAAGGTGAAAGAGGGTCTCCTTGCCTAACCCCTCTCTCCAAGCAAAATTCTTCTGTTGGTGAACCGTTGACTAAAATTGACATCGTAGCAGATCTAAGACAACTTCCCACCCATTTACACCATTTATCTCCAAAACCCATTCTTTGCATTATGTCGATAAGGAATCTCCAATTTAAACTATCATATGCTTTCTCAAAATCAACCTTGAATATTAATCCTTTCATTTGATTCTTCTTCATGTATTCAACCGTTTCATTTGCAATTAAAATGCCGTCCAGGATATATCTTCCTTTAATAAATGCATTTTGAACACCCCCGACAACATTTCCCACCACCTTTTTAACCCTCTCAGCTAGAACTTTCGCTATGATCTTATAGTAACACCCAATAAGGCTTATGGGACGGTAATCCCGCAAGCCCTATCGGGTCTGCAACTTTTGGGATAATTGTCACAAATGATGCATTGCACCCTCTCGAAATTTCCATCGATTCCCCAAACCATTTGACTGCACCAACCAGGTCCGTCTTGAAAATATCCAAAAACTTCCTAATATACTTAAAGTTGAAACCATCTGGACCCGGGGCTTTATCCCCCCCACAGCCCCGAACCGCGTCCACAATTTCTCCCTCAGAAAACTCCTTTTCCAAGACCCTAGCATCATCTGCTGAAATCCTTTCCACCCGATTACAACAAAAGATTGGTCTAACTGAGACTCTCTCTGTGAATAAATTCTTATAGTGTCTAACCATCTCTGCCTTTATAGCCGAAGGCTCCTCACACCATATCCCGTTTACCATTAATCCTCTAATGTTACTCTTATTATTCCTTCTTTTGATGTAAGCGTGAAAGAATTTCGAATTTTCATCTCCTTCTGCGTCCCACTTTACTCTTGATTTTTGACGCAGCATACTTCTATATTCATTTTCCTTGTCCATCCATGCCTTTCTCGCCTCCATCCATGTCGCTCATTCAATGTCACTCAAAGGTCTCTTTTCTGCTTCTAACTCCCACCTCATAGCCTCTTTTTTGACAAACTCTATCTTATCCTTCATCCCACCGAACCTTTCTTTGCTCCAATTTTTAAGTGCCCCTTTCACATTTTTAAGTTTATCTCGAAATCTACAGTCTGGTCTACTACTCCTTATTTCCATTCTCCAAGCCTGTTCCACGACTTGTTCGATGTCCCTTTCTTCTAGCCATATATCAAATGCTCGGAACGGCCTTGGACCAAAATCCAAATCAATGTCCTTTAATACAATGGGACAATGGTCAGAGAGTTTTCGATCCAAGGCAACAACTGACAAATTCCTCCATATTTTACCAAACTCCTCGTTAAATAAAAATCTATCCAACTTACTAAACTTCATCCCATCATCACTAACTCTAGTAAATTTCCTCCCCCCCCATTGGAACTTCAATAAGTTTCGCCTCGTTGATAAAATCGTTAAAATCACACGCTTCCGTTTTGTTAACTTGTGAATTCAACCTTTCCTCATCACCCCTCACCACATTTAAATCCCCAAAAATGCACCATGCCCCTTTCTCCTCCTTCATTAACTCTATCAACTTATCCCATAAAGATGCCTTTTGTCTACCAACGTGCGGCCCATATATACAGGCTAGATAAATATCCCCCCCTCTTCCTTTCCACTCGCCTTTCACAATCACAAATCTTTCATCCCCCATACCATCCATATATGTAAATGCTCTAGTATCCCAAATTAATAAAATTCCCCCCGAATTCCCATTTGCTGCTAATTGTGTGAACCCAAAACCCCTCCCTCCCCAAATCTCTTCAACCCACATGTCATCAACCACACCACATTTTTTTCTTGAATACCAATAATATCCGGACGCTCCTCCTTAATTAATGATCGAATCCAATCCTTTTTCCCCACCTCACCAAAACCCCTAATATTGATATAAATAATCTTCATAAAACTGATTAGGAAACGACATCAAAATACAAACCTTATTGTGATTCCGGTCCCTTGTCACCCTCTCCTTCTTTAATCTTTGTCTCCGCTTTTGTACCCTTTGCCTTCTCGTTCTCTGCCTTGTTCCATGATACTCCAATCAACTCACCTATCTCCTTTACTTTCTCCATATTAATAGAGCAGCTCTTATTGTTTGAATCTGCACGGCCCGAACCTTTGAATATGAACATCCCATTTTCTTCATTCTCGACATCACGATATTCTTTATATGCCTCTGAGATGCCTTTCACATTAACCCCCAATCCTTCCACCCCGCTTTCTCTGGCCACCATAATAGCTTTTTTGATGCTCCTTCTACCCACCTTTTTCTTACAATTTCTTGTCCCGTCATCAACACCATTCTTGAACTCATTTTCTTTGTTTACTATTTCGAATTCGTCCCATACCCTATTTGTTGAGTCCTGTTCCGTATTCTCACCTACGTTAAGGTTTTCTTCATCCACATAATCTGCTCTTCTTTTTTTATTGACTCTAATCCGGCCACTGATGTTTGATGAATTTGATCGTTCTCCTCTTTTCTCCCCTCTATCACTATACTCGTCCTCATTATTATCTTTACTGTCTGCTATATTTGTTTCCTTCCTCCCCATTTTTGATTTTCGTATTGCTTTTTTACATTTTTTTCCATCTCTATTATTACTTAGCCCATTACCATTGTTAGACACTCTATCCACTCGTTCATAAAACTCTGGCCCATATGCATCACCTACCTGGGCCCTGAGCATACTTGGATTTTCAGGCCCATTATTCCTAAGACCCAATTCAGCTAAGTTTTGAAAACCATCATTTTGACTTTCACTTACACCTACGCCTATACCTTGGAACTCTAATCCCTCTTGATTCTTTGGTCCCCCTTCTCCCACCATATTATCCCATGTCTTGTATTCTCTATGGTCACCACTATTTTCCTGCGCCGCCTTTTTCTTTTCCTTTTCCAAAATGTCAGCCTCCTCGTTTGTCTCACAAACTTTAGACTTGTTTGAAACCCTCGACTCTTCATCTTCCTCTCTATTCCAATCACCATTGTTTCCTGACCGGAATTTGTGTCCAGGACCATCACCGACTTCGTCATCATCAGAATCTTTTTCCTCCTCACTAGATTCATAGTGGCTTTCATTTCCCGCCATCACCCCATCAATGTTATCCTCCCCCTTCTCTGTTTCCATATCTTCATTTTCCGATTCATTTTCTTCTTCGTCGAGCTCAACCTCCAGTATGTCCCCTATTTCCTCTACCACATTGACTTTATATTCTTTCCCAAATACTTTGACGATTAGACTTTCACTTATCAAACCTTTGTTCCATGTATGCAACTGAACTTTTGCCACTATCATATTTTGATTGCCCTCCATACCACAATTACTCGTCCTGATGATTCTTCCATGTAATGCCGCAATGTTCTTAAATACTTGTTCTGTCCAGCAAGTAACCGGTACACCAATGATATTGATCCATGTTAGTCTCCCAGGAATAGTGTAAAACTTGTTCCATCTTCTGAGCTTGTGGACCCATCGTCTAAGCCCATGGTCGATGCTACTCACTATATTCGCGGCCGTCTCCGGTGTATCGACTATCATCATGACCTCTAACCCTCCCAACATCTTAACGTCCACTTTGTTTAACCCTTGTTCCTCACAAATTCTGGGTAGTTTCGATAGGTAACATAGACTCTTCACTTCCCCAATCAAGCACCTGTTGAGAAGTTCCATATTCACCTCTTCATCACTTACCCCTATCCTTCTGATATCCATCTTATCATCTTTCATATTCATCTTAGCCTTGTCACTTCTGCCCCCATTAACCACATCAACAAATTTGCGATCGTCTGTTGTCCTATCGTACGCTACATTTCTGTTCCATCCATTCTCTGTCCTTCTATTGCCACTGTTGAACCCACCTTTGTTGTCCATTTTGGTGTCACCTCCTGGATTCCTCCTGTCAAACGCTAAGAATAATTTAAGGTTCATATCTCCTATTTTAATTTCACGCAGCCTTCTCAGTAATACATTCACGTCCTCCACCTGTTTGAACCGAACAAAGCCATATCTTTGTCCGTTCCGCAAGCGCTTCTGCACCATAAACATATCGAATACGGTTCCATATTTCTTGAATAGCATCCATAAGTTTCCCATCCCCCATTCATTTGGATAGTTGAAAAACATAAATGATACCGCCGAATTACGTTTCCCACCGGTGTAGTTAGTTCCTAGTCGCTTACCGTTGTAATCCCCTCTATTTCCTATGTGCCTTTCTCTCTTACTCTCACTATCTCTCGGTTGAAATCTCTCACGCCACTCTCTCATTGTTATTCTCTCTCACACAGTTTCGAGACAAAGCCGTTTTAATCATTCACACATTTTACCAATATCATATAATTATATGATCTGAAAAACATGTTTTATATGTTTATGAAAAACTACTCCATTTTGAAGTTCACATACCGCATACCGATTGATTGACAAGCCATTGTACATAATATTTACTTTGGTTTAATATTAGTAATAAAAGTGTAAACCATATACCAAAAGGAGATATGTTTGTCATGTTCTTTAAATGTTTTGTTGATACCATAATTAACTACTCATCTCAAATTAACTCTCTCTTTAGTGAACATGATAATGTTTATGTTAAGCAATAGGCTTTGTGTTGCATTAAAATTGCAGGTGATTAACAAAAGAAGCGCAAGATTTTGTACCAGACGAATCACAAAAACATGCAATCGTCAATTGTTTCCAAGAAGTTTACTGGACCTACTAGTTCAGTTCAGATCAATGTAACCGAACCTTGGGTTTATTTTTCCCGTCATGCCTTAAGTTGGGAAGCTTTTGATCCGTTAAGCAAGAAATGGATGGATCTACCAATGATGAATGCTGATGAAGTCTTTCAGTTCTCTGATAAAGAGTCGATGGCAGCTGGGACTGAACTACTCGTCCTAGGAAAGGATGTGTTTGGTCAAGCTATCTACAAGTATAGTTTGTCAACAAACTCATGGTCATTAGGAAAGAAAATGAACACCCCAAGATGCTTGTTTGCGTCTGCTTGTCTTGGGAAGACTGCAATATTTGCAGGTGGTGTTGATGAAAGCGGAAAGACCAGGGATACGGTAGAGAGCTATGACAGTGAGACTGGGGCTTGGGAGACGCTTCCTAGCCTCATCAAGTCCCGAAAAATGAGTTCTGGGGTGATGATGGATGGAAAGTTCTATGTCATTGGTGGCAGTGGGGGAAAAGATGGAAAGGCGCTGTCATGTGGTGAAGAATATGATATTGAAGCTAAGAAGTGGCGACATATTCCTAATATGTCGCCTGGAGGTGGTACGGGTTCAATGGCTCCACCACTACTTGCAGTAGTGGCTAATGAATTATATGCTGCAGATTGCTTAGCTATGAAAGTGAATAAGTATAATAAGGTGAAGCATGTTTGGGAGAACATTGGAAGGTTGCCCGAAAGGGCTGATAGCATGGGCGGATGGGGAATCGCATTCAGGGGATGTGGGGATCGGGTGATCATTGTTGGTGGGCCTAGAAGACAAGGGGACTCCCGGCTTGAAATTTATTCATGGGTCCCTAACCAAGGCCCGCCAGAGTGGAGCGTGATCGGTCAAAAGGAGTCCAACAGCTTTGTGTATAACTGCGCTATAATGGGCTAATAAACTGACTATTATAGTGTAATTATTGAGATTAAATAAAGTGTTCAAAGTGTTTAATAAATGTTGTCAACATATAAATAATTCATGTTTTTAGTTATGATTGCAGAACTTTCACAAACATAAATCCCATGAGCTCCATCAAAGGCAAAAGGAGAAAGTTAAAAGTATTTGTGAGATATTCATCATCATTAACAATGCTTACTTAATATATGACTGAGATTTTCATCGTGTTGATTTGATTTGTCTTTTATTTTTAAAAGTATCTTTAAACATTAAAACGTTCGTCTAGGGTTTCGATCGTTTCCATCAGTTTCAGAATCGGTGTTGATTGATCTTAAAGGTTTTGAATCGCTCTTTTCTAGACCTGTAAATTTTCTAACTTTGGGATCGTACTTACATGTTGTCCATTAATCACAGGTTTTGTTTGAGACAAATTTCGTTTAAGAAGTTTGTTAGTGAGTAAATGATCAAAGTTAACCATTATGATCAAATGTGAAAGGTTCGAATGTGAGAAACAAAACAGATTGTAAACACACTGTTTTATTGATATGAATTGGAATTGTTATGTTTACATACACGACTCTATCTATATATATGTATTGAATCGACATGACACTTCTCCTAACCATTGTGTCGATTCAATAAAGTAACTAACCCTAAATAACTGTCTTTCTATAACTACTTTCTAATGGGCTGTTTGGGTATAAGTCCAACCCATTTATTTTTCAGCCATATAATTCGACCTATTACATACAAATAATAATACATATAACTTGTCTTTTGTTTAACATCTAAAAGCATTAAAATAAGGTCTTCATTCTCCCTCCTAATCTTTTGGATGTTGAACCTTCAAACTTGGCTTGATCTTCAAATGATGATAACGAGGTCATCATCACTGGATGTGTTACTTGCTACATCTTTCATTGTTCCTTCTTCCATGTTACTCCTTCTTTCCATTGTTTCTTCAACGTTGCTGCTTTCTTCCATTGTTTCTACTGCAATCTGTAACACCCCCAAAATCACAATATTCGCGGAAGCATACACTTTGGGGTGCTACGTGGTTGATAATCATCACACAAGATATAGTGAACGGATTAAAAATCCATTTTAAAATATATTACATAAGTCAAGTCATATAGCGATACATAAAAACCATTTCAGATGAAAATGAAGCCCATTTAAACAAAAGGTCCAGTTGTCAGAGTAAACGCATTAAAAACATTTCCATCATTTATTGTGACCGACGCCATGCACTGCACCCGGCTAAACGCACCTCAGTTTCCTGAGAAAAACATGCTAAAAGTCAGCTAACGCTGGTGAGTTCATAGGTTTAAATAAATAGCACACATGGACCAATAGCAATATCATAAAACAAAATCAGCAGATACACACTATCAGTAATGCAAACACTAAGCCTCATCCTACCGAAACTAAGACAATGCAGCACGACTAGCGTTAGCAAATAAATAAGGGTGCCCGCGAGTGTTAATCCCTAGACACCCGGCTAAAAACCCGAATGGTATACGTTCGCCTTGGCTATGCCGAGCCAACCAAACGGGGACGTCACTCCCAATAGATCTATTTATAACAACCGGCTTCCCATCAGGAATTAACGGCAGATGATAGTGGGCACAAAATGGGATTCAGCAAACTTAGGTTTCTGCATACTAGTGTGAGCTTAAAAGCAACATCAATTCTGGTCCATGAAAACAGTTTTGCATGTTTCTCACCCCAAGCTTATAAAACCAAAATCGTATAAAAATATGGGGCTATAAACTCACCTTTCAAATACAGCAATTCAGCAATCAATCAAAATAATGCAACCGCGCCGATCAGCACCCTAAATTAGTACGGTAAGTCTTAGCAAATCATTCGTAGTTCAAGTGTCTTTACTTTATTTGAAAAGTTTTACGTTTGACCTGTGCTCGTGTATTTCTTGCTTGCTGTGTGGTAAAATATATTTCGAAACAATTTATTTTTTTTATAACTCTTTGGGGGTAGCTCATGGTGAAAGTGCATGGTGGGAATACGTAACGGAACATCCGTGCTAGTATTCGCGATTTAATTGTGCAAGTGTCATATATATATATATATATATATTTGCTCATACCTTTATATATATATATATATATATATATATATATATATATAGAGATGGGATATTATGAGAAGGGGTCTTAAAATGAGAAGGGTGGGAAGGATTGTGGGAGTGACATGTGTCACTTTGCCACATCATCATTCCGCCAAAAGTTTTACTGCATCGTGATGCAGTAAAAATTTTGGCGGGAAAAAAAAAATTTTCCCGCCAAAAAAAAAATTTTTTTTGCTTTTTTTTGGGCAAAAAAAATTTTTTTTTTCCCGCCAAAATTTTTACTGCATCGTGATGCAGTAAAAAATTATACTGCATCGTGATGCAGTAACCGTAATGAAGTAAAAAATATATACTGCATCGTGATGCAGTAACCGTAATGCAGTAAAAATTTATACTGCATCGTGATGCAGTAAAAATTTTGGCGGGAAAAAAAAAATTTTTTTGCCCAAAAAAAAAAATTTTTTTTTTGCGGGAAAAAAAAAATTTTCCCGCCAAAATTTTTACTGCATCACGATGCAGTAACCGTGATGCGGCATGATGATGTGGCATGGGGATGACACATGTCACTCCCACAATCCTTCCTACCCTTCTCATTTTAAGCCCCTTCTCATTGTATCCCTACCCTATATATATATATATATATATATATATATATATATATATATATATATATATATATATATATATATATATCTTAAGTTAAATTCTCATATATAGAGATTAATTAAATGGCTTTGAAGAGTGGTTAATATAACGTAGTTAGTGAAAAACTATTATATTTAGAAACGTCGTTTATTACTTTTGTTGTAACATTTGTTATAAGAAAACAAGTTTGTTAAGTAATTTCATAAAGTTTATTTAAGTTGTGGGTTTTCTCAAAATACTCTAAGTGTTGGATTTTTAGAAAATTTGGGCATGACCCATTCGTTTATACAACGTTTCCATTTATCTCACGTGTTGCAAACTTTTCTCAATTGCTTCGCTAATAAGTGCAAAATACTTTTAGTGACATATGTCAAGTGTCGTGAATATATATTTGTCGTTAAATTGTTCGTTATCTTAACTTTTAAATAATAACACCAAATTTCGACACGAAGTCAATATTTCTTCAAAAAGTCAACAGAAGTCAATCTCAATGTCATTTTAGGAAAAATGTCAATTTTTACCCTTTCGGAGACTAAGCGTCTCAAAACAAGTCCATAAATAGTTAGCGTTATATTTATCGTTTCGTTAAACATTTTTAACTTCGGCGAGTCGGAAAATATTCCAAAAATCAAATTTATCATTTTTCTTTTGTAATTGGGCCGAAACTTCCAAAATAAGCCCAATTACTATTTTTGACCCAAAACACATTTTTAGTTATAACGTATATATCGACACGTTACTAGAAATCATTTTACTCGTTCAATACATTCGTTTGGTCAAAAAGTCAAACTTACAAAATTTCACATGGGCTTCGGCCCAACAGTAAAATAATGGGTTTTTATGGCCCAAAATCTATTTAGCCCAATTTGTATTTATTTGTTACTTATTAGTTATTTTTAATTATCAAATATACTTTATACTTATCAAATAATCTCCAATAATTAAGTTACTAAATCAAAAGTCAAACTTTGACTTTTGCTACTGTTCATTCGAACAATATAAGCCATTTCAACTTATTTTTATCTTTTTGCTAATTATTTTTAGTAACTTATAACTTATTAAATAAACCAAACTAAATAAACACTTCACTATATTTTTCCACCATTTCACCATTTGAGCCAAAATTTTATGTTTTTCAAAACCCCAATAATCTTTTATTTTATACATGAGTCGAACCATATATCATCTTTAAAAATCATTATAGTGCTTAAATTAGCGTAAAACCCGTAACTAGTGTTTGTATCATCAAACTAGCACTATATGCAACAAGATTTACCACACAAGCAAGAAATCAACTAATTAACTCATAATCAACAAAAAAAGTCGAGCACTACATGTTCAAGATCAAACCATAGCTTTTATCATATCAACAAAACATATACATTAAACACTTTTAAACATCATTATACACCAAATGAACACAAGATTAATAAATTTAGAAAAGTTTTGTGAATCCTTACAATGTTCTAAGGTGGTACGTGGGATATGAGGATCAAAAACACCCAACACTTTGCTTATTTAACCCAAATCAAGCTTCCAAATTACCCAAAAACCTTTGCAACACTTGTGATCTTAAATCTTTGTAGAGAAAATTTTTGTAATGTGAAGATATGTGTGTGTATAATGGCGTAAAAATGCAGCCATAATAAGGAGATGAGAAGTTTTATTTTGGGCAATATTTAGTGATAAGATCTTGAAAATCCAAAAGAATAACACCATTTTAAGCAAGTTTTAGATTACATTAAGATAGGTATGGACAAGTGTCCCATGTGAGTTTTGGTGTGTATAGGTGGCCGGCTAGGGCTTATTTTAGGAGGGGGAAATTAGTTTTGATCCCGCTTTGGTGTATTGTGTGTCGGTTTAAGTTAAAAAGTTACCGTAAAGTCCCGGTTTGACGTTTTTGGACCCGATAACGTAAAATAAAGTTTTTAACCACGTTTCCATCAAAAATATAATAAAATGTCATTACTGACTCAAAAATATATTTATTTGACCTTTACCATGTGTACTGTGCTGTCGGTACGCGCGTGCGGTTGTTTTTCAGAAAAATGCGAGAAAGCTCTCAGTAAATTATAATACTTGTCAGTAACTATCAGAAATGTGATAATTTAACTTTACTGACAAAAATAAACTTTTCTGCAGTGACTGTAAGCTACAGTATGCTGGGACAGCTCCCGAAAATGCTTAAAAATACTCAGAAACATGCAAATGCGCACAGAAATGCTTAGCTTAAAAATAATTAATACTCATATAATATTAATTAGCAACGTGAAAATTACCATTTGTCACAGTCTCCCCATCTAATCGGGAAATCCGTCCCGGATTTCAATTGACGCCACTCTTGGTTTTCGGGATTTCGTCCTCTCGCTCCCAAGTGTATTCGGGGCCTCTGCGAGAGTTCCATCGGACCTTCACAATTGGGATACGACTCTGCTTTAGTCGTTTCACTTCCCGGTCCATGATTTCAATCGGTTCTTCAATAAAATTTAACCTCTCATCAAGCTGGATTTCATCCAAAGGAATAACTGCGCTTTCATCGGATAAACACTTCTTCAAATTACTGACGTGAAAAACGTCATGCACAGCACTGAGCTCAGACGGCAGTTCGAGTCGGTAGGCTACCGGCCCGATCTTGTCAAGGATCTCAAAAGGTCCTATATAGCGAGGGTTCAATTTTCCACGCTTGCCAAATCTGATCACGCCTTTCCATGGCGAGACCTTCAACATTACTTTGTCTCCCACTTGAAACTCAAGGGGTTTTCTCCCTCTTATCAGCATAGCTCTTCTGACGGTCACGAGCCGCCTGCATTCGGTTCTTAATCTGTACAATCTTTTCAGTAGTCTCATGGACTAACTCTGGCCCGGTAAGTTGGCTTTCTCCAACTTCTGCCTAACAAATTGGTGATCTGCACTTATGTCCATAAAGTGCTTCATACGGTGCAGCTTTTATGCTGGTGTGATAGCTGTTGTTATAAGAAAATTCGACTAAAGGCAAATGCCTATCCCAGCCGTTTCTGAAATCAATTACACAGGCTCTTAACATGTCCTCTAATGTCTGAATAGTTCTTTCACTCTGACCATCCGTTTGGGGATGATATGTCGTACTCATATCGAGTTTAGTTCCTAAAGCATCCTGAAGCGACTTCCAAAAGTTTGACGTAAATCGACTGTCTCGATCAGAGATAATAGAAACAGGCACACCATGCCTTGCAACAATTTCCTTAACATATAAACGCGCGAGTTTATCCATTTCAATTTTCTCCGCTATAGGAAGAAAATGCGCTGATTTTGTGAGACGGACAACGATTACCTAAATCGTGTCATAACCACTCGATGTCCTAGGAAATTTCGTTATAAAATCCATAGTAATGCGCTCCCATTTCCATTCCGGAATCTCAGGTTGAACAAGCAGACCGGACGGTCTTTGGTGTTCTGCCTTAACCTTCGAGCACGTTAAGCACTTGCTGACATATTCTGCTATATCGGCCTTCATGTTTGGCCACCAATACAACTTTTTTAGGTCTAAATACATCTTGTCAGATCCTGGGTGAATGGAGTACTTGGACTTATGGGATTCGTGCATAATAAAATCACGAATTCCTCCATACAATGGAATCCAATACCTGTCTCCATAACGCAAAATCCCATCTGATCTTCTTACTAATCCATTCTCAAGTTCGGGCATTCTGTGAATCTTCTCACTAGGTCGGTTTTCATCTTTGAGCGCTTCATCCTGAGCCTCAAGAATTTTTTGCTGGAAGCGGCGAATTAATCGTCATCCCTAACGATCTAACCCTAAGAGGTTTAATCCGTTCTTTTCTGCTAAGGGCGTCGGCAACAACATTTGCCTTGCCTGGGTGATAACGGATTTCACAATCATAATCGCTAAGCAATTCCAACCATCGGCGCTGTCTCATGTTCAGCTCCTTCTGGTTCAATATGTGCTATAAACTCTTGTGATCAGTATACACTACGCACTTAGTTCCATAAAGGTAGTGTCTCCAAATTCTCAGTGCAAACACGACTGATCCTAATTCTAGGTCATGGGTTGTGTAGTTTTTCTCATGGGTCTTCAGCTGTCGAGAAGCGTATGCTATTACCTTCTCTCTTTGCATCAACACGGCTCCCAAACCTTTGTGTGATGCGTCACAATACACAACAAAATCCTCGCTACCCTCGGGTAAAGCTAAAATAGGCGCACTACACAATTTTTCCTTAAGGAGTAGAAAAGCTTCTTCCTCATCATTTCCCCAGTCGTATTTCACATTCTTTTGAGTCAATTTCGTCAACGGTTTAGCTATCTTAGAGAAACCTTCTATAAACCTTCTGTAATAACCGGCAAGTCCTAAAAATTGTCGGATTTCCGTTGGCGTTGTGGGCGTTGCCCAATCCTTAATGGCCTCAATCTTAGCAGGATCTACGTGAATTCCTTGTTTGTCGATCACATGACCAAGAAATTTCATGGTCGATATCCAAAATTCACACTTCGAAAACTTAGCATATAACTCTTCCTTTTTCAATAATTCCAGAATTAGCTTGAGATGTTCCTCATGCTCTTGCTCATTCTTGGAATATATCAAGATATCGTCAATGAACACTATCACAAATTTGTCCAAATACGGCTTACACACACGATTCATGAGATCCATGAATACTGCTGGTGCATTTGTCAAGCCGAATGGCATAACTTGAAATTCATAATGGCCATATCGGGTTCGAAATGCGGTCTTCGGGATATCCTCTTCCCGAACTCGAAGTTGGTGATAACCCGATCTTAAGTCTATCTTAGAATAAACCGATGATCCCTGCAACTGATCAAACAAATCTTCTATCCTTGAGAGTGGGTATCTATTCTTAATGGTTAGCTTATTCAGTTCCCGATAGTCTATACACATTCTGAAGGATCCATCCTTCTTCTTAACAAACAAAACAGGAGCTCCCCAAGGCGATGAACTCGGTCTAATGAAACCTTTTCCAGATAATTCGGCTAATTGATCTGACAATTCTTGTAATTCCGTAGGTGCTAAACGATAGGGTGCTCGCGCTACAGGCGCGGCTCCTGGCACTAATTCGATGTGGAATTCGATTTGTCTGGCCGGTGGAAGTCCCGGTAAGTCTTCTGGAAAGACCTCTGGAAAATCCCTCATGATTGGCACATCTTCTAACTTTTTCTCTCCAGGTTCCTTTTCTTTCTTTTCAGTGACATGAGCTAAAAAGAGATAACATCCCTTCTCGATGTACTTCTGCACCTTCGTACACGAGATGATTGCCAATCTTGACGAACGCGTGCGATCAGAACGGTCACCTTCAACAATCAGAACTTCGTTCCCATAGGGAACTTTAACAATTTTCTCATCACAAACGATGACGGCATGATATTTCGATAACCAATCCATTCCTATGATGACGTCAAAACTACCTAATTCCACTGGCATCAGATCAATGTTGAAAGGACGATTCAACAAGTTTAGAGTGCAACCCCAGATGATGGTACCTACTCTTTCTAGGTTTTCGTTTGCTAATTCTACATCGAAGGCATTATCTAAGGTGGTCGGGGCTATGTCAAGTAAGGGACTAAAATTGGTTGATACAAAACTTCTATCTGCTCCCGTATCGAAAAGTACTGAAGCATAACGATTATTTAAGAGAAACGTACCCGTCACCACGTTCGGGTCGTCATGTGCTTCTCTTCGGCCTACAGCATAAACTCTTCCACGAGCTCTTCCTTCATTTCCCTGGTTCCCATTGTTAATCATTGCCACTTGGTTCCCTGGTCTACCACCGTTTCCTTGGTTTCGGGGCTTATTGCACTCATTCCGATAATGACCTTTTTCACCACATCCAAAGCAGGTGACATCTGCCTTACGGTTGTAGGATGGTGCTGCTTATGCTGTGGCTAGTGGTCTTGATCTACAGTTCTTTGCTATGTGTCCTATCCTCTGGCAATTGTTACACCTCACAGTGCACTGTCCCCTGTGATGTAACTTACAGCGGTTACAAAAAGGCGTATTCTTGTCATAACCCTTCTTGTCTCCTGAACCAATTGCATAAACCTTGCCTCCATTCTGCTTTTTGTTTTGAGAGCTATTGTTGTTACCTTTAGAGTGATCTTCCCACTTCCTTTTGTGGTCAGTACTCTTCTCTGGAATATCCTCCAGTTCCTGATCCATTAATTTGTTTGCCGTCTCCATGGTCTCGTGAAGATCTACAGCTCTCGAGGTAATTACATCACCTCTTATGGATTTCGGCAAACCACCGATATACCTTTCAATCAATCTGGCTTCCGTCCGAACCATTTCTGGACATAGCAAAGCCAACTCCTGGAATCTCTGGTTGTAAGCAGCGATGTTGTTGTTTTGCACCTTCAAATTCCAAAACTCAATTTCTAATTTCTTAATCTCATTTCGTGGGCAATACTTCCTAATCACTAGTTCCTTAAAATCTTCCCAAAGCATGGCATAAGCAACCTCCCTATTAGCAGACTTCATGTAGTTGTTCCACCAGGTCAAAGCGGAATCCATGAAAGTAAATGACGCAAACTTAACCCTGTCATTCTCATGACATCCACTGATATGAAATACGGTCTCAAGTTTCTCAATCCATCTAGTCAAACCAACGGCTCCTTCTGTTCCTCCAAATCCTCCAACCATGATTTTTCGAAACTCAGCGTAAGTACAACCTCGACTGTTGGTTACTGGCCTAGATGTTCCGGTGTTGGTGGTCGAATTGGTCACAGCTGCGAGAGCGGCTGCCACACACGGTCAGCAACAAGTTAATCCAGTGTTGCTTGATTCATTGTTGGGGTAGCAGTTGCGGCCCTAGTTGGTGCCTCTTCCTCTGCTGTATGAACCGGTGTGTTAGCAGGTCGTCCTCGTGTGACTCTGATCGGGGCAGTGGGTTCAACAGTCCTTCCCCTCACTGACCTTGTCTGAATGGGTGTGTTAGCGGGTTGTCCTCGTGTGGCTCTGGTTGACTTTCATTTTGGTGCCATTTATCTGCATCACAAAAGATGGCGATAAATGAGATCTTTGGTTAAAGGAAAATAAGTTATACGGATATGTGAATAGTGAAAACAAAATGCAAGAATAAAGTCAACCACAGAGGAGCAACGAAAGAAGGAAAGAAAAGTATAAATCGGATAGGAAGACTAAGCTTGTTATATATATCGAAAGATGAAGGTTTACAAAATTACAAGCCTGTCAATAAATAGTTCTAAGATACTACGGAGATACTATTAGTCCTAGAAATACATCATCACTACTACGAATCTAGGAATACATCATTACTACTACTATTCTAGGAATACATCATTACTACTACTACATCTAGGAATACATCATCACTGCTACTACATCTAATGGTCGGTCCTAGCAATACGTAGCTCCTCAAATGCTCGGGTCAATCCTCCAATGGTGGTCTCTAGCTGGGCTACTCGGTCTCTAAGCTCCTGGTTCTCCCTCATCACTGAACCAATGATAACCTCAGCGGTCACAATCCTCTGCCACTGAGTACGATCGACTCCTCTAGCTCGTCGCAACATACCCTGAATCCTCTGCTGTCCTCTACCTAAACCAATGGCCCTAAAGTCCAAACCTCTAAGCTCCCTACCATGTAACCTCTCTAAAGCATCCAATCTAGCCCTCAATCCAATCATCACTCTACGGTCAGAATACAACTCTTCAAACAAAACACAAGCTGCCTGATCAATAGTCCCAATCCGCCTCTCCACAGTCTGAATACGCTCAGACTGCTCCAATCTCCCAAGCTGATCAGAATGAACATCAAGTAAGCTCGCCTGGTTCGTCAACTGAATCCAGATCTGATCCATCTCAGTAAGCTCAGGCTCTGTAAGTGGGGAACCTACTGGTGAAGGGAGTGGAGTAGGTATCGGAGATGGTGGTATAAAAGAAGGAGATGACGGTGTGTACTCTGGGCTAGCTGCACGTACACCCGTGCCAACATCACAAGCAATATCTAGCCACTGACTATCATCCAAACCCTGAATCTGTGCATCTCTCGAGCTCTGTCTAACCCCAAACAATCCCTGAACATCCTCCATAATACCCTTGCCATCCCTCGGCACCCTAACCTAATCTATGTCCATAGGAGTATCCCTATCCTTATCATCCTCTAAACCCATAGAAGTGTGCTCAACAGGTGCAGTCACAGTAGGATTAGGCTCATCCTGAACCTGCTCTGGATCCTCCACTGGATCCTCATCCTCATCAGAATAAGTCTCCACTGATCTCCTACGTCTCTGACTAGGTGGGGAATCATCTGGAGATAGCATAGGTGACTGAGGTGGTGAATCAGCAGGAGTACCATATAACCATAACGGGTCCTACTACGAGATGAAGTCAATACTGAAGATAACTGAAGACGACGTCCACGGACTCGCCTATATGATGTCCGACGTCTGACAGGTGGAGCATCGGAATCATGCTGAGCAAAAGTGTACAACTGAGCTGGTGATGAACGGTGTGCTGTGGTAGATCTGTGTAGATACGGTGAGGTAGATGGAGTGGTGTGTACAGGCTGAACTGGAATAGATGGCTGAGCAGCAACACGAATAACCTCCATCAGTGGGTCATCCATGAACGGAACTGGCTGCTGTGTCTAAGAAGTGAATCCATCAATATCCACCTCGGAGTGTGTGCCGAATGGGAGAGACATGGTCTGTGACAAATATAGTGCGACACGTATAAGTATATAGAAATTACTTATATCATATATGCTTAGTATAATATACTCATATAGCATGCCAAAAAACACTTAATCAAATAAAGCAAACAATGCTCAAATCAAATAAACAACTGATGCTCAAATCATAGCAAGCTAAACTGGCAGGCATCCGGCGGTCATGATGGAAAGTTTTTCAAAATCGGTTATAGTTTGAGGTTTTTATAAACCACGTTCTCTATAACCTGTCTCTGATACCAATCTGTAACACCCCCAAAATCACAATATTCGCGGAAGCATACACTTTGGGGTGCTACGTGGTTGATAATCATCACACAAGATATAGTGATCGGATTAAAAATCCGTTTTAAAATATATTACATAAGTCAAGTCATGTAGCGATACATAAAAACCATTTCAGATGAAAATGAAGCCCATTTAAACAAAAGGTCCAGTTGTCAGAGTAAACGCATTAAAACATTTCCATCATTTATTGTGACCGACGCCATGCACTGCACAAGGCTAAACGCACCTCAGTTTCCTGAGAAAAACATGCTAAAAGTCAGCTAACGCTGGTGAGTTCATAGGTTTAAATAAATAGCACACATGGACCAATAGCAATATCATAAAACAAAATCAGCAGATACACACTATCAGTAATGCAAACACTAAGCCTCATCCTACCGAAACTAAGACAATGCAGCACGACTAGCGTTAGCAAATAAATAAGGGTGCCCGCGAGTGTTAATCCCTAGACACCCGGCTAAAAACCCGAATGGTATACGTTCGCCTTGGCTATGCCGAGCCAACCAAACGGGGACGTCACTCCCAATAGATCTATTTATAACAACCGGCTTCCCATCAGGAATTAACGGCAGATGATAGTGGGCACAAAATGGGATTCAGCAAACTTAGGTTTCTGCATACTAGTGTGAGCTTAAAAGCAACATCAATTCTGGTCCATGAAAACAGTTTTGCATGTTTCTCACCCCAAGCTTATAAAACCAAAATCGTATAAAAATATGGGGCTATAAACTCACCTTTCAAATACAGCAATTCAGCAATCAATCAAAATAATGCAACCGCGCCGATCAGCACCCTAAATTAGTACGGTAAGTCTTAGCAAATCATTCGTAGTTCAAGTGTCTTTACTTTATTTGAAAAGTTTTACGTTTGACCTGTGCTCGTGTATTTCTTGCTTGCTGTGTGGTAAAATATATTTCGAAACAATTTATTTTTTTTATAACTCTTTGGGGGTAGCTCATGGTGAAAGTGCATGGTGGGAATACGTAACGGAACATCCGTGCTAGTATTCGCGATTTAATTGTGCAAGTGTCATATATATATATATATATATATTATATATATATATATATATATATATATATATATATATATATATATATATATATATATATATATATATATATATCTTAAGTTAAATTCTCATATATAGAGATTAATTAAATGGCTTTGAAGAGTGGTTAATATAACGTAGTTAGTGAAAAACTATTATATATTTAGAAACGTCGTTTATTACTTTTGTTGTAACATTTGTTATAAGAAAACAAATTTGTTAAGTAATTTCATAAAGTTTATTTAAGTTGTGGGTTTTCTCAAAATACTCTAAGTGTTGGATTTTTAGAAAATTTGGGCATGACCCATTCGTTTATACAACGTTTCCATTTATCTCACGTGTTGCAAACTTTTCTCAAATACTTCGCTAATAAGTGCAAAATACTTTTAGTGACATATGTCAAGTGTCGTGAATATATATTTGTCGTTAAATTGTTCGTTATCTTAACTTTTAAATAATAACACCAAATTTCGACACGAAGTCAATATTTCTTCAAAAAGTCAACAGAAGTCAATCTCAATGTCATTTTAGGAAAAATGTCAATTTTTACCCTTTCGGAGACTAAGCGTCTCAAAACAAGTCCATAAATAGTTAGCGTTATATTTATCGTTTCGTTAAACATTTTTAACTTCGGCGAGTCGGAAAATATTCCAAAAATCAAATTTATCGTTTTTCTTTTGTAGTTGGGCCGAAACTTCCAAAATAAGCCCAATTACTATTTTTGACCCAAAACACATTTTTAGTTATAACGTATATATCGACACGTTACTAGAAATCATTTTACTCGTTCAATACATTCGTTTGGTCAAAAAGTCAAACTTACAAAATTTCACATGGGCTTCGGCCCAACAGTAAAATAATGGGTTTTTATGGCCCAAAATCTATTTAGCCCAATTTGTATTTATTTGTTACTTATTAGTTATTTTTAATTATCAAATATACTTTATACTTATCAAATAATCTCCAATAATTAAGTTACTAAATCAAAAGTCAAACTTTGACTTTTGCTACTGTTCATTCGAACAATATAAGCCATTTCAACTTATTTTTATCTTTTTGCTAATTATTTTTAGTAACTTATAACTTATTAAATAAACCAAACTAAATAAACACTTCACTATATTTTTCCACCATTTCACCATTTGAGCCAAAATTTTATGTTTTTCAAAACCCCAATAATCTTTTATTTTATACATGAGTCGAACCATATATCATCTTTAAAAATCATTATAGTGCTTAAATTAGCGTAAAAACCGTAACTAGTGTTTGTATCATCAAACTAGCACTATATGCAACAAGATTTACCACACAAGCAAGAAATCTACAAACTAACTCATATTCAACAAAAAAAGTCGAGCACTACATGTTCAAGATCAAACCATAGCTTTTATCATATCAACAAAACATATACATTAAACACTTTTAAACATCATTATACACCAAATGAACACAAGATTAATAAATTTAGAAAAGTTTTGTGAATCCTTACAATGTTCTAAGGTGGTACGTGGGATATGAGGATCAAAAACACCCAACACTTTGCTTATTTAACCCAAATCAAGCTTCCAAATTACCCAAAAACCTTTGCAACACTTGTGATCTTAAATCTTTGTAGAGAAAATTTTTGTAATGTGAAGATATGTGTGTGTATAATGGCGTAAAAATGCAGCCATAATAAGGAGATGAGAAGTTTTATTTTGGGCAATATTTAGTGATAAGATCTTGAAAATCCAAAAGAATAACACCATTTTAAGCAAGTTTTAGATTACATTAAGATAGGTATGGACAAGTGTCCCATGTGAGTTTTGGTGTGTATAGGTGGCCGGCTAGGGCTTATTTTAGGAGGGGGAAATTAGTTTTGATCCCGCTTTGGTGTATTGTGTGTCGGTTTAAGTTAAAAAGTTACCGTAAAGTCCCGGTTTGACTTTTTGGACCCGATAACGTAAAATAAAGTTTTTAACCACGTTTCCATCAGAAATATAATAAAATGTCATTACTGACTCAAAAATATATTTATTTGACCTTTACCATGTGTACTGTGCTGTCGGTACGCGCGTGCGGTTGTTTTTCAGAAAAATGTGAGAAAGCTCTCAGTAAATTATAATACTTGTCAGTAACTATAAGAAATGTGATAATTTAACTTTACTGACAAAAATAAACTTTTCTGCAGTGACTGTAAGCTACAGTATGCTGGGACAGCTCCCGAAAATGCTTAAAAATACTCAGAAACATGCAAATGCGCACAGAAATGCTTAGCTTAAAAATAATTAATACTCATATAATATTAATTAGCAACGTGAAAATTACCATTTGTCACACAATCTTACACTTCTTTTTCTGAGTTCCATCTGGTAATTCTTCGAGATCCATACCTGCAAAAGCTTGGTGTTTTTCTTTTAACCCTGCAGTTCCACTGCAACTTCCTTCACCAAAACAATACCCTTGCTTCTGATTTTCTTCCACCTTTCCTAGCCTTACCTGCCTAGACCTATTTTCTTCTTCATAACATATTTTTACCATGCCTATGTACTCTTTGTAATAATCCTTGATTGCTTCATATTCCTCCTGTTCGATTCCTAACAACTTTGCAATTTCCTTCCACTTATTGTTTAAAGTCACTTCCATATATCCTCCTAGTTTATCCACAAATACGTACAGCCCCAGCAAGTCTAATTGTTTTACCCCAATTATTGGTGTAAAATTTTCTATCACATCTTGTTCTAAATAGCCAATATAAAACCATTCCAATAACTCCACAAACTTCTTTCCTAGTATCTCCCAATTCGCATAAAGCAACTTGTCTACTTTTATTAAATCTAGAAAAGACATAAATCTGGGAAAACTATTTATTTTCATGTAGTACAACGTACCATTCATACTTAGGTAGTGATCATCAACATAATCTATATTGGTTTTCCCATCTACTTTCAATTCCTCCATGCCTTTGATTAAAGAACATTCATCTTCTTCCATATCCAGTGACTTAAAGTAATCATCTAGAAACCTGTTATGATTTTTGATGATGGTTTCTTCGTCCTGTTCCATTAATCCAGCATCTTCTTTCCATGTTTCTTTGGTGTCATCAAACATGTATCTAACCTTGCACTTGTTGTGTCCATAGATCACAACGTACCCTTGTTCTTTGAGTTGTTCAATACTAAGCACATTTAACGTGGTTTCTGGTGTATAGACCACGTTAGATATCACCAAACGTCCTTCACTCGTATCAACGAATGCTTCTCCCACACCATATGATACAATAAATTTCTTTTCTTGTTCCTCAACATCTTCAACCTTAAATCTTTTTATCATTAGTTTGAACAAATGTTTTGTAGGACTCATATGTCGTTTGTACGCACTACTCACGTACCAAATGTTGTTCAACTTCCTTCGTCCGTCCCTTCAACCATGTAGTCAGTCACTACATGAACCGTTTCGTGATACTTCAACTTTTCTCCTTCCTGCATATCAATTGGTGTTTGAATTGATGTTCTTCTGTTTGGACAGTTTTTAACAACATGCCCCTTTTTCCTGCAACCATAGCATTTTGCCCTTGCTTTCTTCGATAAAATAGTGCTACTTTCTCTTGCCTTCCCTTTTAATTTTGATGCATTAAAAGTTATTAAATCTTCAATTTGTTGTTGCAGTAACTTCTTCCCTTCAGGAGATATCCTTTTCCTTTGAGGCTTCCAAGTTGGCAGTTTCTGTATTGGGGATAATTTCCTATGCAGAAATCTTTTGTCGAATTTAGTTTCTTCATTTTGAATCGGTTCTTCCCAAGGATTAAACCATTGGCTCTGATGCCATTGTTGTCCATTAATCACAGGTTTTGTTTGAGACAAATTTCGTTTAAGAAGTTTGTTAGTGAGTAAATGATCAAAGTTAACCATTATGATCAAATGTGAAAGGTTCGAATGTGAGAAACAAAACAGATTGTAAACACACTGTTTTATTGATATGAATTGGAATTGTTATGTTTACATACATGACTCTATCTATTTATATGTATTGAATCGACATTACACTTCTCCTAACCATTATGTCGATTCAATAAAGTAACTAACCATAAATAACTGTCTTTCTATAACTACTTTCTAATGGGCTGTTTGGGTATAAGTCCAACCCATTTATTTTTCAGCCATATAATTCGACCTATTACATACAAATAATAATACATATAACTTGTCTTTTGTTTAACATCTAAAAGCATTAAAATAAGGTCTTCACGTACATCTTCAATCTCTCAAAAATAATGGTGGTGCCTGAAGTTACTGTTATCTGTATCGACAATTCCAAATGGATGGGCTTAAACTAATTAAGGCTCAAATTGATGCTTTTAATTTCTATTGCCAAACTAAAATTCAGTCTAATCCGGAAAATACCGTGTCCGTAGTGACACTCGGTCGTGAATACTTTCGTTTTTTGCTTCTTCCTACCAATGATCTTGACAAAATCCTGGGCTGCATCCGACCTATGATATGTGGCGGTGAGTTGGACTTTATAGAAGGGCTTCAGTGTGCCCAGATGGGTTTTGCACATTCTCCCCCAGATATGCGAAAAAGGATGCTTTTGTTTGCTGGAGGGTATGTATGTATACTTATGCTTAGATGTTTTATATATATGTTTGCTCTTATTATATCTAAATATTTGTGTGTGTGTTTCTTGGTTGCCAGTCCTGCAGATTTTGATCATGAACTGGCGGTGATGTTTGGAAACTTTTTAAAAGAGCGGGATATAGCTGTTGATGTGGTGAACTTCTGTCTAGAGAGAAAACACAAATTTAGGAGGAGTGCGCTTAATGCATTTGTCGCTGCTGTGAATTCGAATAATAATGGTGGCAGCCACATTAAACACGTGAAATCTGGATCTTCTATCTGTGATGTCCTAGCCAGGGCTCCATCGATCATCACGCTCGTTTCAGTGGAAAAAGAGGAGATAGTTGCTGCTGCAGATGATGAACATGTTCAAGCTCGGCGGATGAAGAAGAAGGATAATCAGTTGTTAGTTAGTTCAGATCTAAAAACATATTAACCATGCAATATGAACATGTCGATCACTTCGCTACCGTAACTACTTTCATTAAGGTTTAATTCTTCTATTGCCCCAATTTACTAGCTGTTTCGATTGTGTTTGTGTTGTTTGTAATTCTGTTAGACCTAATTGATATGAAGACATGTGTGTAACTGTATCTCTGTTTTATGATTAAGTGAAGCACCATACTTGTAGGTTGATTATTTCTGTTTATTTTGCCCCAATTTTGAATGTCTTATTTTGCCCTAATTTGCTTTTGTTTATTGTTATATGTTAGCTACTTGAGATTTGAATAATGTCGATTTTGTTGAATTACGACATCATAAATTAGTTATTTTTGTAGTTTGTTCTTGTTAGCATTATCGCTTATTGTTGCGGTATTTGCATCCTAAGTGTGTGTGTGTGTGTGTGTGTGGAGCAAATGATTGTAGGGGATGTTTGGGATTGCAAGTGAAATAAAGTAATCTGTAAGTAAAATAAGCTGAAAGTTGACTAGTTAAATTTTAACTAATCTTTAAGTTGTAAATTGTCACTTGTAATGATCTATTTTGTTTATGCGAGTTGTGCTTAAGGATCAGTTTGCATTCTTCTTTTAGTGTTCTGATGGCTAATGTTGATTAATACTAGTTGATGTGAGCTCGTATAATAC
Source organism: Artemisia tridentata subsp. tridentata (assembly GCA_021014915.2). NCBI lineage: Eukaryota > Viridiplantae > Streptophyta > Magnoliopsida > Asterales > Asteraceae > Artemisia > Artemisia tridentata. The sequence continues at coordinate 111,094,301 of CP139502.1, read as the reverse complement.
CGTTGAGTTGAGTTTTGTCGGCAAGTAGGGGAAGAGGATGGATGTACATACAGAGAACAAATAGTAATCATAACTAAGGGTCTTCTTTGTTCTTATTGCCAACCAAAGAGTCATCATAACTAAAAACATGAAAGTAGAACTGTGGGAAGTGACGTAGTGTTTCGTATCAAATTGTTTTTCTTCTAAGTGCAGTACCAAAATATTCAAACAGAGAAATGAAATCATTAAGAGGATTGAAAACATAAAGTAAAAGGTTTAGCACACTATTAGAATTGTAGTTTATTAAGAGGATTACTTGTCGCTCGTGTTGGTTGGCTTGGCCCACCTCGGCCGCAGCCATGGTACACACAGAATCTAGTTGTTCCACCTGGTATGGTGCAGCAACCATTTTTCCATGTTCTATTGTATCAATTGTTATTTCCTGCTGTTAGTGAGAAAAGTTTATTTGGTTACTTTTATTTTGATGCGAGGGATTAGTTTCTTGGAGTTGAGATCCTTAAAGAACCACCATTTGTCATATAACCATTGAACCAATCCCAACTATGCAATCCAATTTGATCAAAAGGCTGAGATCAAATCATGTATTTACACTTGAAGAGCAAAAAAGACAATTATATAAACCAAAAAAATAATAATAATAAATAAATAAATAAATAAATAAATTTAATTTTTTTCCCCAAAAAAATTAGGGCAAAAAACACTCTCAATCCACCACCCATCACCACCGATAACCACCTTCAATCCGCCGTCACCACCTTCAACCGCCGTCATCACCGTCAATCCACCATCATCAAATGGATAGTAATCAGTTAAGCGAAACAAATTTAGTTGATTTTCAAGTTGCGGTCGATGAAAATCATGTGGTTGTTTCTGATTTAGTTGATGTTCAACTTGTGGTTTCTGAAAATCCAGATGAGATTATGGATGCTGAAATTATGGAAGAAAATATAGTTGTTATTCAAGGTAAATCACATGTGATTCAGCTTAGTTTGTTACTTATTTTGTTGCTTATTTAGATTTTTAGGTTTTTAAGGTAAATCACATGTGATTCAGCTAGTTTTTAGGGGTTTGAGGTAAATCATATGTTATTCAGCTTATTTTGTTGCTTATTTAGATTTTTAGGGTTTTAAGGTAATAAAAATCACATGTATTCTGCTCTTAAATAAATAGTGTGTGATCCTAGTTATGTAAATCACTATATTTTTTTAACAAAATCACATGTGATTCTGTAAAACAGGTTCTGTGATGACACCAAGACCAACTTTATACGCACATGAAGAAACTCCTGGAGGATCAGTTTATTAGGAACCTGTTGTATTTATTTACCTGTTGAGGGGAAAAAGTTTAATACGATAGAGGAATATATTGAAATGTACAACAAATATGCTGAAATAGCAGGCTTTGAAGTTAAAAAATGGGCACAAAAAAATACAAGAAGTGGTTTTGTAAAAAGTAAGTACCTTATGTGTAATAGGGAAGGGCTTCCAAAAAACATAAATATAAACACATTGGATCTAGAAAAGAGTGATAAACAAGTCAGAAATACAAGACAACGGATAACAGGTTGTATGGCACGAATATTTATCACTTTGGATCCTGTTTCTGGAGAGTATGAAGTAACTAAATTCATTGCTAAGCACAATCATTTAATGATTCCGAAAGAGTATAAGCATCTAACAAAGAAACAAAGGAAGATGACTCAAGCGAAAAAAAGGTTCGTTGTCAAAGCTTCAACCTTCAAACTTGGTGCAACAAGGGCACACCATTTATATTGTAGCATGAAAGGTGGCACTCAATATGTTCATGGCACAAGTGCTGATTTTAAGAATCAACAAAGGGATATAAATGCATTCATAGGTGAAAGCGATGTGCAAATGCTATTAGACAAAATGGAAAACCGACAGAAGTATGTGCCGAACTTTACATTTCATTATAAGGTTGAAAATAGTGAGTTGGTTGCCATGTTTTAGGCGGATGAAGTTGCCAAATGCAACTACAAGGAGTTTGGAGATATAGTATCATTTGATGCCACATTCAGAACTAACAAGTCTGTATTCAAAGTTGTTATACCTTTATTAAAATTTAACACATTCATGAATTACATGTGATTCTGAGAGAATCACATGTGATTCTAACAAAATAACATGTGATTCTTTTTTAGATTTTTGTGTGAAACTTGTGATATTCAGGTACGATATGGTGTTTGTTCCATTCACTGGGATAGATAATCACATAAAGTGTGTGACACTCGGTGCGGGAATGCTTCTAAAAGAAGATGAAGAAGCTTACACATGGCTATTAAAATCATTCATGAGTAGGGCTGTTCAAATCGCTCGCCGCTCGCTCGGAATTTGCTCGGAAAATGCTCGCTCGATTTTTCGCTCGGTTGTAAACGAGCCGATCGGCTCGGTTCGGTTTGTAAACGAGCCAAGCACGAGCAAAGGTCCGCTCGGCTCGGTTCGGCTCGATATAATTTTTATTAATTTATTATATATATAATTATATATATATACACATTAATTATAATTATATTTATAATTTTATACATACCATTCTATTGGGTTTGGCTCAATATATACAATTATATTTATAGTTACTGGCCCAGTCAACACAATGATACCTTAACACTAAGTTTAATTGTAAAACCCTAAGTCGTGAAAAGACATGCTTGACTTCCTATTCCCATTAGTTGTCCGCCATCAATCGTCTCCCGCTGTCAACCTACGCCACAACGCGACAATCGTTCTCTGTAGTATGCTCATCGCCTCACTGGCCTAAACCTGAGCCTCATTCTCGGACAACCAGACCTCAAACTTAGTGTCATCCTCTGACGGTCGAACCTCGGTCATCACTAGGCGGCGAGAACATTAAAGGAAACAACCCAAATTTATGGTTGTCCAAAAAACTCGCCGCTCGTCGCTCGCTCGATGCTCGCTCGAAAAAATCCGCTCGAAAAATGCTACCTCGATTTCCGGCTCGGTTGTAAATGAGCCGATCGGCTTGGCTCGGTTTGTAAATGAGCCAAGCACGAGCAAAGGTCCGCTCGGTTCGGCTCGGCTCGTGAACAGCCCTATTCATGAGTGCACATGAAAAACAACCAAAAATGATTGAAACAGATCAAGATGAAGCCATGAAGTTAGCAATTGAAGCTGTTTTTACTGAATCCAAACACAGACTATGCATGTGGCATATCACCCAAAAAATTCCAGCAAAGGTATTTTAATTCATATACTATTTTAAAATTTGTTTATGATTTATCACTTGAATCACATGTGATTCACATAGAATCACATGTTATTCACTTTTGTTTATATCATGAATAACATAAAATTTGTTTACAGATTTGTAAAAAAATCTATAATGAAACTGATTTCAAAAAGCGTTTAAACAAGATTGTGTGGAATATGTTCATGGAACCATTGGAGTTTGAAGAAAAATGGACAAAATTGATTGAAGATTTTGGATTGAAAGACCACAAATGGATGAAAAAGATGTTTAGACTTCGAGAAATGTGGCTACCGGCGTATTTTATTGACTCACCATTATTTGGATTGATGAGAACTACTTCAAGGTCTGAGAGTGAAAACGCTTTCTTCAAAAATTTCACAAATCACGGGTCAACATTGGTTAATTTCATGATGTGCTTCGAATCAGCAATCGAGAGGCAAAGGTATAGGCAAGAACAATTGGACTTTAACACATTTGACTCAAGTCCAAAACTTTCTACAGAGTTAAATATGGAACGTCATGCATCTAAAGTATATACAAGAACAATATTTCTGCTTGTTCAAAAGGAAATAAAAGAAGCTTGTTGGTCTTACACAACAGAATAGTTTAAAACGGAAGAGGGTTGTGAGATGCTTAGGGTTAGAGATAGGAATGCGGCTGCTTATAGGACACTTTATAAAGAAAAGGGAGAAGAACAGGTGCAGGAATGTGAAAAAGTAGCAGAATACAAGGTAAATTTACTTGAAATTATTAAATGTTTTTTAGCTGTTATCATCTGATATAACAAATCACATGTGTTTTTCACAAGTAATCACATGTGATTCCAGCATTAATAAAGTTTTAATTTTCTTTCCTCTCTTTTCTGAAAAAAGGTTATGCGTTCTCTTGAAGACGGGTCAGTGGAATGTACTTGTAGGCATTTTCTTCGATTCGGATTTTTATGTCGACACGTATTATGTGCTTTGAAGAACCGTGATGTTCAAATGATCCCGGAAAAGTACATTTTGAGGCGTTGGAGGAGGGACATAATACCACCAATTGAAAAATTAACAAATGAGGCTACTTTCGTGGTAGACGAGTGTTTATATTTGTTGAGTAAAGATGAAGGCAAGTTAGGAAAGTTTGTGGAACAATTGAAATCAATCAAGAAACAAATTGAGGATGAAGTGCCTAAACCTCCTTCGCGGAAAAAAGAAATTGAGAATGTGGTTGAGGATATATATGCAGTTGAGAAACCTGAAAAAAAGGTGGTAAAAAATCCAACCAAAACTTCAAACAAAGGTTGGTCTAAAGAAGCACGTAGAAAGAGTGGAAGAGAAATGGCACTTGAAGAAAGATCTAAGCCGAAAAAGAAATGTGGATGCTGTGTAGAGAAGACTAACAAGCATACCAAGACAACATGTCCGTTGAATCCAAAGTATATTGAAAAACTAGCAAGAATTGTTGCTGCTAAACAAGCGACAAACGCTTCTTGAATTTCATATTTTACCATCATTAGCATTTTTCATACTTTTTTTGAACTTTTGGTAAAGTGTTTTGGTACATTAGGATTTTGTTACATGTTTTGTTTGAACTTCTGCAAGTGTGTTACAAAGATTCTTTATTCGAATATATGGAATTTCTACAAGTGTGTTACAAGGATTTTTACTTTTTGTTCTAGCAGATTAAACACTTGTACTTCATGGAAAAAAGAATCACATGTGTTTCTATGTGAATCACATGTGATTCCTGCAAAAATCACATGTGATTATAGTGAAAATCACATGTGATTTTCACAATAATCACATGTGATTCTAGCTGTATAATAAACTTGTTCAAAACATACAGCAGAAAGACCGTTACATTTAACAAAATTAAAAAAAGAGACATGCTAAAAATCAGTTATGATAAACAACTTGTTCAAAGACCATTACAACTTGTTCAAAGATCATTACAACTTGTTATCCAAGACTACCATTAGAAGACTACCATCATTACAAACTAAAGCTATCCAAGACTACCATTAGAAGACTACCATCATTACAAACTAAAACTACCATCAACAGTTTTAGTTCAAAGATCACTACAAACTATCACAAGACTACCATCAGTTATCAACCATCAAAAGACTACCATCAGTACTACCACCAAAAGACTACCATCAGTTATCAAAAGACTACTACCATTAGAAGACTACTCTTGACTTTCACGTTGACCTTTGTTTCTAATTGCATCAACAATAATCGAGATCCTTGTAGCATCATCATGTTCATTCTGAAAACTGATAGCCAAGTCATACATCTTCTGTGCATGGACATTCTCTTCATGCAACAGAATCTTGGTTGCAATTTTGAACCTCATGCGCTTCAACATTGACTTCTGTTTCTCAGATTCTGCACAAAGTCCAACATCCCATTTGAAAGCAGCTTGACCCATGTAAGACTCCATATGAATCATTGTAAAAACTCCACAGTCTACGTGATTCATATTTGTCCTCCATTTCAATCTTGGAATGCGTGGTTTTACTTTAGCAACAGCAGCATGTTTTGGTGTTCAAAATTACTAAAACACCTAGAAAAAAAAAATTCTACAAAAAAAAAAAAGAAAGAAGAAGATGTTGGTAAATAAACTGAATGATTTTGATATATGAATCACATGTGATCCACACAGAATCACATGTGATCCTGACATATGAATCACATGTGCTCCACACATAATCACATGTGATCAACACAGAAAATCACATGTGATTCACACAGAAGTTCTAATGGAATTAAAAAAATACTTACCAGAAGTTCGCAAGCTTTTTCATACTTCTCCTCATAAACATTTTCTCCACAATCACTGTTATCAAGGATGGTCATTGTCATTTGCGTCTTAAGCAACCACATAAAAATGAATTGACACACAAACAGGGAAAAACGACTATTTAAACAAATAAAAAGGAAACTTAAATACCAAATAAACTAACACAAAATTATATTTCTAATGGAATTAAAAAATTACCAGTTGAGCTAACGAAAGAGTAGCATCATCTTTTTTAAGTTGAGCCGCAATCTCTTTTGAAAACATCTCCCAATGCTGATCCTCATCTAGACGCGGCTCATTAACCATAGCATTTGTCTATTAAAACATAAAAAAAAGTTAAAAAAATGAAAGTTAAATACAAGATAAAAATAGGCTTAGCAATGGAAGGTAAATACAAATATATATAAAAAAAACTACAAGATAAAAATAGGCTTACAATACCAATATCTATAAAAATGGAAGGTAAATACAAATATATATAAAAAAAACTTACAAGACAACCCGTTGGAAAAAAATGCCTGTATGGTGAGGATTCCTCTTTAAATCGATCTTCATAGTTAAGGATTGCTCCCCAGCAGTCAACAACATTAGCATCTATCCACAAGCTTGGTGCCAACGTCTCCATGTTCAAACACACAGACGAAACCTCAAAGTCGCCATAATTACTTTCAAAAACCTTTTCACCATATATAAAAAAACTCACATGTCAGTATAAGAATCACATATGATTAAATAAGAATCACATGTGATTTTAAAAACTTATAAAAAATAATGAATTTACACTTGCAGCTTCTCGCCCTGCATTGCAAACAAGCTATTTCCCAACATGAACTCCAACTTTTTAAGGAGAGTGATCACTACCATCTTCTTATTCATGTATGGAGAGCACAGGTACGAAGATGGTTTAACAACGCGTTTCTTAAGATTTGGAGAAGGTGGGCTTCCTTTAGAAACACGAGTGACCATTCGTTGAGGAGTCTGAGGACAATCTATGTTAGCCGCCTGAGGATCATCATACGCTGGTCCTGAATTGAAACAAATATTTAGTTAGAAAAAATAAGAATAAAAAAAAGAAACTATATTTTTTCTAAGATAGATAGAGCACATCATAATATGCATCAGAAATAATATCAATCACATCACCAACCACATCATAATTTTCTTCAAGCCACTGCGTGAAACTTCCAACATCAATTATGTCTTCATCCTGACTAGCCTCAACGGGATTCTCTATTTCAGGAACAACATTATCCCCATCTTTCTGACCACCATCAACATTATCCTCATCATCCTTCTGACCGCCATCATCTTTCTTTCTGAGCACCACCATCTTTCTGACCACCGTCTTTTTTTTGCACCAACATCTTTTTTTGGAACATCTTTTTTCGGAACATCTTTTTTCGGACCTTTTTTCGGATCAATCATTTTTCGGACCACCTTCATTCTTTTCATGATCTTCTTGGGAAAAATCATCAACATGAACTTCCTCTTGATCCAGTGATACAGTTTCCTTGAAAAGTTCGACATACTTATCATACAGTCGAAGCACATTCTCATCGTCCGGATACTCTGAATTGGCATGTTTCAAAATATCTTCAAGATTGTGCTTTTCATCAGATATGATTGAAAGCTTTTCTTCAATCATCTTATAAAAACTCTGCAATAAAAACAAAAATCATATAAAACTGAAGTTAGAAATCACATAATAAATCACATGTGATTTATAATAAAATCACATGTGATTTTCTTACAAATCAGTCCACTCTCACAAACCTGTTTGTCGGTTGCAGGTGGAAAAGATTCCAAACGAGGACGACTTCTAACAGCATCACAAACAACAAAGCCTTCTGTTTCATAAGCTTCATTTTCAGTCCACTCTCCATGCAATTCAAGCTTTCCAATGACTTGTTCTTTAATTTCAAGATCTTGTCGTCTCTTCATTGCATATGTGTTCCAGTTTTTTATAGCAGGCCGTACACGTACAACAGGAAACGAATCCAACTTCGTAGAATCCAAATACAAGAGCTTGTAAAAATAGACAAAAAATAGTAAGATTACAATCAAAAAATAGTAAGATTACTATAACAAAATATAAAAACATAAAAGGTAAAAACTTACAATCAAGAAGGCGATTGGACCAATGTAGTAGCCACCATCAGTATTTGGAAGTTGACTGTATTGAAGACAGTTGTGAAGAAACCCGCACCAGTATCTTCCCGAATACGTTTAAGCACAGTCAAATTCACAATCCCCCTCATGGTATCAGCGAGACACATTGTGTTAGCAAATAGCATGAGGAAGTTGACTTTAAACATAAAGTCAACTTCCTTTGCAGTCACCAACATTGAAGCAATATCGGGGAGATGGATATTCTTCAACGCTCTATTATCAAATTGCTTAAACCACTTCTTAATAAACGGATCATTAGGAAAAAGGTAGAAAGAAGGTTTTGGAGTCTAAGAAACGGAATCAAGTTTATGAGTCTAAGAAACGGAATCAAGTTTCTAATGAAAAGAGGGTGTTAAAGCCTAAGAAGAATGTTCCAAAGTCTAAGAAAATGAAGAAATATGAATCATCTTCTTCCTCTGAAGATGAAAAGAGAGTGTTGAAGTCTAAGAAGGTGTTGAAGCGTAAGAAGAAATATGAATCATCTGAAGATGAGAAACCTTCAAAGAAGAAGCGTTTAGTTAAGTCCAAATCTAAATCATCTTCTTCTTCTGAAGATGAGAAACCTTCAAAGAAGAAGAAGCGTTTGGTGAAGTACAAATCTGAATCATCTTCTTCCTGTGAAGATGAGAAACCTTCAAAGAAGAAGCGTTTACTGAAGTCTAAATCAAAGATAGACAAGATAGAGGATTTGAAGAAGAAAAGGAAGAAACCTTTAACCGAAGAGCAGAAGAAGAGGTTGGCGTATCTGAAAAAGTTCAAAATTATGAAATCAAGGACCGTACCTGCTTCCTTGTTTGCTGCCATCCGTGACTCGAGAGTTGACATGCAATCTTTCCTGTCGGGTTTGGTTTTGTACAATGTTTCTATCGAATCACCTCCATCTCGGCTTGCTAGGTTTGTTGTGACTAAGTTTGATAATAAAACTTAATAGTTTAAGTTGCATAATGGCACATTTGTTGTTACTCCGGAGAAAGTACATGAGATTTTAGGAATACCTCTTGGTGGTATATCTGTCTTTGTCTTTGATTTACCTGAGAGATCTCCTAATGATCCGTTTATTAAGAAGTGGTTTAAGCAATTTGATAATAGAGCGTTGAAGTATATGTATCTCCCTGATATTGCTTCAATGTTGGTGACTGCAAAGGAAGTTGACTTTATGTTTAAAGTCAACTTCCTCATGCTATTTGCTAACACAATGTGTCTCGCTGATACCATGAGGGGGATTGTGAATTTGACTGTGCTTAAATGTATTCGGGAAGATACATTAATCTCAAAAATTGACTGGTGCGGGTTTCTTCACAACTGGCTTCAATACAGTCAACTTCCAAATACTGATGGTAGCTACTACATTGGTCCAATCGCCTTCTTGATTGTAAGTTTTTACCTTTTATATTTTTATATTTTGTTACAGTAATCTTACTATTTTTTATTGTAATCTTACTATTTTTTGTCTATTTTTACAAGCTCTTGTATTTGGATTCTACGAAGTTGGATTCGTTTCCTGTTGTACGTGTACGGCCTGCTATAAAAAACTGAAACACATATGCAATGAAGAGACGACAAGATCTAGAAATTAAAGAACAAGTCATTGGAAAGCTTGAATTGCATGGAGAGTGGACTGAAAATGAAGCTTATGAAACAGAAGGCTTTGTTGTTTGTGATGCTGTTAGAAGTCGTCCTCGTTTGGAATCTTTTCCACCTGCAACCGACAAACAGGTTTGTGAGAGTGAACTGATTTGTAAGAAAATCACATGTGATTTTATTATAAATCACATGTGATTTATTATGTGATTTCTAACTTTAGTTTTATATGATTTTTGTTTTTATTGCACAGTTTTTATAAGATGATTAAAGAAAAGCTTGCAATCATATTTTATGAAAAGCACAATCTTGAAGATATTTTGAAACATGCCAATTCAGAGTATCCGGACGATGAGAATGTGCTTCGACTGTATGATAAGTATGTCGAACTTTTCAAGGAAACTGTATCACTGGATCAAGAGGAAGTTCATGTTGATGATTTTTCCCAAGAAGATCATGAAAAGAATGAAGGTGGTCCGAAAAATGATTGATCCGAAAAAAGGTCCGAAAAAATACTTTCCGAAAAAAGATGTTGGTGCGAAAAAAGACGGTGGTCAGAAAGATGGTGGTGCGAAAGAAGATGGTGCTCAGAAAGAAAGATGATGGCGGTCAGAAAGATGGTGGTCAGAAGGATAATGAAAATAATGTTGATGGTGGTCAGAAAGATGGGGATAATGTTGTTCCTGAAATAAAGAATCCCGTTGAGGCTAGTCAGGATGAAGACATAATTGATGTTTGGAAGTTTCACGCAGTGGCTTGAAGAAAATTATGATGTGGTTGGTGATGTGATTGATATTATTTCTTATGCATATTATGATGTACTCTATCTATCTTAGAAAAAATATAGTTTCTTTTTTTTATTCTTATTTTTTCTAACTAAATATTTGTTTCAATTCAGGACCAGCGTATGATGATCCTCAGGCGGCTAACATAGATTGTCCTCAGACTCCTCAACAAATGGTCACTCGTGTTTCTAAAGGAAGCTCACCTTCTCCAAATCTTAAGAAACGCATTGTTAAACCATCTTCGTACTTGTGCTCTCCATACATGAATAAGAAGACGGTAGTGATCACTCTCCTTAAAAAGTTGGAGTTCATGTTGGGAAATAGCTTGTTTGCAATGCAGGGCGAGAAGCTGTAAGTGTAAATTCATTATTTTTCCCGAGCTTGATTCACTTCTTCATGAACTTCCCTGAACAAAAAACAAAATCTCATATTACAATCAGATCATCAACATCAAATAGAGTATCAGGCAACGATATTTGTTGGTAAAATGAAATCAAAAGCATATGAAGTAAAGGAAAAAGATGCCTAAAAGTATTCCGTTAGATTGATGTGTGCCAAGCCCCAACACAATATAATGTTGAATTAGAATCTATAATAAAATCCAAATTATTGAATTTATATTGCACTAACTTTGAGAGTAAAAGTCAAACTTGTAACTTTTGATTCAGGACGAGGGATAAAGTCATAAAACTAGAAACTTTTAGGGACGTAAAAAACACCAATTTTGGTCATAAAAATATCAAGACAAGGTGATAAATATATCGTGCTTAATAAGCATGAAAAGGGAAGATATACGAGAGGCAATGAAAAAAAAAAAAAAAAAAAAAAAAAAGAAAAAAAAAAATAAATAAGAAAAAAAAGCAAAGATTTATGTTGACCATATAGCATATCAAATAGCTTGTCTACAAGACGGTTAAGAATGTAAGACTTGCTAAATAGTTGACAAAATACGAGCAGCATCTATAGTGTGCTCTGTTCCAGAGTTTATGACTTCATGAAGTGTTTTTAGATGTTTATAAAATGCTTGATTTTGAGATTGAAGATCATTAAAATGTGTTTTCAAAATACTAAACTTGCTTCTTTATCCATAACCAATTACTGATATGAAATGCATTTTAAAAGCAGTATAACTGATGGACTTAGAACGAATATGTAATATCAACCCTGATAAGTTTTAAAGATAATCAAAAAGACATAACTAATCGAAATCAGACCAATTTATCTACTCACATGTACCTTAACAACCGAAAAGCATTTACCCTTCAATTAATCCACACAGATTCATTGTTTAATTCATAGGAAACTATTTTACTCACATAATAATTGAAGATTCCTCATCAGAATCAATAAATACTTCCATTCACAACCAACAATAGCCAAACCTTCAGATCCAGTTAGACGCAACTGATAACTATAATCAGCCTCCATCATATAGTGATGTGGGCCATCATTTTCTCATTTGACGATCTTTCATCAACTACCTAATTACGATTACTCTAGAGTATCGATTACTCGAAAATGAATACTCAATCTAATAAACAACTACCTAATTACGATTCGATTACCGATATAACTACAAAGCCACATTTCGTCATCAATTCATTATCTTTCATAAATGATAACTATATAACTACAAAGCCTCATCAATGAACATAAAACAAGTGATAAATAACCTTTATCACTCATGATTGCCTAACCAAACACAACAAAATCACAATCAACAACTTTTTTATATTTCAAATTAATAAAAAGCAAACAGATAATAAATTAAAGCAGATTCCTACTAACACTTATCAAAAAGCACATAATAAGCAAAACACAATCCATACCGGTGACATTACTAACAACCGAAACCGTAGTCAAACTCTTGGGTTTAACCTCCTTTGGCAACTCAAACCCGCCCACAGGGATCATGCCTAGTGAGAGTAAGTTGCCGGAAGGTGGTGATGACATGGCGGTGGATAAAGGGACTGATTGTGAACGGTCAGGTGGAGTGAAGAAACCGAAGTGGCGGACTTTGGGGTCTATGACGGCGCGTGTGGCTCACCGGTGGTCCATTTTTGTTTATTTAGGGTTTGGGTTTTTAGTGGAGATAGAACAATTCGGTTTTTAATTTCGGGAAGGGTGGAGAGAAAGAGAGTTGGGAGAAAACACATTAACTGTGTGAAAATAAATGAGGGTAAATAAGAGAAAAATAACTTTATATACGGACAAGAAACTAACACTCTGTAAGTATTTTTTGGGATCGGGAGTGAAAGGTAAAGTAAAGAAATCAAAGTAAAGAAAATGATGTGAGAGGAAGTAAATGTATTGAAAATAATTGTGTTTTTAAGTTTGATGTGAGAGGAAATAAATATAGTCACTTTTTATATTTTTGAGTTTACATTTACTATAATACCCTTCTACACACACAATAAGTACAAATTGGTGATGGGCACTTTTGTCACAAACATTATTTAATAATGGGACCCAGTCACTTTACTTCACTTGCATCCCAATTAGACCACTCCCATCGATCTCGTCAAACTCACGTTAAAGGACGAATTTTGCAATGTTAACGCACGTTAATGGGCGTTACTTGATGTGTGTGACGGGCGTTAACGCTGCGTTAGGGGCTGCGTTAACACCCTAACGCAGCGTTAAGGGTGAGTTTTGCCAAAAAAAAAATTTTTTTTTTTACACCTTTGCCCCCTAGATTCTAACCGTTGCATTTTGAATAATTTGCACTTTCGCCCCTATAATTTCTAGCCGTTAGTTTTGGAGCGGGCCATGTAAAAAAAAAAAAAAAAAAAAAATCAAAACCATTTTCAATCCCCTATAAATAACCATTTCACACCATATTTTTTTTCACACTTCCACAACTCAATACACTACATATTTACACTATCTTTTCAACCTTCAACCCAAAAAAAAAATGTCTCGATTCAACCTAAACGATGACGGGAACGAATCGTTCTTAGATCTCTTAAGCTCCGGGGTTAACCCCAATGTCGGCTCATCTTCTAACCCGAACGTCGGCTCATCTTCAATCCCGAACCCACTTGGATTGTCGGACGAAGAAATGTACCAACAACATCAACGAATGCTCTATTTGGAACAACAATCTAACCTAAACACCCAAAATTTCTCCAATCTCAACTTCACCCAACATTCACAACAATCTCAAACCGCAACCAATGAAGTTCCCGACACTCCAACGTCTCCTCCAAAGAAAAACAAGTCCTCGCGTGTCAAACGCAAAGCTAGAAAACCAAAAAACCCCGAACCTTTGGAGGATGATGATGAAGAACCCGTTGCCAACAAGTGCAAACGTTGGAACGGACAAGAGGAAAAAGTGTTTGCTCAGTGTTATGTTGCAGCGTCGGAAGACCCACATGTGGGGAAAAATCAAAGCAGGGATACGTTTTGGCAACGAGTGCAGAATGAGTTTAACCGAGTCAATTACCAACCAAGGAACAAGGATATGCTCCAAAGTAAGTGGAGAACTTTGAACCGTGACTGTTCAAAGTTCAACGCGTACTACAAACGTTCCCAACGCCAAGAAAGAAGTGGCGAAAGTGAACTTGATATCCTGAAACGTGCCCGAGAAATGTACCGGGACGAGCACAAAACCGCTCCTTTTAGCAACGAGGAGGCTTGGGAGGTTTTACGTGGTCATGTGAAGTGGGACACGCCGGAGCCAGTTGATTTAACCGGCGATGAACCACCAAGCCAAACAAATGAGACGTTGTTTGGTCAAAATGAAATACCAAGGCCAATGGGGAGGCGTGCTGCAAAGAAAGCTCGATCCGAGAGCACGGGAACGAGTACGGGAGGAAGTATGTCGTCAGTGCAATTCGTGGAGAGTATGACAGTCCAGTATCGTCACAAACGGGAATTGGCCGAAGCCGCGTATCGGGCAACAAAAGAAAAAGAGGAGGCGATAACAAGGCTGGAGGAAATAAAGTTTTTGAAGGAGAAGACCGACGGGCAGCCTCCAGATGTGGTGTGGTATATCAACCAAGAAAAAGCTCGCATCGTGGCAAAATACAAGCTCGGGGATTATATTCCACAGTAGATTTAGGATTGTCTTTATTTTTATTATGTAATTTTTAATTTCGTCGTTATTTTTATTTATTTCTTTAATTTCGTTGTAACGTTTTTTTTAAGTGTGTTAATGTAATATTATGTTTTAATAAATGTGTTGTTTTTTTTAAAAAAAAATGAAGTTATTTATAAGTTAGGGGTTGAATTTGAAAATTTATGTGTAAAGTTGAGTTAAGGTGTGTTAAAGCTGAGTTATTGATGTGTGAGTTAAAGCTGAGTTAAGTTAAAGGGTGAAAAAGCTGACGTGGCATGCCTTAAAATTTAAAGCTGAGTTAACTGATGTGAGTGGCCTTATGGGCTGAAAGTTTAACATGAAAAAAACAAAGAGCCATACTTCACTTTCATGTGCTTCCACTCCTTTTACTTCCTTCAAAAAACTAAAGAACATGATTTTTTTTAGGATCCTTCATTTACTTCCATTTACTTCCTTCCCAACATCTGGAGAACACAGTGTAAGTTTGTAAGATTAAAATCTTACTCACCCTCGCAAACTAAATGGATGGCGGTGATTAGTCCCACACTAAGCATCAAAATAAAAGTAACTGGCTAAACTTTTCTCATCTAAATAAACTAGTATTAGGCTGTGTACAATTCATAGGAAAAAATCGGTCGGTCACATACCATGACCGATATTCACATCGGTCATAACCAATGTGGTGGTCTTGGCAAACATCGGTCGAGTGTGGTCCAAATTCAAGGTCGGTCGAAATAATGACCGACTTTCATTCTTACAAAACCTAGCCGTTTGTGTTTAAAAGAAAAAAAAAATTTCAAAAACTTTACCACTTTTACAACCTTATAAATACCAACCTCAAACACACTTCTAAACACACAATTTCAAACAACATTTCTATCAATACCTTCAAACACATTCTTTTAATTATGTTTTACGAGCTATTAATTGGTTCTTCGTCTTCTGACGATGATGAAGTTATGAGTGAGTTTACGGAGTTTGCGGAGTTTGCTTGGAACGCTTACCAAGCATCACAGCCAAAAGTTCCACGAAGGTACATACGTAGGGATCATTCGGGTGCTCATAATCGTTTAGTAGCGGCATACTTCTCCGAAAACCCGCAGTTCGACGAAAGAACATTCTCTCGGCGATTCCGAATGAGCCGAGAACTTTTCACACAAATTGTTCGATAGGTAACCGATTATTCTTCTTATTTTCAACAAACTCCTGATTGTAGGGGCATGCCTGGTATTAGCCCATTGGTCAAGTGTACTGCGGCCATTCGTCAATTGGGATACGCGGCCATTCCTGATTCTCTTGACGAGAATCTAGCAGTTGTTGCAGCAACATCCGTGATTGTCTCCGTAAGTTTTGCAATGTTATCATGGAGTTATATGGTGCTGAGTATTTGCGAAAGCCCACGTATACTGACCTTGAAAGATTATATGCTCATCACGAGCATAAGCATGGGTTTCCTGGAATGATGGGAAGCATTGATTATACAAGTTGGGAGTGGGAGAATCGCCCAAATGGTTTGAGAGGTCAATATGCTAGGGGTGATCATGGGCCACATCCATTCATTTTATTGGAAGCGGTCGCCTCCCAAGATTTATGGATTTGGCATGCGTTCTTTGGTGTCTCCGGTATGAATAACGACGTAAACGTTTTACATCGTTCCCCTGTTTTCAATGATATCAAATCTGGGAGAGCACCAGACCTTGAATTCGAGGCTAACGATGTACAATATAAAATGGGATATTATCTTACTGACGGGATATATCTACAATGGTCCATTCTTATTAAGTCCATTTCAAATCCTCCCACGGGTGATGAAAAAAGAATATTGTACAAGAGGAAGCATGAAGCTGCAAGGAAAGATGTGGAACGGGCTTTTGGTGTGTTGAAGAAGAAGTGAAAAATGCTTAAAGTTCCGGCTCGAGGGCTGTATAAAAAGGATCTCCAAGATATTATATATACATGTATCATATTACATAATATGATCATTCGACAACAAGCAGCGGGCGATATGTCCTACTGGTTCGAGATGAGGGTCATCGTGATCACGATCCCTTAAGAACGCATGAAGAATCGTTAGTAGTTACCTAGGAGCTTATAGACTCATCAACTCATCTAAACTTAAAATCTGATTTGATCGAACACATTTGGAGAAATCGTCGAAATCAAGTCAATCAAGGAAATGAAGACTAAGACGGTAGTGATGGTGACGATGAGGACGACGATGAAGAATTTTTGTAATGTTTTTATTGTTATTTGAATAATTTACTTAATGTTTTTAATGTTTATTGAATAATATATGTAATATTTTTATTTTTAATGAATTTTAAATTATTATTTTTAAATGTTTGATAAAAAAAAAAAAAAAAAAAAAAAAAGTCGGTCACCTGTGGCACTTTGGTCATGTCTAATTACCGGAGAGAGAAAGCTGATGTGGCAGCCGGTGACCGGGTGACCACTGTTGCCTTAGATTTCCTTGCAAATTGCAACCGACCACACGTGAACGTGCCGAATTTCTTAGTCCACATGTAAACAATTAATTGGTATTAATGACTTTAAAGATAATTTCGATGGAACGTTATAACCAAGCACCCCCTATTTCTACAAAGGAGGCACCCCCTAGTGGGGCCCGCCGTCCTTGTTTGTACTTTCTTTTCTTTTTTTCTTTTTTTTTTGTCCTTTTTGTACTTTGGTACTTTTTCTTTTTTTTGTACTTTTGTCTTGTAGCGTTTTGTTTTTTTTTTTTTTAATATTTATTTTGTGTGTTATTTTTTTTGTAATGTTTATTTTGTGTGTTATTTTTTTTGTAATGTTTATTTTGTGTGTAATGTTTATTTTTTTGTGTAATGTTTTTTTGTACACGTTAACGTTAACACATTAAACAACTACAATGTATTCGTCTGACGTGTTTCTATTTAATTAACACATTAAACAATAACACGTTAACGTTAACACATTAAACAAAACAACTGTTATTATTCAATTAAACAAGAACGATAACACATTATTTAATAACAACACCTACTACATGTGAAGATTATTAATGTCATCTAAAAGCTCATCGAGCATTGCACCCGACTGACATGCGTGATCCTCAGGATTCCTTGCCAATTCTAGTGATGCATCGAGCGTCTTATTTCTTGCCATCAACATCTTGTTTTGATCCACTAACATCTTGTTTCTTGTTTCAAGCTGGTCAATCTTATAAGCTTGCTTGTCAATTTTATTATCTTTAGCAACGCAGTTTGAGCACTGCGTTGAAGAAGAGGCTTGACTAAAGTGCAGCTTTTGAAACGCATCCTTCCACATAAAGTACCGACACCCATAATCATCTGTTCCTGGCTGTTACATGTTAAGAAAATAATAAGAAATGTATTATTAACAAACAAATAATTTACATAACTAAGTAAAAGTATGATTACTTACCACTGAAAGAGGACATGCGTAATACGGTCGACCATAACT
Source organism: Artemisia tridentata subsp. tridentata (assembly GCA_021014915.2). Lineage (NCBI taxonomy): Eukaryota > Viridiplantae > Streptophyta > Magnoliopsida > Asterales > Asteraceae > Artemisia > Artemisia tridentata. The sequence continues at coordinate 111,076,232 of CP139502.1, read as the reverse complement.
AGCTTTTTTACGGGATATCCTCTCTATAATAAATCCTCTCTGACAGCGACAAAAGAAAGGATCATTTTGTTCCACCTGGCCAAAAAATTAATTTAAATAATACAAACAGTTATTTACAACATAAATCAGTAATGTATTGTTAATTTAAATAATACAGACAGTTATTTACAACATAAATCAGTAATCATTCACAATGTTTTGTCGGTATAATTATTTACAACATAAATCAGTAATCATTTACAATGTTTTGTCTCTATAATTATTTACAACATAAATCAGTAATCATGTACTATCTCTGTGTTTGTCTAATCTCATTATACATTTGTAGTTGATCGTGATACAATATTTCCCATCTGGATGCAACGGCATGTCTGTGGTACCTCCATTGTGGGTGAATAGTCGAAAATGGTGAGTTTTCATCTAGCGTAAGATGAATGAAGTGACCAAAATCCCCACTCCCCACACGGCCAATCACAAGGGGGCCAGTTCCTTGTGATAAATCTGGACCGGAAAAAAATGGAAAACACGTAGTGTTGCATCCCCCGGATATAAATACAACAGGCCGGTTAATCACTGTGGCAATAACCAACCCGTGTTTGGCATAAGCATCCAGTTGGCTCCCGGACAAGGACTATCATGTAACCAGTTTATTCTGCTCCGAAGATTGTCATAGTCCATTTGCGACCACATACGTACGTAAAACTCACGATTAATGTCCAACTCTTGCAATAAAAACGTTCGGACATTGAGCCAGTTTTGTTGGTCTTGACCAATACCGTGGATAACGCTCCGAAACCCATAATTTCCATCACCTTCCACATTATAGATACTTGTGATGTATCGACGGAAAAGCTGTGGAAGCTGCTTAATGAAATACTCGCTCTCCGTATCTCCAATGTATAACCTGTGTCTGGGACTTCTTTCAACTCTAGGACCCATGTAAGAACTATGTCTCGCAGGTTGCTTGTTCAAGTCCGGGACTTTTGTAGATCTTATATTTGTGCTTCTTTGAATTGGATCTACGGTTGGTACTTTATTCAAGTCCGGTACTTTTGGTGCCTGGGACTTTTTGTCCTGTGCGCTCGGTCGTCCACGAGTACTTTTGTGAACAACAGGTTGACGTGTATCAACAGATTCCGGATTGTATATCCCCCTCATCTTATTTAACATACTTTTTCTCACAAATGACGACATTTTGCCAAAAACACTCCTGAATTGTTGTATGTCATCTTCACAATCAGGATCATCGTCAGGATCACGAGAAGGACCAGCTTCAGTGTTGATACTAGGCCACGGAACAGATAGGGTTCTCCAAAAAATATCAACCCTATCCAATGGAATGGCCATATCTGCATTCATTAAAAGTGACTTATATAAATTACTGATATTAATGGGGAAAATAACTTAATAGTCACAAATTTAATATACTTACCATGAATCTGATAGTAAAGCAGTTCGTGAAAGCATGGTAGACCATAAACTGACCGTAACTGATGAGTACAATCTTGGGCGTCGATCGACAGTTGGAGTTCAGCCAAAATGAGTTCCAAAGCATGTTTGGAAACTTTATACCACAATTCTTGAAATATTGGTAAATTACATTTGTGCATTCTCTTGTTTTTGCTTCTGTTAAAAGATTCCTTTGTCGTTGTTTCTTGCGAAACGAGAATCTTATCGATCGAACTCAACAACGTGTCTAAGTTGGACTGTGTGCTGCCCAAGTATAATTTCAACAACGTGTGTTGAGCCTCAACTCTGCATGTTGTTGTCTGGCCGAAGGCGCGATATTGATCGGTAATAAACCCGATAAACATGTCATGGTAATTTTGCAGCCAGTTATCCAGATACGTAGAAATATCTGAAATAACAATGAATTAACAAAAAGTCATTCGAGTTGTTATTTATTTAATAATAATAACAATGAATTAATAATTGAGTACCTGCATGTTCGCGCAACAACTCTTGTAGGTGTTGATAATAACGCATGAATATGTCGTGTGTCGTAGCTTTAACCATCCAATCCCATGTTCCTTTAATGGAGTCATACTCCTTTACCGACTTGCATCTATTTCTGCAAATACTGAAGCACGTTTTGGTTAATGTGCCACTGACAGAGTAATTTGTTTGCGTTCGGGAATTCTACTCTGCATGCCCCAACCAACGCTAAATCTCTGTCAGTGACGATAACACGCGGGTAATATCTTTCCTCTATCACCTGCTTCACACATTGCAATACCCATTGAAAATTAGGCCCCTTTTCTTTGTCCAAAAAACAAAACGCCATTGAAAATGTTTTGTTTGTTGAAGTTAATCCGACAATTTCAAAAAATGGCAATTTGAACAATGTGGTATTGTATGTTGAGTCCATCAGCATGATTTCAGGGAATGTACACCATAGAGCATATGACGTGGGGTGAACAAAAAATAGTTCCTCAAGCTCATTAGTGACGTCATTTACCCTCTCGTAATATGTATACCCTAAACGCTGCAAATGTGAGTAAAGGACTTGGATTGGAGTTCTATCACCTATTAGGGTTCCACGGATCTTAGTTTGTGCGTTATATATAGTTCTAATGCTAGACACATTATCCGGATTAAGCTCCTTTACTGACGAAAGTATATGACGTGGTCGTACGTTATACTCTGTCAATTGATGCACCAAACCGAACTCATCATCCTTTAGTCTCATTGCATATGGGAAACCATGCAACGACTCTGCAAAATCATGATTATGCCCATCACACATCACCCTCAACCTCCAAAAACCTCGTGTTTGTGAAAATTTAGCCATTAATCTGAATGGACAATCGGTTTTAGAAGTACTGGTTTGCCGTTTAATTTCATCTTCAGAACCTTCACGTACATAAATCCCACCCTTTGAACACCCATACTGGATTGCGTACAAATACCCCTTATCAGTTTTGCTTCTTTTTTTAACAATAACAAAACCGATCCCTCGAGCTATATTTTGCACCCAATCAGTTAGTTGCTCGTGAGAACTAAACACCTGAAAATACATTTCAACGTTTAACAACTTTTATTTATTTTAACAAATTACTTTGTTTTTTATAACTTTTACAATTTTTTTATCAACTTACTTTACTTTTTATAATTTTTACAACTTTTTTTTTTTTTTTTTTTTTTTTTTTATAGCTACTTTTTTTTAACAACTTTTTATTTTATAAACAACTTTTTCAATAACAACTTTTTTATAACAACTTATTTATTTATTTATTTATAATAGCAACTTTTTTATTTATTTATTATAACAATTTTTTATTTATTTATTATAACAATTTTTTTTTTTTTTTTTTTTTTTTTTTTTTTTTTTTTTTTTTACTTTTAAAAAAAAAAAAAAAAAAAAAAGTTAAAAAAGAAAACCACCCACACTTATCTACCCACCCCACCCACAGACTAACAATACCACCCACACTTATCTACCCAACCCATGTGACTCTCTTCACACACAGTCTAATCTCTGACTCTCTTTTCTCTCTCTCAATCACTCTTTTCTCTGACTCTCTTCACCAAAACCGTGTTCTTAGATGAAACCACCATCCCTTTTTGATGGTGGTTTTGTTTGTAGATCGATGGTTTTTGATGGTGCTGATTCGTTATAACCAACCACCCCCTATTTAATTTCTTTTAGATCTTTTTAGATCTAAAAGGGAGGTTTCTTGGTGGTTCTTGGTTCTTTTTAGATCTAAAAGGGATGATGGTTTACCGTAGTAGAACCCTTATTTTTTTAGATGGTGGTTTTTGATGGTGGTTCTGATGGTGGTTTTAGATGGTGGTTCTGATGGTGGTTTTTGATGGTGGTTTTAGATGGTGGTTCTGATGGTGGTTTTGTTTCTTTGGTGGTAAAACCGACCCTTTTTATAGATCTTTTTTTTTAGATCTTTTTAGATCTAAAAGTGTTGGTCCCTTTACACGCTTAGAGTTAACTAGAAAGTTAATCTATTTGTGTTAATGACTAATACAATGTTATGATTAATTCTAACAGTTATAAAACGTGAATATAAAAAACTCAAGGTAATTTTCAACGTTTAAATTCTTATTAGAAATGAATCAAAGAATCTATACCCAAGTGTTTTGCGGAACAAACACTTGGGATTGAATAGACAAGGTATGGTGGTGTCTCCTATCTAAACTTAAGTTTTGCTTGAGTGGTAACAATGCGACCTCACTGAGCAATCTCAGGGATACGTTACTCTTTGTAGGAGAGAAGTTGTTTTGCAAAAGTCTAAGCTTTAATTGTACAAAACACACACAACTTCTCTCCTTCTTAATCTATTTATACACAAGTAATCTGAGTAAAAGTATTTAAAATATTACAAGTTGTTGAGCAAGCGTGTCTGACAATTACAACAGTAATTGTCATTTCCAAGAACCAATAGAAATGGCTTATTAAGTCTTTAGAAGTGGTTGGTCTGACACTCCAAGACTTTAAGCCGTCTTAGGAAGGATTTCTTCCTGACAAGATAAGATTTGATCTTATCTTAAATCCTTCCTAGATATTTCTGCCTTTCTTCTCAGGCACTTAGTTCTTCAGGACACGCTTCTCAGTATTCATTCATAATTACTTCATTGTTGTTGAGGAGACTGGGGTTCAGTGAGTTCTTGTCCAATACTCACTGAACCATCATCTTCTTCTTTGGCTTAAGTGCTACTTCAGGGAGTACCGCCTTCCTGTGTAGTGAATCCTTCTTCTTGAATTCGCCTTAAGCATCCTGAAGATGACTCACTGAGAGGTTGTTCTCTCAGTGACTTGAATTGTTCTCGGTTTAAGTTAACACTTAGTTAATTTTTGTCCAAATCATGTTTTAAGTATTCTTGGGTTTTTCATGACCCAACAATCTCCCCCTATTTGGATATAAATTATGCCTAAGTGTTTTGATCAGTATGAGTGAGCTAATGACTTCTTCTCATGCTGAATGTACTAGAATGTAAATAAGGACACTGAAATAATAAAAACATCATCTTATTGATATTATTTACAAGTCCTAACAAGCTAAGTACAAAAAGGGATAGTGGAGGTATTCAGGCAGGTCTATCAGTTCAACTTAATACCAAGGGCTTCAAGCTTGGGCTTATTTGACTGCAGCTCTTGTTGGTCAGGATGCTCATTGATTTTTCTTTTCAGATCTTGACAAAACTTCACATTTTCAGGACTCTTGAGTGGAGAGGCCATCATTAGAAAACCAAGCATTGCTTTAATCCCTGACAAGTCGATGTCACTCCACCTTTGGAAGGCTTTGTCTCCGAACTCATCAATGAAGAACAACCCTCTTTCAGGTTGTTCAATGACCATATTGTTCCTGAAAGGAACACCTTCAGGGAGAGCCCTATTGCAGTCAAGACCAGGAATCTTGATCTCAGGTTCAGCTTCTATCTTCTTTCTTTTTCTTGAAGAAGACTGAGAGGGAGCTGGTTGAGCTGAATCAGGAAGAAGAGATGGAGTGCCAAGTTCCTGAGGTGCTGCTGCCAATCTTTCGTATCTCAGACTCAAAGACTTCATCAGATTAGGGACCACAACATTTGATTTCTTTGCTATTAATGGACCCAACTCATCCAATTCTGTGATCCCGAAGTCAGCGAATCTGAAAGGTTTATGAACATCAAAGTTTCTCATGTCAGTACCTCTGTAGACAGTAACAGCAGCAGGATTGGTGTTTCGATGAATATGAACATCAGTGATTGGTTCTGGCTTCAACCTGTCAGTCATATACCACTGATATTTCTTAATCCTGTTCTGCCTGATCTCTTCAGCCCTTTTATTCCTTTCCTCTCTTTTCTTCCTGAGAGTGATCATCTCCTCAGACTGAGCTTTCACAAAGGTCATACCACCCTCTCTTCCTGAGAGATCCTTAGCCTCAAGACCAATTTTCTCAGCCTCTTCATGAACAACCTTAATTATAGCAGGCTTGCTCACTTTCTCTTCCTCCTTTAACTTCTTCTTTGCTTCCTCTTCCTCAAGATAAGCACTGAGTTCATTAGCTGTGAAGTGGTGAAGAACTCCATCAATATCATATGGGATCCTGGGTGGTGATTCAGGATCCTTTGCTACCGTGATTGGTGCAGGTTGAGGCTCAGGTTCAGTGAGGATGCCTTTGCCTTTATCTTGATGGGTGGTAGAAGCTTCAGGAATCTCCCCCTCAGTGTGAGAAGGAGGTTGTTGGCTTGTTGAAACTTCAGGGACTCCAGTGTCTTTCTCCCCCTCAACTGTTGCTTGAGCCATGGTGATAGCAAGAGTTGGAGTCACTGGAGCAGCAGGACCCTTGAAAGCCTGATAGATCTCAGTCATCATTGATTTGATGTCCGAGGTGTCTTGCTGAAGACTTGAGATCTTATTCTCAAGAGATGCCTGAGAAGCTTCAATGCCTGACATCCTTGACCCAAGTGACCATGCCAAGGATGTTGAAGATTGTGCCCAAGTACCCAGATGTTTTTCCTGAAGACCCAAGGAAGTCCTGATTGAGTCCAATGAAGAGTTAAGACCCTGAATATTAGAATCCTTCAGTAAGCTGAGAAGATCACCGAATTCAGCTGAGTGCTTCTGATAAGTCTCAGCAGCTTGAAGGACCTTCTTGTTGAGTTCGGGGTCATCCTTGACAGCTGTTTGAATAGTTCCAAGGCTTTTGGTGATGCCTTCAAGAGCAAGATTGGACTTCCTGAGATGAAGATCAATAGCTGTCAGGGAGTGATTGGTGTCAGAATGCATTTCGTTCACATCATCATGATAACTTTCAACATCTGCCTTCAGGTTGGCATAGTGAACAGCAGCTTCAGTGTGATGATCGAACATCTCTTCAGAGAGACCAGTGTAAAGAGCTCTATTGGTCTTGAGCAGGAACTTGACCAATTTTCTTTCAGTGAGGGGAAGAGAGTCATCATACTTTTTGAGGATGTCCCCAGTATCAGAAGAATCAGAAGATTGAGAACCTGACTCTTCACTTTGGCGTGGAGATGACTGAGGAGATTGTTCAGGTTGTTCGGGTTGTACATCAGTCTCCATATCCTCACCTGCCTCAAAAACTTCCTATTCACTCTCTTCCCTGAGCTCTTCATCAGACTCAATAAAAGCCTGAAAGTCCCCCATGGACTCAATACCCAAAAATTCAACCGGCTCCTCTTTATAAAAAGACTCGCCTTTGGTTTGGTCAGGTCCTGACCCCGTTGTCATAATAACTGAGCGGGTTTGCTCAGCCTGACTAGCCATAATAACTGGGGTAACACCAGCCTGGCTTTTGGGGGCAGGTCCTGAAAGGATTGGACCGCCTGAGGGGTTTATGGGTTCCGTATCAACGGGTTGTTTCTTTCCCTCTGAGTCTTTGTCCCCCTTAGCACCTTCAACCACTGATGGGTGTTTTCCAGTGGTATCACTAGGTACTGATTGTGAAAGTTGGTGGACCCCCTTCCCATCAGGATTGTGCTGTCCTTCAGGGGATTTAGGGTCCTTTTCTCCCTGAGATCCTGAGGGTGATTGCTCAGGAACGTTAGCGGGATGTGAATGTTTGTGGGTCCCCTTCTCAGTAAGGTAGTGCTGCCTTACCGAGGATTTAGAACCCTTTCCTCCCTTGGGAACTGATTGTTTTTTGACAGTTCCTTCATCGGGATGTGAGGGGGGAATGCTTCCTGATCCCTCTGACTTGTTTATGTCAGTTGAACCATGTGGAAGGGGTGTGCCCGAGGTCACTGAGGATGATTACTCAGTGACCTCCGTTGGCCTTTGTTTTAAGGTCAAGAGGGTCTCAGAAATGGGTGTCTCAGAGGTCTCGGCCTTTTTCAACCTCTTTTTAAGGTTGAGTTGGTTTTGAGGATCAGTCTCAGTAGCGAGTGGCTTGGGTCTAACCACCTGGCTGGACTGACCCTTCTTTGTCTTCTTCACCTTTTTGGTCGGTGAAGGAACTGGAGAGATAGCGTCATTACCCTGAATGACTGATTGCATGTATTCAGTCAGGGCAATATGTGTAACCTCACTGATGCTACTAGTGAAGTTTGACTTGTGCAGGATGTCAGGCTTCGTACCTTCTGCATCAGGCCTCACATAGTCAGAACCAAGTAGGTCCTGAAGCATACAGGAAACAAACCTAGGATAGGACACATGCCTTTGCCTATGTTTTCCTGAGAGCTTAGCAACAAGGTCTCGGAAGATTATTCCTCTGATGTCAATTTTTGTACCCTCAAGGAGACTGAACAACATCAATTGTTGTGATGAGTTCAACTGTTCCGTAGAGGATTTATTTCCACCCAGGACCTGAATGACAAATGTCATCAGTATCCTCCAAATAGGATGGAACTATGTTTTGACTACTGGAGCCTTCTCCAATAAGCCTCCCGCAGACGTTGTAGGATGTCTGGGGTCATGGGGTGCAAGAAAGATCAGTTCATTCTTTATGTCCTGATCAGTAGGGTTGGGTGAAAACGCTTCAGCAAAGTCAAGGCCTATGGCTTTGATGAAGGTTGTGTAGTCAAAGGAGAGGGTTCTGCTCCCATTCATCACCGTGAAGGTGATGATCGACTCTTTGGTGTCTTTGGGGCTGGTAGCCACAGCCGTGCACCAGAATTCCCTCAAATAGTCATGGTAGATGACTGAGGGAGTGTGGGTGAAAGCCTTTGCAAGAAAACAGTTACGAAGAAATTTCATAACGTTCTTGTAGGCTAGATAGCTTTGTGGATAAGAGAAATTTCCTACCACATTGTTCTTTGTTAGGTCAACGCCCCCAGTGAGGAATTCCACATTGGGGGCGTATGCTATAGCTCTAGAAGAAGCCATTTGTGGGTAAGTCTGGGTTTGACTAAGGTTTCTAAAGCTTAAGAATACACACACAATTTTTGAGAATTAAAATGGCAGAGTTTTGCTTAAGTTCTATAAAAACATGTGTGTGTTATTCTTTTGGATGGGTTATTTATAGGGAAGTGGAGATGGGGGTGTTTTAGACATTTGAGCGATCATAATTTATTCAAAAAGAATTATTGGAAATTGTTTTGAATAATATGTTTTGGGATCCGCATTTAATGCCAACACTCCACTTTCCTGGTTTGGCGCAACAGTCGAAGTGAACAGTTGAGCAGTTCTGCAAAAGTGTAATTTGCAGAGATGAGTCATCACATATTTGCAATGTGATTGGAGAGGCATTTAATGCCAAGTGGGAATGTGGTGGCCCAGAGGTGGAAGCCAGAAAGGCAAAAAGAACAAATATTCTTGAATTAAATATGTGTTCAGTTACCAACCTCGGACATTTACTAACTAGATACTTAGAGCATTTAAGTCAGTATTTAATGTCTCTTATCAGGGCCCTGAATGACACTTCATTCAGTGATTGGTTTTTCAGGGACTTGGGATTAGTCACTGATGATTCAGGAATATGGAATGATTCCTGAGCAACAAGGATTCAGGAACTTGGGTTTAGTTCCTGAACCCTCAAGATTTCAGGAACTTGGGTTTAGTTCCTGAGGTTGAGGATTCAGTGAGATGTTTTCACTGATGTACACATTGAGTCAGGGACCTAAGGTTTTAATAATTTACACTTGAGTTGGAAGGATTTAATCAGAGGACTGATTCTCTATATCCAACATTCCTAATTCAGCTTTCAACCTTGTGAAAGTTGGTTCATCCAAAGATTTGGTGAAGATATCAGCTAACTGATATTCAGTGGGGATGAAGTGCAATTCAATGTCACCATTCATGACATGGTCCCTGATGAAATGATATCTGATATCAATGTGTTTTGTTCTCTGATGAAGCACAGGGTTGTTTGAGATTGCAATTGCACTTGTGTTATCACAAAAGATGGGTACCATCTTGTACTGAATTCCATAGTCACTGAGTTGACTTTTCATCCAGAGTACATTTGCACAACAACTAGCTGCTGCAACATATTCAGCCTCAGCTGAGGACAAGGCAACTGATTGTTGCTTCTTGGCACTCCAACAGACTAATTTCCCACCAAGTATTTGGCAAGAGCCTGAGGTGCTTTTTCTGTCCATGTTGCATCCAGCATAGTCAGAGTCTGAGTATCCTTTGAGATCAAGTCCTGAGCACTTTGGATAGTATAATCCAAGGTTAGGAGTGCCCTTCAGGTACCTGAATATCCTTTTCACAACAGTGATATGAGATTCTCTTGGGTCAGATTGATATCTGGCACATAGACATACTGAGAATTGGATATCAGGCCTTGATGCAAGTAGATACATCAGTGATCCTATCATTCCTCTAAAGAGAGTTTGATTTACTGGTTTACCAGTTAGATCAGGACCAAGGTTGTTTGGGGGGACCATGGGAGTTTTGACTGAGGCACAGTCACTGAGATAATACTTCTTCAGTAGATTATTTACATACTTCTCTTGACTGATAGTGGTTCCTCTATCAGTCTGCTTGATCTGTAGACCAAGGAAGTATGTCAGTTCTCCCATCATGCTCATTTCAAACTTCTTTGCCATTAGTTTTTCAAATTGTTTGCAAAGTTTGAAACTTGTTGAGCCAAAGATAATGTCATCAACATACACTTGTACTAGTATGACATCATTATTTGTCTTATAGATAAACAATGTGTTGTCTATCTTGCCTCTGACAAATTTTTTTTGGATTAAGAAGGCTGAGAGAGTCTCATACCATGCCCTGGGAGCTTGCTTCAGTCCATAAAGGGCTTTGTTAAGCTTACAGACATGATCAGGAGACTCATGGCTTTCAAATCCAGGAGGTTGCTGAACATAAACTTCTTCTTTCAGTGAACCATTTAAGAATGCACTTTTAACATCCATTTGGTATACCTTGAAGTTCATGTATGTAGCAAAAGCAAGGAAGATCCTGATGGCTTCCATCCTTGCTACTGGTGCAAATGTTTCCTCATAGTCAATGCCTTCTTGTTGATTATAGCCTTTGGCTACAAGTCTGGCTTTGTTTTTAATGACTATGCCATTTTCATCAGTTTTGTTTTTGAATACCCATTTCATGCCAATGACTGAGACATTCTCAGGACATTTGACCAAGTTCATTACCTTGTTTCTGTCAAATTTTTCCAGTTCATCATGCATGGCCTGAACCCAACTTGGATGTGTAAGTGCTTCTTTAACACTTTTGGGTTCAATATTGGAAATGAAGTCCACAAATAGGCATGCATTGGATGAGGCTGCTCTTAGACTAGCAGCCATGCTCCTGGTGAGCATGCCTTCAGTAGGCTCTCCAATAATATTGACAAGTTCAATGTCCTGAGACCTAGCCCAACTTTCTTGAGGTCCTGGATACTGATTTGAACTTGTGGAGGCTTGATTGGGTAGAGGGGTTGGTTCTGGAGTAGACACATGATCATTGATTGGATCTTGAGTGTCTACCAGCTCACTGAGATTGTTTGGTTCTTGAGTATTTTGAACAGACTGATTGATATCATCAGTGTGTGTATGTGCCTCAACAAACTCAGTGATGGTTGGGTTAGATAGGTTGTGAGGGATTATGTAATAGGAGAGATTAGCATCATCTTGATATTGAGTAGAAGGATTGTTTTCAGAAAGATATTCATCAGGAGGATATCTTGAAGAATTATCAATTCCTATCTCTTCTACTGAGGCAGTTGAGAACCTGATTGCATCAGTGCTCTCATCAAAGGTAACATGAAATGTTTCCTCAATCTGCTGTCTCCTTGTGTTGAACACTCTGAAGGCTTTTGAGACAAGTGAGTATCCCAAGAAGTATCCATCATCAGCTTTTGCATCAAATTTCCGTAAGTGATCCTTGTGATTATGAATAAACACAGGACACCCAAAGACATGAAAGTAGCTGATGTCAGGGATTCTTCCTTTGAATAACTCATATGGGGTTTTCCCATGTCTCTTGACAATGATGGATCTGTTTTGTGTATAACAGGCAGTTTTGACTGCATCAGTCCAAAAATGGTTGGAAAGGACTAATCCACATAGCATTGTCCTAGCAGCTTCAATGAGTGTTCTATTTTTCCTTTCAGCAACACCATTTTGTTCAGGTGTGTATGGGGAGGAAAAGTTTTGGGAAATACCTTTCTCATAACAGAAACATTCAAGTTCATAATTTTTGAACTCAGTCCCATTGTCAGTTCTAATCTGTTTGACCTTAATGTCATTTTGATTTTCAATGTTCCTGACAAAGGACATGATTGTTTTAGCTGCCTGACTCTTTTTGATCAGGAAGAATACCCAGGTGTATCTAGAGTATTCATCCACTATGACCAGAGTATACTTCTCATGATTAGTAGACCTTGGACTGACAGGTCCAAATAGATCCATATGGAGAAGATGTAGGCAGTTCCTGATGGAAAAGTTTGTTTTGGTTTTAAAGGATGCTCTGTGATGTTTACCTTTTTCACAAGCTGAGCATGGTTTATCCTTTGAAAACACAAGTGATGGTAAGCCAAGGACCTTGTTTTGTTTTACAAGATTGTTTATGTTTTTAAAGTTCAGGTGGGTGAGTCTCTTATGCCAAAGCCAGTTGAGTGTATCAGTGGCCTTAGCAAAGAGACAAGTTCCATCCTGAGTTAGACTGGACATATCTAATACATAAACATCTTGTCTTCTTGGTGCAATGAGGACAATTTCCTTATTTGCATTGATGATGGTTCCTTGCTTATCATCAAACTGAACTATGTATTTTGCATCACATAGTTGACTGACACTGATCAGATTATACTTAAGACCATTTGCATATGCTATCCTAGTAAAGACAATACCATTGCAGTTTACTGAACCATAGCCTTCAGTGAGACATGATGAATTATCAGCAAATATCACTTTGGGTCCTGATTCTTCCACATATTTGTGCAGGCATTCCTTAACACCAGTCATGCTCCTTGAACATCCACTATCTAGATGCCAAATAGGATCCCTGGCATGCCTCTGCACAAATAGTAAACTGGGTCAGTTCTTTCTAGGACTCCATTTCATGGAGGGTTTGGTATTGTAGGTCTTTATGAAAGTATTAATTGATTCATTGTCAGAGGTTGAGTGGACTGAGCTACCACATGTTTTGCATTTAATTGCAGGGGTAGCCTCAGTAGTCTGAGAGAATTGTTTATTCTTTCCTCTTTTTGACTGAATGACCCTCTCTTTTCCTGAGGATTTCTGAGTGGTACTTCCACTAGATTCACAGTGTTTGTCATTTTGACAATTGATGCGTGTGTATGTTGTGCTCTAATTTATACCCACGGTATGTCGTTGTGGTTTTAGCAGTATTCAAGTTTTAAATTTATATTTAGCCGACTTATCAATATAACACACACTTTAACGAGCAGTGTACCCGGTCAGTATGAATATAATGGTAAGTAGAGTGTCGATCACTAAGAGTGGAACGTATTATCTAGTTATTCTAATCAGTATTTTAATATCTTAAGTTAGCTATACAACCTAATCTAATGCAAGGGGGTTCAGCCTGAGAGACTGGCACGGTTTGGTTATGATTAAATATAAACTAAACTAATAAGCACGAATCAGCAATTAGCACACAAGTACACAGATAAATACTTGAGACAATAAGAAGACCTGTCCTGATAGTTAAGTAGCTTGTCACTTGTTTTATTGCTAGTTTTATATGAAGTGTATAGTTCGATGCAACGCACCGAGATTAAACCTTTCTCGTTGGCTCTAATCTTATCGGCGAGTAAACCCTTAATGATCACTTATGACTATCCCAATATCCTAGAAAATAGAATAAACAGGCGAGGAAGGGGCATGGCGACCCAAGCAATGCTCAGCTAGACACAGAGGTTATCAATGCACTAATAAAAGTCACCAAAGACATCAACATATAAACTTTAATTAATGGGAAAGCAATATTAAGGGGAGTGCAATCTTTCCGTTGTCACATTACACAAGCCCATCAATCCTGATGAATTAAAGTGTACTAATACAATAAAACAAAACTACTTAATGAATTGAATACATGCAGGACCTTCTTACAGCTCTTGTATCTTCGTTCAAGGTGTGTCTTGTGCTGCTACTTCGTCTGAATTCGGCTTAGGGTTTCTTCTGTCTTCGGTCTTTTCTGTCTATTAGCCTCTCGAAATTCGTCTGACCTTGGGGTATTTATAGTTTCTGTCTGAGGGTTAGATGCGGCGCATTGAATAAGTAGATGCAGCGCATTGACTTAACTTCGCGTGGGGTCCAAGATTAATATATTCAGGAATATTCATACACCGCCAGAAGATGCGGCGTAACTCCATTCTTGTATGCGGCGCATGTCCTTTGCCGTCTTGGATTATAACTTGTGAAATCTTGATAGTGATGCGCCGTATATAATAAGTAGGATGCGGCGTATCTGGAGCAGAATGATCTTGATCTTGCACATTTCAGTAGACTCTTAACTTCTTGCATGTTTTGCTCCATAATTAGTCCAAAATCGCCAAGTTTCACATAATACTTGTTTTTACCTGAGAATTACAAAAGTAAACATTAACGTATCAATTCTCACAGATAATATAATAAAACAAGTCAAATAAATAGGATAAATGATGGTAATAAAATGTACTTATTTGAGTTCATCAAATATCCCCCCACTTGAACTTTACTTGTCCCCAAGTAAACCTTAGAATTAACCTTATGAAAATGTATCCTAAAAGATGTTAGGATTTATTTTTATATTTAAGCATGTATTCATTTTGTCATAATCACACAACCAAACACTTAACGAGTTAGAAATAAAATAAAATATTTTGATAAAAGCAAATCTAATCGTTTAACTGTCCAGTCGTGACGAATAATCTATCATAAGCTTGGCAAGTATACGCATCTCCTCCACTAAAGCCAAGGAATAACAAGTCTAAAGCGGTAAAAAGGGTTTGTAGGTTAAGGGTTAATCATTCTTCTTAATCTCTATCGATCTCAAATTCCAGAAAAGGCGACAAAATCACAAATACATGATCGAATCCACGAACACGATACTTGCAGTTGCTCAAATCCTTAACTCGAATAGGCTAAAGATAGGACCAAGTAATCTTTACCAATAATATTATATCAAAAAGGGCGACAAAATCATAAATACATAGCCGAATCCACGACTACGATACTTAAGATTGCTCAAATCCCTAATCTCAATAAATCAAAGGTTTAGATAAAGAATAATATAGGTTATAAATAGAAGTTACCCAATTATGGTCAAAAGTTATCGGAACAAATGGTTGACCTTATCTGACGTGTAAAGTAACTTCACCATTCAAAATCAACCCTTCAGCAGAAATGATGGTCAATCTGCTGAAGTGAAGAGTCAATCAGCAGAATCAACTCAAGAGAATAATATCTTCGGTAAAGATCTTGAGTTTTAATTTGCCACCCATCTAGCATTAATTAGCATTTCCACTTGACTTCGCCTATAAAATAACCCCAATTCACAATCCGCACAAATCACTTAACCCTAATTTACCATCAAACCTTCATCCTTTTATAGACAAGGAACCCGTCTTTATGTATTATGTACGAGTTTAGAAAAACATTTTTAGTATTAATTAAAAGATCCATAGAGGATCAAATCGTTCTTAGTAATCGTGTTCTTACTTGTGTTTGTTTTCCGCTATAGAATACAAGTAACTTAGACTTTCTTTTAGTGTGTTTGTGATTACATAAACATTACTAACGATCCACGAGCTCACGAAGATCTATCAAGGTCTTTAAGTTTCAACAAGTGGTATCAGAGCCTCGTGAGAGTCTCTGTGTTACTAAGAACACCTTTACACCCTCTCACACCCTATAACAATAACAATGCCTGGATCAGACGATGAATCTGAAGTTCACAGCAACAACAACAATAACAACCAAAACACCACATCTATGCAACAACTCAATCTCACCAACAGCAATGCAAAGTTTCCTTACCTTAAGAAGGAAGAATATGAATTATGGGCGATGAAGATGCAGAACTGGATCACCAATATTGATTGGAATCTTTGGGAAATTGTCCGTAAAGGAAATAGTTTGAAGAAGCACACCAAAGATGCTGATGGTGTTGTTTCGATTCTTCCTCCTAAATCTGCTGAAGAGGTTCTTGCAGTACAAAGAGAAAATAAAGTGAGAACCATTCTCCTTCAGGCTATTCCAGATGATCACATGGGAGACTTTCACTACATGGAGGAAGCAAAAGATATCTGGATGGCAATCAAGGCTAGGTTTGGTGGGAACGATGAGTCAAGAAGGATGAGGAAGTCGATGTTGAAACAGCAGTTTCAAGAGTTCCAAATAACTGAAGAGGAAGGAATTCACAAGGGGTATGATAGGTTCCATAAAATTTTGAGCCAGATGAACCAGCTGAAGGCTAGACCTGATAATGAGGACTGCAATGCTAAGTTCCTGCGATCTTTACCTCCCTCATGGCTACAAGTGAGCATTGCACTCAAAACAAAAGGAGGTCTTGATATGCTTTCTTTTGATGATCTCTACAACAAACTCAAAACTCTTGAGCCTGATGTTAGAAGCCCCGTTCGTTCATCAAACCCTACTTATTCAGCTTTTGTGAGCACCACCTCCAACAAGCAGACTCAGGCTTCAAGTTCAAGCTCCTCAGTAATATCTTCCTACTCTCAACCACAATCCAGTGGAGTAATGGAGGATATACTCCACTCTTTTGTTGCTGATTATGAACATCAGCAGCATCTGGCTTTTGAGGATTTTGAACAGGTGGATCCTCTTGATTTGGAAGAGATGAATTTAAAATGGCAGGTGGCCATGCTTACTTTGAATGTCAAGAGGTTTGAAAAGAAGTCTGGAAGAAAGTTCGGGTTTCAGGGACGAGATCCAGCTAGGTTTGATAGACGGAAGATCAAGTGCTATTCATGTGGTCAGTTGGGTCACTTCTCTAGAGAATGCAAGGATAGGAAGACTGGTGATGAAGTTCGGTATTCAAGCTATCAGAAGAATCAAGTGAATGCTGAAAACCCCAAAGCCTTGGTCACTCTGGATGATCATATCAACTGGAAGGTGCATGAACCTGAGAATGATGATAATACTGAAGTGAATGGATTAATGGCTAGCTGTTCTTCAGAAGATAAGCATAGTCACACTGCCTTTATGGGCATATCTCAGGTACAAAATTGTATATTTGGTTGTAGTGAAAGGTATAATGAACTTAAAAAAGAATATGATGAATTAAAACTTAAATATAATGAATGTTATATAGATGTTAAGGCTTATAAACACTCTTTAAAAACTCTAGAAAGACAAAAAGTTTGGTTTCAGAAGAATGAGGTTGCTTATGATGAAAAGATAGGGGTGTTAGAGAGAGATTTACTTTGTGCTAAAAATGATTTAAAGCGTACTGAGAAAGAAAAAGCAGAGGTAGTGTTAGAAAAACAGGAAGTGCAGACTAAACTAGACAATAGCTTGGCTAGGTTTGATAAATGGAAAGATTCATCTAAAAATCTAAACAGGTTAGTTAATAGTTCTATGTCTGTAAAAACTAAGATTGGTTTAGGGTATGGTGACTACATAGGGAAAGATCAATTATATGACCCTAATGAGTATAGTGTTTTTGACCCTGAACCTGTAGACTATCAAGTTCCTGTTAAGTTTGTCAAGGAAGGTGAATTACATGCTGTGCCTGGACCAATTAGGGGAGAACACATGCCATCTAGCACCACCACCTCTGACTTTGATGGATCACACCATCTTTATGGCAAAAAGTCAAGTGACTTGCCAGACCCTAACTCTAATTCTGCTGACTTTGTCTCTTGTTCTGACAGTGACAAGTCCTCTGACCAAGGGTCTACCACCTATACCAGTTGTGATTCAAGTGAAAAGTCAGACCCTACAAAGACCTCTCCCAAGCCTACACCCAAGACACCCTACAAGTCTGTTAGAATTGCTGCTGAGGATGTCAAGTCCAAGATAGTTTCTTCTGAAGACTTGTCTTTTAATTCTTTGCAAAATAATGTTTCTTATTGTGTCAAAAACAATCCTGTTTCTGTTAGTGATTTGAATAATTCTACTTGTAATGGAACATCTTTTTCTTTTAATAAATCTTCTAAAAAGAAGAAATGTTTTGTGTGTGGAAGTAAATCTCATCTAATCAAGGATTGTGATTTTCATGAGCAAAGAATGGGTGTTGGTCAGACTAAACCTAGACCAATGTGGACAAATGTTCAGAATATTCCACCATATGTCCCACAGGCATCTCATAGGGCCAGCAATTTTGCTGATAGACATTCTGCTGATAGACATTCTCCTGAGAAACATTCTGCTGATAGAAATTTTCAGTCTGCTAGGAGAAGATATGTTACTAGACCATTTGTGCAACCCACTAGTTCTTATTTTCAGAATGGTTATTGGCCTGGCTTTATTGACCCAATGAATATGGGTATGGGATATTGGGATACTGCTGTTAAGCCCTCAGCAGGTTATTTTTGGACTCACAAGAGACCTAATCTTAATAGAAAGTCCAAGAACAATGGTGGATCTTATCAATCTACATGGCCTAATTCTTATGATCCACAAGGCAGGCTCAAGTCAGTAATGACTTGAGTCTCCAATGTGTACTAACATTTGTATAATTTTGTTGTATATGTAGGATCATCCTTTGAAAAGTAAAGATGTTGGCATTATAGATAGTGGTTGTTCAAGGAGTATGTCAGGTAATAGGGATATGATGCATGATTTTGTACCCATTCAAGGAGGAGGCAATGTGACCTTTGGTGGAGGAGATGGCAAAATCACTGGGTATGGAACCATCAGAACACCTCACTTGGACTTTGCAAATGTGCTCTATGTGAAGGAACTGCAACACTTCAACTTGTTCTCAGTATCTCAATTATGTGATACAAAGAACAAGGTCTTCTTCTCAGAGGATGAATGTCTTGTACTCTCCAAAGAATTCAAGCTTCCAGAAGATACCACAATTCTGCTGAAAGTTCCCAGAAGATACAATTTGTACACATTCAACTTGAATGAAGTCCAACCTGAAGGTGATCTGACATGCTTGGTGGCTAAAGCATCCCTGGATGAGTCAACTAAATGGCATAGAAGGATGGCTCATGTTAATTTTAAGACCATTAACAAACTATCTAAGCTTGGTCTAGTTCATGGGCTTCCCTCCAAAATCTTCACCAATGAACACAATTATGTTGCTTGCAACAAGGGGAAGCAA
Source organism: Artemisia tridentata subsp. tridentata (assembly GCA_021014915.2). Lineage (NCBI taxonomy): Eukaryota > Viridiplantae > Streptophyta > Magnoliopsida > Asterales > Asteraceae > Artemisia > Artemisia tridentata. The sequence goes on along the minus strand of CP139502.1, from coordinate 111,057,142 downwards.
CACAGAGCTTCATACAAAGCCATTACAGCTGTGAGCACTATCTCAGAACCTCTTCAGTTGCTGCACATGGATCTTTTTGGTCCAGCTCAAGTCAGGAGTATTGATCTCAAATCCTTCTGCCTGGTGATCACTGATGACTATAGCAGGTTTTGTTGGGTATTCTTTTTGAGAACTAAAGATGAAACATATCCAATCTTAAAAGAGTATATTACCCTTGTTGAAAACCAGCTAAATAAAAAGGTTAAAGGGATTAGGTGTGATAATGGGACAGAGTTCAAAAATGCTGTGTTAATAGAACTTTGTCAGTCTAAGGGGAATAAAAAGGGACTATAGCACTCCAAGAACCCCACAGCAAAATGGGGTTGCAGAAAGAAAGAATAGGACCTTAATAGAGGCAGCAAGATCCATGCTTGCAGACTCTAAATTACCCACTATGTTCTGGACTGAAGCAGTAAGTACTGCTTGTTATGTTTTGAACAGGGTATCCATCACTAGACCTCATATCAAGACACCTTATGAACTTCTCACTGGGAAAGTTCCTGATATTCATTACCTTAAACCTTTTGGTTGTCAGGTGACCATTTTGAACACTAGTGATCCCTTAGGAAAGTTTGATGAAAAGGCAGATGAGGGGTTTATTGTGGGATATTCAGCTCATAGTAAGGCTTATAGGGTATATAATTTAAGTTCTAAAAAGATAGAGGAGACCCTTAATCTGAGATACCTAGAAAATAAGCCTCATGTTCAAGGACAAGGTCATCCTTGGTATTTTGACTTGGATTACCTAACTGATTATTTGGGTTATACTAGATATGTTTCTGAACAATCTACAGGTACAAAAGAGTCTCCTACTAACAATGCAGGTACCCTGGAAGAGGACTCAGGAAGTGAGTCTGAGCATGATGAACATACTATTGTTGTACCTTCCTTTCCTCCTAACCATGTTGAAGGAGATACTTCTGGGGAGATTGAAGATTTGTCACACTATGCAGAGGACCTTGCTAGACTCAAGAAACAAGAATTTGCAGCCAATCAAGAAGTTGAAAGACTTAGTGAGGAGTCAGCACAACCCTTCAGTGGAAACCAGGATTCTGCTGATCCCTCTCATGTTTCTGCTGAGGTTGCCAAATCTACTGGTGGGTCTTCTGAAGGTTCTCCAATGACTAATAGTGTGTCCACAGACTTTGAGGAACCTTATACACGTTTTCCAGGTCCTTCTGATCTTGGAAATCACTCACCCAAAGCTGGTATCTTCAACTCAGCCTCCTATGACAGTGAATTTGGACCAAACATGACCAATCTTGATACCACAATTGAAGTCAACCCCAATGCAACCAAAAGGATACATACTGCTCATCCTCAATCCAACATTCTTGGTGACCCTCAAGCACCTGTTAGAACTAGAAGCTCTGTGAAAGGTTCTAAGTATGGTCAAGTGGCTTTTCTTTCTTATGTCTCATCTCAGCAAAGGGACAATCACACAGACTTTAAGCATTGTCTGTTTGCTTGTTATCTTTCTCAAGTGGAACCAACATGTGTCAGTCAAGCTCTTGAAGACTCCAGCTGGCTTGAAGCAATGCAGGAAGAGATGCTACAATTCAAGAATCAGAAAGTTTGGCTATTGGTACCACTACCTGAAGGAAAGATTGCCATTGGTACCAAGTGGATTTTGAAAAATAAAAGAGATGCCAGAGGTATTGTGGTTAAAAACAAAGCAAGATTGGTGGCACAAGGATTCAGACAAGAGGAGGGCATTGATTATACTGAAGTATTTGCTCCTGTGGCTAGGGTTGAGGCCATCAGAATCTTCTTGGCCTATGCATCGTATATGGGTTTCATGGTGTATCAGATGGATGTCAAAGGTGCTTTTCTATATGGAGAAATTGATGAGGAGGTTTATGTCTCTCAACCCAAAGGTTTTGAAGACCCAGATAATCCAAAGCATGTTTACAGGGTTGTCAAAGCTCTCTATGGCCTTCATCAGGCACCAAGAGCTTGGTATGCTAGGCTTTCATCATTTCTGCTGAAGCATGGATACAGAAGAGGTGCTATAGACAAAACACTCTTCATTAAGAAGAATTCCAGGGATATCATACTTGTTCAAGTTTATGTGGATGACATTATCTTTGGCTCCACTAAAGAAGCTTGGTGCAGGGAATTTGAGGAATTAATGAAGGAAGAGTTTCAGATGAGTGCTATGGGGGAGCTCACTTTCTTTTTGGGTCTCCAAGTTCAGCAGAAACCAGATGGTATTTTTATTAGTCAGGATAAGTATGTTTATGATATGTTGAAGAAGTTTGATATGGAGAATGTTAGACCTGCCACTACACCCTATGAAGCTCCTAAACCAAAGAATAACATTGAACCAGATCCTGCAGTGAATGTTCACCTATACAGGTCCATGATTGGTTCATTAATGTACTTGACAGCTTCAAGGCCAGACATCACATTTGCTGTGAGTGCTTGTTCTAGACATCAGGTCACACCACTCACTTCCCACCTGAATGCAGTCAAGAAGATCTTTAAGTATCTCAAAGGCCAACCCAAGCTAGGTCTTTGGTACCCAAAAGAGTCTCCTTTCAAGTTGGAAGCTTATAGTGATAGTGACTATGCTGGTGCAAATCTGGATAGGAGATCCACAACTGGAGGTTGCCAATTTCTTGGAAGAAGGTTGATTTCTTGGCAATGCAAGAAACAAACCATTGTTGCTACCTCATCTACTGAAGCAGAGTATGTTGCTGCTGCCAATTGTTGTGGACAGGTTCTTTGGATACAAAATCAATTGTTGGATTATGGGTTTAATTTCATGAACACCACCATTTTTATTGATAACCAAAGTACCATATGCATAGTTAAAAATCCAGTTTTTCATAATAGAACTAAGCATATTGAGATTAGGCACCATTTTATAAGAGATGCATATGAAAAACATTTGATTAAGGTGCTTAAAATTCACACAGATGATAATGTGGCAGATTTACTGACTAAAGCTTTTGATGGACCTAGGTTTCAACACTTAGTGGTCCATATTGGGATGGTTAACCCTTAAATGCTATGTTTGAGGGGAGGCATAGGCCTCAGGGGAGGCATATGCCTCAGGGGAGGATTGTGATTGTAAAGTTTGTATTATTTTATAGATTTTTGATTATGTTTGCTAACACACTAATCCACTAATGTAATTTTAGTTTGTATGGTTTGGTTTGTTTGCTGTTATGTGTATGTTTTGCAGAACTGCCTTGATACTGATGATCTTAAGTTGAAGTTTACCAAGATTACTTTTATGGGACATAGTCAAGTAAGCTTAAAGAGTGTTTCTGCTGAATGGAAGTACTGAAACATAGTACAAGTAATAATCAAAGAAAAGTTGTTCATTCATTCAAAAGAGATTACAGCTTACAAACAACTTCATAAAGACCAATCCTATACAAAATAATCTACATAGACACAAGTTCCTATCAACTACTGATGCACCAGGAAGACTAACAGACATGATTGAAGATGCTGAAGAACCTAGTTTTGTATCTTTGGTCCTTGGCAACATCTCATCATCATCTACTCCATCTTACCCTTTCCCTTTCCAGTCACCTCTGCACTCTTGCCCTTTCCTGTGTCTCTATGGTATGAAACACCAGTCCTTGGAGCAGGAAGACCAATAACCACTTCCCTTGTCTTTGGGAGTGGTGGATTTCTGGTGTGTGGCCTTGGTTGGGGTTGTGAAGGTTGGGGATTCTCTTCCCTGGTTGATGCTGCTTCCCTCTCCTCTTCCTCTCTTACCAACCTATTGAAGATTGGCTCAAGACGCTCTGTGGAGTCATCAGAGCCCCTAGGTGAATCATCTGGATCTACCACACTATCATCTTCTGAAGAAGGAAGAAAAGGGGATTTCCTTGTAGGTGGCTCGTCTTGGTGAGGATATCGAAATAGAGGTCGACTATCCTCAGATGATGAAGATGATGATGGAGGTTTGGGTGGATTGTTGGGTCTGCTTGAAGAGCCCACATCATGTCTTTTCTTGCGGGCTTGTTCTTTGGTGATACCATACATTCTATGTGAAGGTTGTATGGATGTTTGAGGTTTGTTATCTCCTGAATCTGCTGATGATTCAGAAGAAAGATCGATGACTTCGGGTTGGTTATTCATTGTGTTGATAAGTGATTTTGATTGGATGAAGGTTTGATGGTAAATTAGGGTTAAGTGATTTGTGTGGATTGTGAATTGGGGTTATTTTATAGGCGAAGTCAAGTGGAAATGCTAATTAATGCTAGATGGGTGGCAAATTAAAACTCAAGATCTTTACCGAAGATATTATTCTCTTGAGTTGATTCTGCTGATTGACTCTTCACTTCAGCAGATTGACCATCATTTCTGCTGAAGGGTTGATTTTGAATGGTGAAGTTACTTTACACGTCAGATAAGGTCAACTATTTGTTCCGATAACTTTTGACCATAATTGGGTAACTTCTATTTATAACCTATTCATATAATCTTCGCCCAAAACAACTAATTCCCTCTTCAAGTACTCTAAACCTATTCTTCATTCTCTCACAATTTCTTCAATGGAGTCCCTACAATTCAAGAAGGATCACAATAAAGTTGCTTTTCTGGGAAAAGCGAAGGGACAGGAAATATATGACCCAATGGTTGATTTCTTGAAGCGATCAAAGATTTATTTTGCTTTGACTCATTATCCGGATATAGTACATGAATCTTTGGTCAAACAATTTTGGGCATCTGTTGAGAAGCGGTCTGAGACAGAGATAGTAGCAAAGATAGATGGAACTGAGTATGTTGTGACTGAAGCTTTGATTTGGGAAAGATTGCAGTTGGATGATGAAAATGGGGTTTATCACACTCACACTGAAGAGATTCTTACTGGTCTAAGAGCAGCAAGTTATCAAAGTGTGGATACAACTATGTGGCTGAAGAACAAGTTTTGTCCCAAGTGGAGATTTTTGGTACATACATTACTTCAATGTATCAGCAACAAATCCGGAGGATGGGATCAATTTTCTACTCAAGTGGCTTGTGGTATAATGTGTCTTTCACAGGGTTTGACTTATAATTTTTCTAAGTTTATTTTTGATAATATGGTAGAAAATATTCAAAAGAAAAAGCATAAGTTTTTAATGTACCCTAGATTTATTCAGATAATATTAGACATAAATACCCAGGATAGAGGTCATTATCCCATAGGAGCCCTTAGTGCCAAGTTGTTTGCTTCTATGAGAACTCATTATGTTGGGGAACATCACCCTCTTCTACCAGCTATGTTGCCACATGGCAATGATGATGCTGATGAGGGCAATACTGCTGATGCTCCACCAGCTCCCAATACTGCTGATGGTACTCCATCAGTAGAAAGGGTTGAGGGCCCATCCTTAGCTGCTGAAGTACCTATTGTTTCTACTGACCTACCTACACCTTCACCTATTCCATCACCATCTCATGAAGCTCCTGAAGAGCTTGTTCCTGAGGTTGAGGAGACAATTCAGTCTCTTGATACTAATATTCCTACACCTCTTGAAGATGAGATTCCAAGACTGTCCACACCTAGCCCCTTTAGAGACCCAATAGATGAGAACACTTCTAATTTTGAGAATATAAATGTTTCTTCTGAAAGGCCCAATGAAGCTCCCTTTACCACTGAGACATCTGCTGGTGGAGCTGAGGACCCTATTACTCTCGCTTCTCTGTATACTTTATTCAACAGGAATGTTCAAGAAATTGAGAAGTTGAAGAAGGAACTTACAGATACTAAAACATCACTTGGTGATGAGATTGTGGTGCTGAAAAGAAGGGTTCAAGAATTAGAGGATAAACTTGGACAGAAAAAGAAGAGGAAGTTTGTGTTTGCATCTGATGATGAGCAGGAGGCTAGTTATTGGGATCATCTTGATTTATTGGTTGAAGCTGCTCAGCAGACTTCTACTCATTCACCTAAAGCTGCTGAATCCTCTCATCAAAGGGATCAGATTAAGTTCTCCAGAAAAAGGAGAAGACAGTATTTGAGCAAGGAGTCTACAATGCCAAGTTTGTCTGTTGTTCAAGAACATATTGATGATGATCATGTAACTTCTGCTGATGCTAGATCTTCCAAGGTGTCTGCTGAAGTGTTTATTGCTGGAAGATCCTTTGTCTTGGATACTTCTGATGAAGTTCATGCTCCACATGTTGAATCTTCAACTCAACATGTTTCTGCTGATGCTTCTATTGGAGTTTCTACTGGAGATATTGCAAGAGTTACTAGTATGGATACTTCTGGGAATGAGCAAGGAAGGATGGTTGAAGAAGATCTTGGTACAGATCTTGTTAGTACCGAAGAAAGAAAGGAGCAAGAAAGGTTGTTTAAAGAATATGAGGATCTTGTGAAGAGTCAAGCTTTAGCAAAACAGATGGCTGATCATTTTACTTCAGATTTGCCTCCTGAAAGGCAAAGAGAGCTAGATGAGCAATCAGCTCATTTTACTGATGCACAATGGGACTCTTACACTCAACAAGCTGCATCCAATCCTAATTTGGCTCAAAGTATCTTAGGAGCTAACTTTGATAGTAATAACTTTGCTGAACAAATGGTAGCTCTTGGGCGACAGAGGAAGAAAGCTGCAGCAGAGAGGAGGAAGGCTATTGCTGCTCAGAAAGCACAAGCTAAGAGAGATAGACCTCAGACTGAAGCAGAGAAGAAACAATATCGGAGGAATTTGGTCTATAATCAGTATACATCTGTGTACAGTTATGGTTTGACAAAGAAGCAAGTTTGGGCTTTGTCTGATTCTGAGTTGAATAGGATTTATGATCAGATTATGAAGTCTATTCATTCTTCTGCTACTCAACCTAAGAGGACTGCTGCTAGTTTGGAAGCTCCAAGTACTAAAAGACTGAAGCAAGTGGAGATAGGTACTTCATCTCCTGGAGATCAAGTACCTCTGAGTCCTTCTACTGATATTGCTGAAGATACTCCTGAAGACTTACAATCTGCTGAGCCTATTGTTACTCCTACCATTGCTGCTGATGAAGCTTCTGAGAGACAATCATCTGGGATTCCTGTTTCTTCTGAAGCTACGCCCAATTCTGCTGAAACTTTTGCTGCAACATCTGCTGATCATAAAGATTCATCCTTGTCAAATTATAATGCAGAAAAGGTTAAACAAGCTGAACAGGCAGCTGCTACGGGTAAACAGGCCAGGGAAATGGCTGACAGGTTGCATGTGACAGGGGTTTCTGATCCAAGTTCTCCTATTCCTACTGAAGATACTTCTTCTATTGCTACTGAAGATGTTTCTATGGGGATTTACATCCCAGGTAGAAGGAAGAAGAGAATGGCACATATATGCAAACATTTTGCAAGTAGAAGATCAGTTAGATTGGCTAAGCAGATTCTCAGAGCTCAAATGAGTAGTTCTTCAAAGCAAGTAGACCTAGAAGCTACTGATTATTCATTTATTCAGGAAGGAACTTCTGACACTTTTCCTGAAGGATCATACAATGTGTTGATCAGATGGACTATCACAGATGGACAACTTAACACTATCTACAGGCAAGATCAATCCTATAAGAATTTCACTTTCTTGCAAGAAATTCTTCATTTGGTGGATAGACAAGATCTGCAGACTCTTTACAAATTGGTCACTGAGTATTATGCTCTACATACTCCACAAGGTGCAGGCCTATATCTATTGGGAGATCTTCAGGTTCTCTTTGACTCCCAAACTCCACAGGGGAAAGGTTATTCGATTTGGAAGATTTCCCATAGGTGGAAAGTTGATACTTGGAGATTTTATCCCATTCCCAATGTCCATGTGGTAGAGACTGAGTCTGGGATAAGAGTATGTATGTTTTCTGATCAACAATATCCATTGTCCATGACCCTGATGAATCGCATGCTCCAAAGGAAGTTGGAAATTCCTCCAAATCCAGTTGCTAATGATAGGACACATGCTGAACAATTGGTTGGGTTCATCAAGTCCAAGCTTCTGCAACAACAAGCTTCTACTTGATTCTGGTATTATATATTATTTGTATATTTTCTATTTCTTTATTTCATTTCTCTCTTATTTTCATTCTTAGTAAAAAAAAAATAAATAAAAAAAAAAAAATTTCCTTTGTATACTAACTTTTATGCAGGTTTGTTGTATAACTCTGTTGATGGTTATCAACTCACCAGATGTGACTTGTGTCCATCAAAGAGTTGACTTGTGTCCCCTGTGGAGTTTGGGAGTCAAAGAGAACCTGAAGATCTCCCAATAGATATAGGCCTGCACCTTGTGGAGTATGTAGAGCATAATACTCAGTGACCAATTTGTAAAGAGTCTGCAGATCTTGTCTATCCACCAAATGAAGAATTTCTTGCAAGAAAGTGAAATTCTTATAGGATTGATCTTGCCTGTAGATAGTGTTAAGTTGTCCATCTGTGATAGTCCATCTGATCAACACATTGTATGATCCTTCAGGAAAAGTGTCAGAAGTTCCTTCCTGAATAAATGAATAATCAGTAGCTTCTAGGTCTACTTGCTTTGAAGAACTACTCATTTGAGCTCTGAGAATCTGCTTAGCCAATCTAACTGATCTTCTACTTGCAAAATGTTTGCATATATGTGCCATTCTCTTCTTCCTTCTACCTGGGATGTAAATCCCCATAGAAACATCTTCAGTAGCAATAGAAGAAGTATCTTCAGTAGGAATAGGAGAACTTGGATCAGAAACCCCTGTCACATGCAACCTGTCAGCCATTTCCCTGGCCTGTTTACCCGTAGCAGCTGCCTGTTCAGCTTGTTTAACCTTTTCTGCATTATAATTTGACAAGGATGAATCTTCATGATCAGCAGATGTTGCAGCAAAAGTTTCAGCAGAATTGGGCGTAGCTTCAGAAGAAACAGGAATCCCAGATGATTGTCTCTCAGAAGCTTCATCAGCAGCAATGGTAGGAGTAACAATAGGCTCAGCAGATTGTAAGTCTTCAGGAGTATCTTCAGCAATATCAGTAGGAGGACTCAGAGGTACTTGATCTCCAGGAGATGAAGTACCTATCTCCACTTGCTTCAGTCTTTTAGTACTTGGAGCTTCCAAACTAGCAGCAGTCCTCTTAGGTTGAGTAGCAGAAGAATGAATAGACTTCATAATCTGATCATAAATCCTATTCAACTCAGAATCAGACAAAGCCCAAACTTGCTTCTTTGTCAAACCATAACTGTACACAGATGTATACTGATTATAGACCACATTCCTCCGATATTGTTTCTTCTCTGCTTCAGTCTGAGGTCTATCTCTCTTAGCTTGTGCTTTCTGAGCAGCAATAGCCTTCCTCCTCTCTGCTGCAGCTTTCTTCCTCTGTCGCCCAAGAGCTACCATTTGTTCAGCAAAGTTATTACTATCAAAGTTAGCTCCTAAGATACTTTGAGCCAAATTAGGATTGGATGCAGCTTGTTGAGTGTAAGAGTCCTATTGTGCATCAGTAAAATGAGCTGATTGCTCATCTAGCTCTCTTTGCCTTTCAGGAGGCAAATCTGAAGTAAAATGATCAGCCTGGGATACAAATTGGTGTAAAATGAAAAATAAACAAAACAGATAAATTAAAATCCTAAGTGTGGTAAATTGCTTTCCCAACCATCCCATGAATAAGACTCATATCATTGAATAACTCACGCTTTAACACTTGAAACACACGCTTTAGGTAGACACGAATTATACTCAACAAGATCTCAATCAAAGAATAACCTTAGTTGGCGTTCCCATAACGGCCAACTCCCATTCAATCCATAAATATAATATACAACAACTAGTGGTGATATCGACCACTTAATACAAAACTTTACATGAGTTGGTTAAAACAAACTTCCAATTTTTCCTTTTTCTTTTTCTTTTCTATTTTTTCGATTTTTTTTATTATTATATTTTTTTTCAACTTGAAACATAAACATAGATGTGTAAAATTTCACCACATCACTATAACGATAACTCTGGATAATCTTTCCATACTTTTCATGACTTCAGAAATAACGATAATAGTGAAAGTAGTAAACACACGAAAAATAAGACTCAAAGATATACAATATTTACTTTCACTCCAATTGCATTGTGCAATTTCCCGACCTAACCATAGATAATGAATTACGCACGCGAACACAGGTAATGTAAGGAAACACACTTTGCCTAAAGCAATTAACCAACCACGGATTTTAATCTACAGGGTAGGCTAAGGTGTAAGGGTGTAACGAAACATTATAACAAAGGTGTAAGAAACGAAAGGAATGGCTCTGAGTGTTTTTCTAGGGGTATCTTACTCTAAAAGTGAGAGTAACAAAAGGTTTATACGGGGTTAACTAACCAGTGTAGTTAGCTAATAACACATAACATATAAAGGCTATTTGGGTGTAATCCTAGAAATTTACCAATTTAGACAAGTTATTCCAATTATGTAAATAATACTTATTATGGTGGTCTCGAATAGTATACAAGCCAAGTTCTAAAGTTTACAAGTCACCGGCACACTCATAGATTTGTGAATTTTGAAAAGTTCACAATTTTTGAAAATAACGTCATGTGTGCAGCAATGTAATTTAGACTTTAAACAAAAACATGCTAAAAATTTTAAATTTTGATATATTAAGCACATTTTAAGCATATTTTGAAAAAGTTTAGGACAAGTAAGTGTTCTAATTCTCCAATCCCCCCACTTAAGTTAAACAACGTCCTCGTTGTTTGTATCAAAGATTAAAAACTGGAAAATAAAAGAATTAGAACAGAAAAACTCCCCTGAGATTTGCTCGGTATGATCCTCCATTATTTGTATAAGAGCAAAAATCATCTTTCTTGTGGATGAGAACGTTTAAGCTTCATAATTGATGTATCCACAGGAAATGCAGGAATCTATAATACCATCAAGACTTTAACACACCCGAGTTAAGAAGGTTCAAACTTGCATAATACATTAGTAGTTAGCAAAAATAAAACTTAAAAAATTAAATTGAAAATCATCAGGTCAGTCGATACGCCGTATCGAGCCTGGAATAAATACGAATCAGAATAGAAGATGCGTCGCATCCTTAACCAGGGATGCGCCGCATTAAAATACTGACAGAAAGTTTTAAAAGTTAAAAATAAAAATGCAGAAAATAAAGTAAGATATGACCAGTGCAGGAGATGCGTCGCATCTAAGGATTGAGATGCGCCGTATCTTCTGCGGGCCTGACTGACTCGACACAGAACATAATAGTAAAAAAAATTTCCCCGGGTTCTCTCCCGGTCAGCACTTGTCTTTATTCCAGAGTCTTCAAGTCAGACTCACGTTCAGCTCCTTATTTAGATCTATTGATCCCCACATGTCCGTGCACGATGTAGTTGCGAATTACTTCGTCACGAACATATTCCGGCCCCAATTCAAGTACACCTTTGTAGAATCCTTTCATCATTTGGTACGGATACTCGATCCCTTTCTCAGCGTCATTTTCATCTACAAAAAGAAATGGTGTAAATTTGTAACAAAATTTATTAGGGGCATGTTTAAACCTTGGGTGAGCACGAGGCATCATGTAAGTGATAACGTTGCTTCCACTTTGAAAGGTGATCTTTCCTTCAAATCTTTTAGCGTTAATTTCGACCTCCTTACAAAATGGTTTTCCAATGATCACGTCACCCATCTCAATATCACGATAAGCATCCATGTTTTCCACCACGGTGAAATCTGTAACAATAGTTAAATTCCCAACAAAAATAGGTACATTCGTGAACATTCCAACTACTTTTTCCTTCTATACTAAATTTTGTTTTTCATTATAGAATTATAGAAATCTTTTGACATTACATTAATTGGTAAAATAGGGAAAAAGTTGGCACTAATCTGTTTAAATCCTATCATGCAAGGAAATTGTAAGTTATAAGCACAATCTACATGGATCTTTCTACCATAATCACAGAAACTAGGATATCCTTCAAATTCATCATAATTCTTAGTGTTGATCATATTGACTCTAGGTATATCCATAATTTCTCCTTCTTCAATTTCGGGTTCAGAATCCTCCATAAATCGATCATTGATCCCTAATGGTAGATTAAGATCATTTAATTCAATGTAGTCTCCACTATAGGTCTCAAGTGATTCATTATTTACCAAGGTTTCTCCCATAAAACTAGCTTCTAGATCGAGGTCCATACGTTCTCTTAATCCTAGCACATAGACGCCTTTAATTATGCTTTTAACAGGATCTTGGCACTTATAGACTAGTTTATTATTCCCTACCCTCAATGAGATTTTTCTCTTAAACACATCAATCTTAGCATGGGCGGTAGACAAGAAAGGTCTTCCAAGGATTAAAGGAATCTTAATATCCTCGGGCATATCTAATATAACAAAGTCTACAGGGAAAACAAACTTCTCAATCTTAACTAGCACATTATTAGCAATCCCTTCAGGTTGTTTTACCGTTTTATCAGCCAATTCAATAAGCAACTTAGTTGGTGCTAATTTTCCTAGTCCTAGGGTAGTGAATGTCTTAAGGGGCATTACACTAACACTAGCTCCTAAGTCAGCTAACACATTATTGAAAGATATATCATTAATAGAACAAGGTAAAGTAAAACTTCCTAGGTCCTTTTCTTTATGAGGCAAGGCATGTAAGTCGGTTGCAGAGCTCTCTTCTTTCATTGTAGCCTTGATCTCCTCTTCAATCTTCGTCTTCTCTTTGAGTAACCTCCTTAAACTGATTGAAGAATTAAAGAAAAATTCGGGTTTTGCACCATCATTACCATTCATCAATCTTCTAGGAAAAGGAATGTTAGGCGTGACTTCCTCAGTGGTGCTTATGGCCTTGACATGATCTCTTGGGTTGGTTTCAGTTGAGCTAGGTAAACTTTCGTATCCCCTCTCTTGAAGAACTTTGCTCATTTGTCCAATTTGTTGTTCCAATGCTTTGATCGAAGCTCCTTGATTTCTTGTAATAGTATCTGTTGAAGCTCGGATTTCTTTGATAATAGCAATGTTCTCTTCATGTCTTTTAGCAGCATCGGCCATAATTTGCTTTAGAATGTCATCTAAAGTCTGCCTCCTTTCTTGATAAGTGGGATTAAAGTTGTTCTTTTGATAGAATCCCGGAGTAGCTTCCCTAAATCTTCTTGAAGGTCGGAATGGTTGTCCAAATTGTGTGTAGTATGCTTCTTCAAACGTCTCACTTTCATTCTTATTAGGGCAATCTTTAGTGTAGTGAGGTCCTTCGCATTTTTTACATCCAACTTGGGCAGCAAACACTTTCTCATCACGCTTCTTCATCTCTCTACTAATGTTATCCAATTGAGCTTGAATAGCAGCAAACCCGTCAAAATTAGTGCTGCTCTTAGATCTAGTAGAGGTTCCATCGTGCCATTTTTGAGAACGATCAGCAACTTCTTGGATAGCTTTCCTAGCATTGGCTGCACTCATTTGAGGCACAGCTCCCTTAGCATCCAAGATTTGTCTAGTAGGCACGTCCAATCCTTGATAAAACAATATTATCTCCTGCATTTCACTTAGATAATGTTGAGGGCATTTCATCAATAGGTCTTTAAATCGTTCCCAAGCTTGATAAAGAGTTTCATCAGGCTCTTGCTTGAAACTGTTGATAGCCTCCATCATTTTAGCAGTTTTAGCAGGTGGACAATATCTCTTCAGGAATTTGCTCTTCAAATCTTCCCATGTAGTGATTGAACTAGCAGGTTCATTCCTTAGCCACTTGTTAGCAGCTCCTTTTAGCGAAATTGGAAAGATCCTTAGCATAAGTTGATCGTCAGAGACTCCTTCTGTAGTAAACAAATCTGCAATCTCGAGGACCTTTTCAACATGTTCATTAGCATCTTCATGTTCCGATCCACTGAAAGCATTTTCTCTTAGCTCCTTGAGAAACTGACCCTTCAACTCAAAGTTTGACTTTTCATCAAACTTTGGTCTAGCAACTCCTGAAGTGTAATCAGCACGGGTTTTGTTCATGTATTCCTCCATAGTAGTGTTTTCCTCCATTGCTTCTGTTTCTTCTTCCTCCTTTTCTTCAGAAAAATAATCAAGCTCGAACGAACTTGAGATATCAAAGTTTTTTGTGTTGAAAAGCCTTTTAAACGAATGAAAGGCTCGTTCAGGATCTTCGAAAGGTTGAATCAAGTTCTTAGTAGAACTCCTGGTCATGCACTTCCTGAAACTATCACAAAAGCATCAGTAGGGTATGTTCAAGAAAGTAGTATATCAGAAAATCAACAACGAAAACGGAATACAAAAAATAAAAGTTACTGATATCTGCAGACGATGCGCCATATCCAAAAACTTGGATAGGCCGTATCTTATAATCGTTAAAATTTAATCAGACTTTTATTCAGGAAATAGATACGCCGCTTAGAATTTAGAATGCGTCGTATCAGTTTTAATTATCAAAAATCAACGTATCCAATTTAAAATTAAATGCGTCGTATTAACAAAAGTTAATGCGCCGTATTTTCGTTACGTTTCAAAATACAAGATTTTTGATTCAGAAGATGTGCCGTATCGATAAAAATTGATGCGTCGTATCTATTTAATAATTCGAAAACTGTTTTTAATTAAAATAATAGATACGCCGTATCTACTAAAGCAGATGCGTCGTATGGCGTTATCGTTTAGAAAAATTTCTTATTAAAAACGGAATACGCCGTATCTTGGGGAAAGATGTGTCGTATCGAATTTATTAAACGCGTTGTATTTTATAAAAAAATTAAACGCAATATGCCGTATTTGTGAAAACAGATGCGCCGTATCGTTTGAATTAGCACAGTACAACGATAGCAGTATGCAGAAAAACAAAAAAATAAAAACAAAAATAAAAACAAGCAAAAAGAAACAAAAATTAAACACACAAAAACAGAAAATATGCAAATAATACAATGAATGCAATTTAACTAATATACAACGGGGTTAGTGGTTAGATAAAAATTAAAAAGAAAAACCTAATTAAAATACTAATCAAATTAACAGATACTAACAATTCACTCCCCGGCAGCGGCGCCAAAAACTTGATGCGTGTGTATGTTGTGCTCTAATTTATACCCACGGTATGTCGTTGTGGTTTTAGCAGTATTCAAGTTTTAAATTTATATTTAGCCGACTTATCAATATAACACACACTTTAACGAGCAGTGTACCCGGTCAGTATGAATATAATGGTAAGTAGAGTGTCGATCACTAAGAGTGGAACGTATTATCTAGTTATTCTAATCAGTATTTTAATATCTTAAGTTAGCTATACAACCTAATCTAACGCAAGGGGGTTTAGCCTGAGAGACTGGCACGGTTTGGTTATGATTAAATATAAACTAAACTAATAAGCACGAATCAGCGATTAGCACACACGTACACAGATAAATACTTGAGACAATAAGAAGACCTGTCCTGATAGTTAAGTAGCTTGTCACTTGTTTTATTGCTAGTTTTATATGAAGTGTATAGTTCGATGCAACGCACCGAGATTAAACCTTTCTCGTTGGTTCTAATCTTATCGGCGAGTAAACCCTTAATGATCACTTATGACTATCCCAATATCCTAGAAAATAGAATAAACAGGCGAGGAAGGGGCATGGCGACCCAAGCAATGCTCAGCTAGACACATAGGTTATCAATGCACTAATAAAAGTCACCAAAGACATCAACATATAAACTTTAATTAATGGGAAAGCAATATTAAGGGGAGTGCAATCTTTCCATTGTCACATTACACAAGCCCATCAATCCTGATGAATTAAAGTGTACTAATACAATAAAACAAAACTACTTAATGAATTGAATACATGCAGGACCTTCTTACAGCTCTTGTATCTTCGTTCAAGGTGTGTCTTGTGCTGCTACTTTGTCTGAATTCGGCTTAGGGTTTCTTCTGTCTTCGGTCTTTTCTGTTTATTAGCCTCTCGAAATTCGTCTGACCTTGGGGTATTTATAGTTTCTGTCTGAGGGTTAGATGCGGCGCATTGAATAAGTAGATGCGGCGCATTGACTTAACTTCGCGTGGGGTCCAAGATTAATATATTCAGGAATATTCGTACACCACCAGAAGATGCGGCGTAACTCCATTCTTGTATGCGGCGCATGTCCTTTGCCGTCTTGGATTATAACTTGTGAAATCTTGATAGTGATGCGCCGTATATAATAAGTAGGATGCGGCGTATCTGGAGCAGAATGATCTTGATCTTGTACATTTCAGTAGACTCTTAACTTCTTGCATGTTTTGCTCCATAATTAGTCCAAAATCGCCAAGTTTCACATAATACTTGTTTTTACCTGAGAATTACAAAAGTAAACATTAACGTATCAATTCTCACAGATAATATAATAAAACAAGTCAAATAAATAGGATAAATGATGGTAATAAAATATACTTATTTGAGTTCATCAACAATCCTCAGGAATATGGTCATTGAATCTACATAATGGGCAAGGTGGAAAAGGCTTGGCCTTTTGCTTCTGTTTCTGCTTAGAATCAGAAGGGTAGTTCAGGCACTGAGCCTTAAGTCCTGAAAAGTTTGACATGACTGAGCATTGTTTATGATCATAGGTCCTGTGATCTTCCTTTTTGCAAATCATGCAATAAAGGACTCTATAGCAATCATCAGTGAGATGATTTGTATAGTTGCATAGTTCACATCTTTTCAGGGGTTTAGTGGGTTTGGGTTTGGTCTTTAAGGAAGTTGGTTTTTTTTCCTTCTTGGATTGAGAAGGTTTCTCAGAAGATGCAATCTTCTCTCCCAGCTTCCTGACCATTTCAGCCAACTGATCAATTCTTGGATCAGGACTTTAGGTTGCAACTTCAGAAGGAACTGAAGTTGATGAGTCATCAGTATTTACTGAGACTTCAAGGGGTGGTCTTCTCAGGAGGATTCTACCTATTCCTGATCTCTCTTTTGGAGAGTGTGGGAGTAGACTAAAGGTGGGAGGTCTGAGCTTGGTGCAGCACCCTGAAGGGTATTTAGTGGAGGGAGTGGAGGAGTTGATTCTGATTCAGGCTCACTGATTGGATCAGAAATACTGAGTTGGTCAAAGAGTCCTAGCATACCTTTCAGAGCCTGACATTCAGGGAGCAAGATGTTTCCAGTCTCAAAGTTTGGTAACTTACTGACTGGGTTGTCCCTGACAATCCAGTCATTTGACTTGGGTTCCATCTCTTGCTCAAAGGATATGCCAGTTGGAACAAAGGTCATTTCACTGGGACTCTCACTGGAGGTTTCAGTGAGGTGGTCAATTCCTATAGTTATCTGAGGAATTAAGCCCACATAATCAAAAGACCTTAGGGTTCTTTTTGGTCCAACTTTCAATGACAACTTTTTCTTTCTTAAGTTCTGTTTGAAGGGCTTGGTTTTGTTTCAAAATTTCAGTGTTCTGAATTTGTAGAGTAATGGATTCTAGTTTGGCTTGTTTTAATGCAAGCAGTTCATCTCTACATTTATTCAATTCTGACACAATATTGTTATATTTTAAAAACAGATTAAGCCTTTGTTCCTCAACAAACTTTAGATCAACACAAATATAACTCATGTAAGACTGCCAATCAGAATCATCATCCATAAAAAGTAAAGTATTTACCTTCTTCATGGTGATGTTGACCCACTTTCCATTTCTAGCATGGCTTTTTCCCACAGCCACCTGATCCTCTTCAGAAAGTGCCATCAGTGCACTAACTCTTATTTCCTCATCTGAGGAAACCTCTTCTTCATCCCAGTCATATGCTTCTGCAACTAATACCTTGTTCTTTTTCTGAATAGGTTTAGATGTTTGAGCATCCTGAGACAATATGGGGTTAGTTTCAAGAAGTGCAAGTTTAGCTTTGATTTTCCTATATTTTGTTTCAAAATCCTTTTGTCCCTTGTTTTGAAATTGTTGGGTGGACTGAAACATTTTAGGTTGAAACTTGCTAGTTCCTGAGAACTTGTAAGAGGGTTCTGAGATAGTTTTAGAATAACAGTCCCTAGCAAAATAACCCTTTTTACCACATTTAAAGCATTCAGTGGTCTCATTTGCTTTTGGTTTTGTAAAGTTGGACTGATTTCTTTTGATGAAACGTCTTGAACTAGCAAGGAGTGCCCTTTCTTGGAATTCCAAGTTCAAGTCGTTCAGGTACTCCTCACCAGTCCTTTCATCAATTTCTTCTTCAGAATCCTCTTGAATATCCTGCACAACACCATTAGAATAGAAAGCAGTTGATATGGGTGTGGAGGTTAAGGCCTTTTTGGACTCAAGAGCTTTTGAGTCAGGGTATCTCCTTGAGATCAAGTTGTCCTCATAGACAAACTTCCCATAAATTTCAGGGAGCTCAAGGGTCTGAATGTGGTTAGCATTCCTCAGGCCTTGTGAGAAGTTGAGCCACTTCTCAGGGAGACTGTTGACAAAGCCAACATTTGTCTCATGTTTGGACAGTACAACACCATCATTTGATAATTCATTTATCAAAGTCTTGTATCTGGTGTAGGTCTGTGAGAGACTTTCAGAGTCTTTTGCCCTGAAAGTATTATACTCAAGTTTAAGGTCCATGACCCTATTTTCCTTGGTATCTGAGGGACCCTCAAAGCTGTTTACCAAGTCATCCCAAGTTTGCTTGGCTGTTAGACAGTTGATGACTGATTCCATTATATCGTCAGGAAGACATGATATAAGGATGCTTTTCAGGCGTTGGTCTTGATTGACCACCCTCCTCTCATCAATGGTCCATTGGGCCTCAGGCTTGTTTAGCCCTGCGGCTGTCTTAGGGACAAATGGGCCATCCCTGATACAGGTGATGTAGTAGGGTTCCATACCAGTAAGATAGCAAATCATACGCTTCTTCCATTTGCTAAATTTCCCAGCTTCAAGTCTGGGTGCAACAGCGGAGTAGCTGCCACCCTTTTTTTCGACTAGCTGGGGTACATTGATATCAGCCATAGTAGGATCTTGGTTTTAAAAACCTAGAGCACTCTTGGTTAGATTAAAAAGATTTTATAAACCAGAGGCTCTGATACCACTTGTTGGTCCCTTTACACGCTTAGAGTTAACTAGAAAGTTAATCTATTTGTGTTAATGACTAATACAATGTTATGATTAATTCTAACAGTTATAAAACGTGAATATAAAAAACTCAAGGTAATTTTCAACGTTTAAATTCTTATTAGAAATGAATCAAAGAATCTATACCCAAGTGTTTTGCGGAACAAACACTTGGGATTGAATAGACAAGGTATGGTGGTGTCTCCTATCTAAACTCAAGTTTTGCTTGAGTGGTAACAATGCGACCTCACTGAGCAATCTCAGGGATACGTTACTCTTTGTAGGAGAGAAGTTGTTTTGCAAAAGTCTAAGCTTTAATTATACAAAACACACACAACTTCTCTCCTTCTTAATCTATTTATACACAAGTAATCTGAGTAAAAGTATTTAAAATATTACAAGTTGTTGAGCAAGCGTGTCTAACAATTACAACAGTAATTGTCATTTCCAAGAACCAATAGAAATGGCTTATTAAGTCTTTAGAAGTGGTTGGTCTGACACTCCAAGACTTTAAGCCGTCTTAGGAAGGATTTCTTCCTGACAAGATAAGATTTGATCTTATCTTAAATCCTTCCTAGATATTTCTGCCTTTCTTCTCAGGCACTTAGTTCTTCAGGACACGCTTCTCAGTATTCATTCATAATAACTTCATTGTTGTTGAGGAGACTGGGGTTCAGTGAGTTCTTGTCCAATACTCACTGAACCATCATCTTCTTCTTTGGCTTAAGTGCTACTTCAGGGAGTACCGCCTTCCTGTGTAGTGAATCCTTCTTCTTGAATTCGCCTTAAGCATCCTGAAGATGACTCACTGAGAGGTTGTTCTCTCAGTGACTTGAATTGTTCTCGGTTTAAGTTAACACTTAGTTAATTTGTGTCCAAATCATGTTTTAAGTATTCTTGAGTTTTTCATGACCCAACAAAAAGGTATGATCTGTGGGGTGGGTAGATAAGTGTGG
This sequence comes from Artemisia tridentata subsp. tridentata, assembly GCA_021014915.2. Lineage (NCBI taxonomy): Eukaryota > Viridiplantae > Streptophyta > Magnoliopsida > Asterales > Asteraceae > Artemisia > Artemisia tridentata. Next base: position 111,037,195 of record CP139502.1, on the reverse strand, counting down.
GTGGTTTTCTTTTAGATCTTTTAGATCTAAAAAAGATCTAAAAGATCTAAACTAGACCCATTTTTAGATCTAACCCCGCGTGATGCTTGGTTCTGATGGTGGTTAGATCTAAAAATGGGCCTTAGTTAGCAGTTTCACAATAAGTTGGTGATTATGGTTTATATAACTGATTCTTTATGTTGGTTTATTGTAACTGATTTATGTTGGTTCTGCTTATGTTGCCTCCTTTGTAAAAATAGGGGATGCTTGGTTATAACGTCCCAATAAGTTGGTTGTTCTGAAAATAAGTTAGGTACTACTATGGTAACACCCCCTATGGGGCTGTACCTAATTTATGTTGGTTGTGAAAGTGCTTATTTGAAACTGCTTGTTGTGAAAGTGCTTGTTGTGAAACTGCTTATTTGATAGCGCTTGTTGTGAAAAAGCTTGTTGTGAAACTGCATTTGTTGTGAAAGTGCTTGTTGTGAAACAGCTTGTGATGAAACTGCTTTTGTTGTGAAACTGCTTTTATGGGTGATACTGCTATTATGTGATACTGCTATTATGTGAAACTGTTTATGTTTAACTGCTTATATTTAACTGAATGGACGGCAAACCTTTTGCAACCTTCAAATTTGCAGTTTATGATCTAAAAGTAGTTTGATGGCTATGATGATTAAAAAAAAAAAAAAAAAAAAAAAAAAAAAAACTTGTCGATAATTTGGCGTGGCATAACCGAACGGACGGCAAACCTTTTGCAACCTTCAAATTTGCAGCCATATGTGTAAAAAAAAAAAATCTGAGCCATCTTATGTTTAACTGCTTATTTGAAACTGCTTATTTGAAACTACTTAAATTTTAAACTCATTTAAATTTTGAAAGTAATAGCGTTAAATGATACCTCGTCCGTGTAGAACGGTGATGACATCGTAAAACTGGTTTTGTTGTGAAACTGTTTGTTAGAAACTGCTGCTTTTAAACTGCTTGTTGTGAAACTGCTTCTTTGAGACTGCTTGTTGTGAAACTGCTTCTTTGAGACTGCTTGTTGTTGTGAAACTGCTTTTGTTGTGAAATTGCTTGTTGTTGTGAAACTGCTTTTGTTATGAAATTGCTTGTTGTGAAACTGCTTGTTGTTGTGAAATTGCTTGTTGTGAAATTGATGTTGTGAAACTGCTTATTGTGAAACTGATGTTGTGAAACTGCTTTTAAGTGACTGTTTTTAAGTGAAACTGCTTATTTTGAAACTGACTGCTTTTAAGTGCTTTGTGATTGTTGTGAAACTGCTTCTTGTTGAAACTGCATGTTGAGCTCGGGTTTATAATCAAAAGAAAAGGAATCAAATGTCTTTCAGTTTGGAGCCCGTGAATGTCCTTCACCTTCAGTATACAACCTTTAAAAAGTTGGACAAAAAAAAAAACAAAAAAAAGTGTTAGACAAACTTAGACAAAAAAAAATGTTAGACAAAAAAGTGTTAGACAAATTTAGACAAAAAAAAAAACAAAAAAACTTAGACAAAATTACCTTGGACAAAAAAAAAAAAAAAAAAAAAAAAAAAAAAAAACAAACTTAGACTATAAAAATGTTAGACAAAAAAAAAATAAAAAAATACACACACTAGCAACTGCTTAGACAGAAAAAAAAATGACAAAAAACATAATAAGACAAAAACGTACCTAAAAGGTACACCCTAAGGGGTGTTACCATAGTAGAACCCTAATGACTTTAAAGATAATTTCGATCCCAGCCGTTAGTTTTGTCAATCGACAATCAGCTATGTGCTGGAACTTTATTACTTTTATTTTATAAATTTACTCCCTTGTATTTTCACTTAACTTTCCAAGAAGTACCAATATTTTCATTTTACTACACGGGTTCAAAATTACAATGCATATTTTTTTTTTATGATGTCTCAAAATAATTGTCCACTTTTCATTTTGAGTAATAAAAAAAGAATTATGTGGAGAAATATTATATTTGAGTGGTTGAGAATTATAATAGTCTCACTTTTATTAAACAGTGTGATTTTTGTTTCTTGACAATAATTTTAAGACGGATAGAGTATTAAATAAAATTAATGAATCTGGATTTTTGTAATTCTCGTGAAGACAAGTCTATCTTATGATTTAAGTGCATTAACAAATTCAAATGTAAGAAAATAGAAAAAAATATTGAATACAAGTCGATTTAGAGATTCACATATTTGAAGTTTTTTACGTGATTTCAGTTTTTTTTTTTTTTTTTTTTTTTTTTTTTTTTTTACATGAGTTCCGACTCGACATTGCGAGCCGACTAATCCTAGGGCGACTACCCTTTTGGATAGCCCGGAGTCATCGCAGGTGAACCTCCGTGGCCACATGGGGATTAATTTTCTCCACAAAGTTTGAACCTGGGACCTCCATGGCATTTAACCACTTAAGAGACCAAATCCAAACCACTGGGTCACCTCTTAGGAGACCAAATCCAAACCACTGGGTCACCCCATGTGCGTGATTTCAATATTTGATACTAGTTTGAAACTAAGTATAAATGTCCATGATCGATTGACCTTTTTAGTCATAAAGAACAAAAAGTATAAGCACTATTTTCAAATTTTCCAACAATAGATTCATTAAAAAAATGTTATATATAAATTATGCAATCCAATAAAACAAATAAAAGAAGCAATGGTTTTTAATGGTTTCTAAGGTAATTTGTTCACTCAATCACACGAGTTTGATGACTTTTATACTCTCTCCGTCCCACTATAAGTGTTCACAATGGTATCTTTGCTTGTCTCATATTAAGTGTCCAGGGAATATTTTCAACCAATGAGAAGAGACTTTAGTGGGTAATAGTGATATTTGATTGGTGGAGAGTGTAGTTGGCCCCACTTTCCTAAAACTTTGTGCATTTGAAAAGTGGACACTTATAGTGGGACGGAGGGAGTAACATATAATAGCAAACATCACTAGAACCGAAAATTCTTTGATCAAAATACCTTAGTTTCTTTTTAACTTTGACATAAGAGCCCCGATTTCGTATCCGAAAAAAATTACAAAGATCCCATAGGAAATCCCGTAACCTTTACCAAAACCTGCGAACCATCCAAATCTTTTAAAGGCACGTTCATGAGGCCTTATTCATGATACTTATGTTGAGAATTTGAGATTGCAAGCTAGTTTCTCATAACATGAGATCTTTTGACGATTTTTTTTTCAATCATAAGTGTTTGTTTAACCATGTAATTTTTTTTTTTTTTTTTTTTTTTTTTTTTTTTTTTTTTTTTTTTTTTTTTAATTATGAATAGTAAATTGGTAATACTCCTTTTTAGTGAACAATGACAATAACAATCTCGTCATAGCAATGTATGAAAAGATAGAATGTGAAAATGTGTTTTTATCAGCTTATTGAGTAGTCTTATGGGCATGTGAAACTTGAAAAGCTCATAAGCTCACTTTTTTAAGACTTATTAACTTATCAACTTGAGATAAGCTTATAAACTTACATAATTCAAAAACTTTATTATAAGCTCAGAAGCCAAAAAAGTCCGCTTATGAGCTTGTATAGGGCAGGGGTGGGCGCTGGCCCCTCCTTTATTATTATTATTATTATTATTATTTTGTCTGTAATGTAAATTGTACATTGAGGTAGTGCAAAATCTTCTTATTAAATAATTTGACCCCTCCCAAATTTACAATACATTGCTATGACGAGATTGTTATTGTCATTGTTCACTAAAAAGGAGTATTACCAATTTACTATTCATAATTAAAAAAAAAAAAAAAAAAAAAAAATTACATGGTTAAACAAACACTTATGATTGAAAAAAAAATCATCAAAAGATCTCATGTCATGAGAAACTAGCTTGCAATCTCAACATAAGTATCATGAATAACAATCTCGTCATAGCAATGTATGAAAAGATAGAATGTGAAAATGTGTTTTTATCAGCTTATTGAGTAGTCTTATGGGCATGTGAAACTTGAAAAGCTCATAAGCTCACTTTTTTAAGACTTATTAACTTATCAACTTGAGATAAGCTTATAAACTTACATAATTCAAAAACTTTATTCGATAAGCTCAGAAGCCAAAAAAGTCAGCTTATGAGCTTGTATAGGGTAGGGGTGGGCGCTGGCCCCTCCTTTATTATTATTATTATTATTATTATTATTTTGTCTGTAATGTAAATTGTACATTGAGGTAGTGCAAAATCTTCTTATTAAATAATTTGACCCCTCCCAAATTTATAATTGACACATTGCGCCCCCCCCCCCCCAATAATATGGTTCAAGCTTCGTCCTTGCTAATGAGCTTTCAAAATGTATAAGTGCTCATAAACCTAGTATATAAGCTAACACAAACACCCCCATAGACAATAATATACTCATATTCATAACGAGTTAGGATCAAATAAGAAGAATTATTAAAATGAGAAGTAACAACAATCACACATTTTAGATGCACATATAAAATTAGATGCATCTTCTTTATCACCGGATCTCTTCCCTCATACCCAAAGATAAAAAAGACTACTTCAGTATTTGTTAATTAACCTTACAAGGTTACACTAAACTTTAAAAGAGGACTATATTCAGCTCTTCTAAAACACAAAGGGGGTGTAAATGAAAATTATAGGCGCTAATATAAAAAAGATAGTGAAATTAAGATAAAGGCGCGTGAAACAGGACCTGAATTTGATTTTGATTTCATTTTCATTCTCATATACACACACACACACACACACACACACACACACAGAGGTAATTAAAATATTATTATTTTATTCCAACTGCTGAAATTGATAACTAGTTTGACTTTCATAAGTCAAAATCACTGGATCAGTATTATATCAACTTAATTACAATTCATATATTTTAATTCAGCTAATTTAAGCTTAATCACCAATGATCCAGCTTAATCAAGGTTCAATTTAATATAAGTATTTCCTTTAATTGAATTTGAATATTTTTTGTTGAATTTTAATTAAGATAATTTTTTAATTATCTAATTCAATGAACATATAATTATTTCCTTTAATTAAGGTTTTTATTTAATTATTTACTATTTTGTGGATAATTCATCTTTTATCTATGCTTATTGTGTTGAAATTGATTGTGTTTTATTATAATTAAATTCAGATTTTTGTTAATTGTGATTAGGTTTTAATGGTTTGTATGTGAATACTGTATGTTAGATCTATAAGTAGTAATAGTGTAATATATTTTATTATTTTTAATTCAGTATTTGTGATTGATTTTATGTAATTTATCTGTATAAGGTCATGACTCATGAGTGTGATATATACACATACAATTGTTTTACTATTTTGTGGACTATTTAGTAACTTACTTTTTGAATTTTGATTATTATGTGTATCGATTGACGTATTTTTGGGTGTCGAATCAAGTATTTTTGGGTGTCGAATCAAGTATGTTTGGGAAAAGAATCACAAATTCGAAAAGTTAGTTATTAAATAGTCCAATTGAAACGATGCTACATACAACTCAAAAAATTGACAAGTAAGATACATTTTGAGACACTTAGCCCTATTTTTAAAGTAGTACGGAGTATCTCTTTTGTGTTATGGAAACTGCTTCTCTACTTATTTTGAGATAAAACAAGCAGTTTCGGATAAGAAAGTCGGAAGCTGCTTATTTGAGATATGAAATCAAAAATTATTTTTTCAATATCAGTTTTAGAGTAAGAGATTTGATTGAAGTTTTCCAAGGAATAATTACTTTTGTTTTACAAAATAAGCTAATCCAAACACTATATTTAGAAGTGCTTAATTTTTAGCAGCTTATAAGTGCTTATTAATAAAAAAGAAAATCAAAACTTTCTCACTGGCTTGGTGTCAATGTAGTTTTTTTGGATGTGCGATGCAAGTATTTTGTGCTAAATTGGTTAATAGCAATCCGTATGTTTTATTTTGTTGCTGATTGTTAATTATATAAGCTTTCATAAATAGGAAGTTGTTTTGTATACGAAGCAAACTAATGTTATTCGGTGAAACAGGTGAATATAAACGGTATTGTGTATACTTATTGATGTTGTTGAGATCAAGATTCTGATAAAATCCAAATGCCATCAATAAAGATGTCTTCGGGAGACTCTTTAAAAGAAAATAATGGTCTCCATGTCTGTCAAAAATCAAGCAAGATATCCAAAAACGCTTTTTCTCATGTAAGGAATGTTCAACATGAAGCAGAACTCGACACGCATGATGCTAATAAAGCAAGTGTTGACGAAATAAGAAGTGGGGAAACCAAATGTTGTGAAATGGTCGATGAAGAAACTGATTGTACCACGGTAAAATATTAAACTCCACATCTTATCATTGTTTCTCAACATTTACTTAATGAAGGCTTAATTGATTGCAGGATCATTCAACAAGTTGCTCCTCAAACATAGAAACGATCTTCTCACCTATATTGGAGTCCATTGACATTGACATCGACCCAAATTTCTATGATGATGGAGGTAAAAATGAAGCAACCGAGATGCCTTACATCTTTTGAATATTCTCTCCTTCCTGTTTTTATAAATGTTTTACTAAATTTAGGATATACGAAATAGTATGAAACATATAAATATTTTGATTTACAATCTTGTTGGCGGAAGTGTTACTGTATAAAACTGGAAGTTACCCTAGTATGGAAATCGATGTTGTCACATGTTTTTATCTTATTACGTAAAACATGCAATTTTGATGTTTTTATCAATTGAAATTAGCTTTGACATTCACCTATTTGATCTGTGTAGGGAGGGAAAATGATCTCATTTTGCCATTGTGTGGAGATAATGATATTGACGATACCAGTAGAAAGCCATTACTATATCAAACTTGTAATGTGTCAGATTTGTTCTTCCCGGACACATTCGTTTCTAGATCATGTTTACTTGATTACACATGTGATGAATCGACCAGTTTTACTTCTGATGAATATATGCTACTACCATTTCTCGAGGATAGCATTGAGACAAAAAATCGTTATCAAGATTGCAGCGTTTCGGAAGATTCAAGTATATATGTAGCAATCCATCAATTGAAATCCTGCAATCAGGAATCCAATGTTACTTCTTATCCAGATTGGGATCCAGTTGAGTGCTTAGATCCGCAATTGTTCATCAGGAATCTTCTAGATCTTTCCGGTCCCTCCATATTGCCTCAGACATCAGGAGAAACAAAATCCGTAACGTTAGTTCTCGATTTAGATGGTATAAAAATCCTTTTCTTTTTACATCAGATTGTTTAATACTTCCATACGAGCTGATTAGTAACTAACATGTATAATTGTTCTTTTGGTGTTCAGAAACACTGGTCCATTCTTCACTAGAACACTGTGACGATGCAGATTTCACATTTCCAGTATTTTCTATTTCGAAGGAGCATACTGTGTATGTGAAGCAAAGACCTCACCTAAGGCCATTTTTGGAAAAAGTCTCGGAAATGTTTCATATTGTCGTTTTCACAGCCAGTCAAAGTATTTATGCTAAGCAACTTCTGGATATTTTGGATCCTGATGGAAAGATAATATCTCGTCGAGCTTATAGAGAGTCGTGTATCTTTGCAGATGGTGGTTATACCAAGGATCTAACCGTTTTAGGTGTTGATCTTGCCAAACTTGTCATAATCGACAATTCCCCACAGGTAGATTGCTCATTAGCTTTCATGTACTATCCTTGGTGGTCTGCTTATTTAACCTTTTTTTTGTTGTTGTGAAAATGGATGTTTGGTGTATTGAACTTCATCTACTAGTTATAGAGGGTGTTTGGATATGATTGGGAAAATATCATTAAACGGAATCAGATAATCATGATAATATAGCCTTTAGATTAGTGTCCAGGTGTGCTTCTGTTGTTTGAAGTAGTAATAATCAGATAGTCAGATGTTCGAGAGTTTGTAATATAGATAAATGAATAAAAATGATATTGTTGCGATAGTAAGACGTATTACTAAATGTGAGTAGAAGTCTTTCAAATTTGGTTAAAAGAAGGGGTAAATAAGTTGTTATACCCTTGCAGAATCAGTTTTGTTGCAGCTGATATAAAATTCATAATTTTGAAAACACAAATCCAAACACTCCCATCATCCAGTGACGGTTATTTGTTTAGGCATCTAAGGATGAGAAATTCCATAGAAGTTATATAATATATTTTTCTTAAAAGCTATCTCAGACTCTTACCTACCTGTGGTGGTTTCAGGTTTTCCGATTACAAGTCAATAATGGGATCCCGATAAAGAGTTGGTTTGATGACCCATCAGATGGCGCACTAATTTCATTACTTCCTTTTCTAGAGACCCTGGTTGATGCTGAAGATGTCCGACCAATTATTGCTAAGAGATTCGGTAACAAGGAATAATTGCCCCCTTGTTCCTCAAATATATACTTACACCTCTAAATTTTATACATCCTTCATTTAGATCCACAATCCCCCTAGGTCTTACTATAAGTATCTAATATCTATAGAATAAAACATTACCAGTTTTGCCTCATTTGTCTTTAGTATAATTTGGGTTTTGCAATGTACAGTAAATATAGCTTACAAACTCACAAGGGTGTGCTTACAGATTATTTTCGCATTATATAGAACTTTGATATGTGGCTTTGTATTGATAATCCATTTGATCATATTCTTCTTTTATTGGTGTCTTTCAAGTTCATCACATCTCCTAGGAACGTTAACCCGTGCTTATGATCCAATTTTCTTCTAAATTTATGTAATTACTGGAAACAATGTAGTTAACAGTTGTTGCTCCAAATACAGTGAAAGTTATGCTAATATTTTTCTTTGTCCTTACTAATATGGCATATTTTCAAGTTTCTAAGGGAGGTAAATCAAACTTATTTTTTTGCTGCTACTTAACAAAACGTATCCTTGTTTACTGTCTGACATGATAACGATCAGGGAGTTCTATAGTTGGACATTACTGAATACACATAGCAGGATTGTTGGTAGGAAGGTACTGATATGGGCTGACATCTAATAAGTTGGTTTATTCTAAAGAACTGATATGGGCTGACATCTAATAAGTTGATGTCCGATATTAGATCATTTGAGACAAAATGGTTTGTATTTACATTCAAGAGTTAAGATTTGGGGAAAGAATAGCAAAATGGTGCTTGGGTGAGAAAGTAGTGTAATTTCATCATGTTGCTAGGGACTAGATACGGTTGTATCACACAGACCAAAAGTTTAAATCAATTAGAAGAGGATAGTGTGCACTAAGAACTGTTATTCGGTAGAAACCACTAAATCAGGACAACTGTTAAATCTATGTGTAGTTTGTGGTGAATATATTGTATCCCGATAGAAATCCGAAGTCGTGTGAGTACACTTTCAGATCAATAAAATGGAGTGGCTACCAAGTTATGATCGGATAAAATCGAATTTGATTCAAGATTAGTATGTATTTATGTTTGCCGAAAATCATGATCAAAAGATGTTTTGATCAATCCCACTTTTCTGCTGTGTATATCTCTCTGTGTCCCCTCAATTGAGAATATATGAGATAATTTATAGGTTCCCAAACGGTTATAAAAACTGTTTTACAAAGGACAATAACTGTAAAACAGTTATATAAAAACTGCATCAACACTAGCAGCAGGATCACTATCATAGCAACAGGATCACTACAGTAGCAGCAGGATCACTACCATAGCAGCAGGATCACTACCATAATAACTGCTATAACTAGCCGTACCAACTCCCCTTTGAACCCTCGTTAATCCCACTAATATGCAACTAAGTATCGACCCTTATTTGCAACTAAGTGTCGATCCTTATTTGCATATTAAACACAATTTAGTTTACACTAAAATACCAACAAACCTCCCCCATTTTAGTGTAAACATAAATTAACTAACTTATCACCGCAAACAATCAAACTAATGCTTAAATGAAATGTCGAGACGATTGAATTTCATTTTAGTATATTACACATTCCAAATATTCGAATACCAAGGTTTCCCGAAAGATTGAACCTTGTAGTATTGCTATTGAATACATGAAGATAATATACACATTAGTTTTTACATACTTAATTCTTACTTGACACTTTCTTTTACTAGCCTATGTCCCTATCCTTCATAAGTATATCAAAGCCAAGTCCCAGCTTCTTGAAGCAGCTAAACTTCATACTTAATAGGTAGTTCTTTTAATCTCGCACCTGCAAATGCAATTTTTCAAAAGAACTATTAAGAAGAACACTTCAACTTTCCTTATCTTGCAGATCCGAACACATACCTTTGGGATAATTATATATTGTGATCCAAACTCTAGATGTTAAGCTTTCCACATTCAAAATTCAGCACCTAACGTCATATTAGGTGGGAATTGGGTATCTTAACATGAGAGCTTTCATATGGACTTTAATTCTATCCCATAGCTGATCCTTTCACGAGTACTCTACATAACCCTTTGGTTAAATGATCAGCTTTGCTTCGATGAGTTGTAATCCACTCAACGAATATGACACCTTGCATTATGAGCTCAAGAACCATGCTGTGTCATACACCTAAGTGCCTTGACTTGCCATTAAACTGACTATAAGCCTTAGCCAAAGTAACTTGACTAACACACCTGATAGAAATAGAAGAAATCTGCTTTGGCCACAATGGAATTTCATAAAGTAAATTCCTTAATCATTCAGCCTCATTACCAGCTGCTGCCAAAGCAACAAACTCAGATTCCATAGTTGAGTTTGTTATGCAAGTCTGTTTCTTTGATGCCCAACTAATGGCACCTCCCCCAAGAAGGAACACCCATCCAGATGTAAAAGAATGATCTTCTTTATTGGATATCCAACTTGCATTGAAAAACCTTCAATTACCGAAGCAATCCCAATGTAAGTTAATTGATAATCAACCGTTCCTTTCAAGTACTGGAATACTCAACCCAAAGCATGCCAATGAAATGTACTAGGATTGCTAGTAAACCTACTAAGCTTTCCAACTGCATATGCTATATCCGGCCTTGTACTTACCATGGCATACATTAACTATCCAATCCTTTTTGAGTATTCAAGTTGAGACACTGCTTTACCTTTATTGGGTAATAACTTAAGATTTGGATCCATGGGAGTACCTATGGGAGAACAATCCTTGAAATTGAACTTATCCAAGATCTTCTCAATATAACGTGATTGAGAGATTGAGATACCTTTGTTCTCACGAATAATCTTGATACCTAAGATCACTTCCACCTCCCCCATGTCTTTCATAGCAAATTTAGATGACAAGAATTCCTTTGTCTCATCAACTTGATCTTGGTTTGTACCAAAATCAACATGTCATCCACATATAAGCATATCATGACTCCATTTCCAGAATCATCAAATTTACTATACACACATTTGTCTGCTTGATTTAAAACAAAACCACTTGACAATACAACCTCATCAAATTTTTGATGCCATTGTTTAGGAGTTTGTTTAAACCCATAAAGAGATTTAACCCATTTATATACTTTGTTTTCTTGTCCAGGCTTAACAAACCTTTCAGGTTGTTTCACGTAAATCTCTTCATATAATTCACCATTCAAGAATGCAGTTTTCACATCCATTTGGTGAATTACAAGATTGTGTATGACAACTAAAGCCAATAACAACCTAATGTTAGATATCTTAGCAACCGGAGCATAAGTATCGAAATAATCGATTCCCTCCTTTTGCCTAAAATTTGGATCACCAACCTTGCCTTGTACTTGTCAATAGTACCATCCACCTTCATTTTCCTTTGAAGATCCATTTACATCCCAATGGTTTACACCCAGGAGGTAAGTCAGCCAACTGCCAAACTTTATTTTGCAAGATATAATCCATCTCATCTTAGACTGCTTCTTTCCAAAAAACAACGTCCCTTGAAGCCATTGCTTCAATATATGTCATTGGATTCTTATCAATATTGAAACAATATTGATATTGAAAATTAATTTCATCCCGAGAACCTTCAACTAAGTAAAGTTGATTGTCATCACCAAAAGTTTTGGCATTTCTAACTCTTGTACCTTTTCTTGGTTCAGTGCTAGTCGATGGAACATCCTCGGTCTTAACCGGTGCCTTCGAACTATGATTCATGTCCCTTGGCCTTGGTATAGATGTGAATCTTTCTGCATCAAAGATTGCATCTCGTGACTCTATCACCGAGTTCACTGAAACATACTCATTTGATTCTAATACATAGAATCTATAAGCATATGAGTTTTCAGCATATCCAATAAATATGCAATCTATACCTCTTTCACCTAAAGTGTTCCTTTTAGGTTCCGTGAGCCTAACCACAGCCCTACATCCCCAAAACTTGAGAAAATTCAAGTTTGGTGTCCTTTTGTGCCAAAGTTCACATGGGGTTTTCTTGTTGCTTTTACCAGGAATACGGTTTAGCAAGTAACAAGCCATTAACATGGCTTCACCCCAGGATCCTTCACTTAACCCAGAATAAAACAACATTGAATTCACCATTTCTTTCAATGTCCACGATCGGCACGTAAGATTTTTACCAAATCTTTTTGATGAAGCACAACCTCTTGCTATAAATTCGAAATTTAGCAAGAACTTCATCCTTTGCATGCAATTAGAAAACATAGCAATAACGTGATGAACATCTATGAAAGTAATGACATAATATTTATATTACCTAGAGATGGAGTAGCATGCAAATTCCATAAATCACTATTGAACAGGCCTTTTATATGATTATATTAACCAAGCAATCAAATTAGACAATTTGTAACTTGCACAATATTGATGACACTTCAATGGATGACACAAACATGTAATTATTGCAAACAAGGAAGTGAACCAATTAATCAACATGATAATAACCAACGTACTCAAACTTGAGCCACATATCTATATAGAACAAATCATTTGATTAATAAATTAGGGAAACTTATATCCGTCCAATAAAATTTTAGCAAACATGATGCCCCATGTTCACTTATAATGGAAACTTTAACAACAAGCCTACACATTCCAAGGACGAGTTTCACTTGTTCTTAGTTTGCATCAAGACATATTTTCAAAACTGATATCACATGTCACATGGTTTTGATAATGTCAATATAGACATGCGTGACAATTCATGCAAATGAGATAATACATCCCACCTCAAACCAATTATATGCATGAATCAAATAGAGGAAGTACATCACGCATTATATGACAAAATCATCAACACAATCCAAGATTCACACCGTTTATGATTTCTACCCAACATTAGAAATCATGGTAATGAAAACCTTTCATGTTGAAACATAACAACATAAAATTCAAAACACAAATAGTAGTAAATCTTTATTTTTCTTTCCATGTGATTGTTGAAAATAAAACTGAAGTTGCAAACAACAATTCCATAGTTTTCAATTAAAACACAATAACTACTCAGTCAACCAATGATTACATCACTATCATATAATCACATAAAACAAGATCCATAATAGGAACCCATGATTTCTAAAATGGAAAAAATGATTGTGACTGGTGTTACCGTTTAAAAGAATTTTTCTTTTAAAATACACTCTTATAATCTATTCAGTGAACCATGACCATAAATGCATCGCCAGACACAACAAATGCAGACCCAGAAAACTATATATGTTTTCATAGAGTCCATACATGCACTACAATTGTCAAATGATATGCAAAGAATACGAAATATGATTCCGACATACATTCTTGATTATATTGAACAATCCAATGCAAAAATATATTCAATACAATATACTTGAGAAATCATATATATATAATTCATATATATCCCACTTTTCTCATGCATTAATTCATACCCCACTTTTATCATGCACTGATAATAACCATCAAAATGAACACCAAGTAACGGGCAGAAACTTTTTGTTTTTGCTAAAATCAAATGCCAAAAAACAATAAAAATAAAGTAATTGGCCCAATAAAATGAATCATATTATATCACATGTTAACACACACGTATCATGCAATCCATATCTAGATGCATCATAATCCAATAATAATAAATATTACAGAGTAACAGAGATTGTGTACCCGTAATTTTGAATGTTGAACCAAACTTTATCGGTAATCAAATCCTGAAAATAGTTTGTTCTTTGTAGGGGATATGTCAAAATACGTACCGATTTGATCCCGTAAACACCGTAATAAACTTGTTCGTGAATCCATCTTCCAAGATCACATGCCCAAAACATGTCTTGTCCATCAAATATCGCCTACTCCACGAACTTCTCGAATAGATTCACCATCCATCGTCACTAGATTTTATTGATCTTTGTTGTTTATATGTGTAGTTTGTGGTGAATATATTGTATCCCGATAGAAATCCGAAGTCGTGTGAGTACACTTTCAGATCAATAAAATGGAGTGGCTACCAAGTTATGATCGGATAAAATCGAATTTGATTCAAGATTAGTATGTATTTATGTTTGCCGAAAATCATGATCAAAAGATGTTTTGATCAATCCCACTTTTCTGTTGTGTATATCTCTCTGTGTCCCCTCAATTGAGAATATATGAGATAATTTATAGGTTCCCAAACGGTTATAAAAATTGTTTTACAAAGGACAATAACTGTAAAACAGTTATGTGGAAAACTAGAAGGGGGGTTGAATAGTTTTTACCGTTTTTAAAGTTTTATTTGCTTTGTTACTATATGTTAATTCAAAGGAAACAATCACAAATAAATAATCACACAATGTAAACAAAAGATAAAGAGAGGAAAGATCAAACCACACGACACAGTTGTTTATAGTGGTTCGGCTACAAGAACTCTATTCCTTGCCCTACTCCACTCCCCGAGTTTCCTACTCGAGAGTTTATCTTTCACTAAGAAACAAACTCCTTTCCTAGGCGGAGAAAACCTTTACACGTCGCTTACTTCCTTTTCCGGTACTAAGCTAAACACCGGGTTCTTTTCACAAGGTAGAACCAACCTGACGTCGCCTACTTACTTTACCGACACTAAGCTAGATGTCGAGTTCTTTACACGGGTACAACCACTCCCTACACTCTTTGTACTTTAAGGACTAAAGTACTAACCACACTCACTGATTACAAATGATAGATATGATGTGTGAAACAAACTATAAGATCACACAGTAATGCAACTAAAGGATTACGGTTCTGTAGATCCTTGAATGCTTGATCTCCTTTCTACAAAATGGAAGATCAAAGTGAAATGCAACTATGAATGATGTTAGTAAGATATGTACTGAATGAGTATATGTGTTTAAGCTATATGAGTGATGCCAAGATCAAATACCAAGCCTGCTATTTATAGGCAAGCAAGGAAAGGCTCCCACGGATCCGGCGGATCCTTCAAAAGGGATCCGTCCCTTATAACACTTGGATCCGTGGGATGTGACAGCTATGTAATAGTTGTCTCTTACCATATCTTAGTTGTATCTTACCATATCATCCAAGATCTTCAAATGTCAACTATGTTGCTTGCATATCTAACCAAGATATATCAAAGATATTGTATGTGATGCATACAATGATGTCATGGCATAGATTATGAATTAAAGTTTCCTTTTAAGGAAACAAGTTACTAAACTTGTAATTCTAAGTTAATATGTGAAGTGTAAAGTGTGTACTTAAGAGACTAAGCTAGTATTTATTATTTGCTAAAAGATATTCCTTATATTTGTCATTAACAAAACTAATGAAAGATCAAAGAATATAAATAACGTTTTTGGGACGCTATTTGTATTAACAATTCCCCCTTTTTGTTGATGACAAAACATAAAGTATATTTTTGAGCAAGAGAATAAATATAGCATGAGTTCTTAAAAATATATATTAAGTTTGTTTATTTAAAGAAAAGTTTTGTAAAAAAAAAAAAAAAAAAAAAATGTATGTACTGTGATAATTCACAGTTGATGCAAACTTAGTCCTTTCTCCCCCTTTTTGTCGAAACAAAAAGAGTAGCGAAGCGGAATGCGATTTTGAGAACTTTAAGAGCTCCCCCTTGTTTTATACTCCCCCTAAATGGAGTAATCAAGTAAATGATGCATGAATCTACAAAACAAACGGTTAGTATATGAGATGCTTATGAGATGCTCCCCCTCGATGTATACTCCTCACTTCTCGAGTTACGTATACTATTGAAGGGTATGATATGCTGCAAAAGAAGTGTTAGTTATGAAATGACTTCAATGAAGAAGTAGAATGCATGTGAAGTATTCTCCCAAACAAGTCTTTGACTTTACAAAGTCAAAGTAAGTGTCTGATCATAATTTGTACCTAAAGCAATCATATGCCGGATATAATATATGCAATATAGGAATGTTAGTTCATAATGATAATGATAATATGCAATATGTTGATCACTCATAAGCATAAAACATCATATTCATATAAATTGAAAATTTTGTGACAAAAGTCACAATGGAGAAATGATGTTACAAATAAGAAGACATCCTAAAAAATAAAAAGTCCTAAATAATTCCAAGGGTTGGAGTTTAGGTGATTTTGGTGGTGATGGTGATCTAACAGTCTGTGATGGAGCCGGTGGTGGAGTAGTGGCTATTGGAGTAACGGTTGGTGGTGGTGTTTTTATAACAACATGTGATGGTGTTGGGGTGGAAAGTGTAAGGAAATTTTCACTAGCAATGGGTGATGATATATTGAGAGGAGAATTTTCCTCAGATGAGGAGTTTGCTAAGTTGATAAAACAACAAGGTTTAACACTGATGCGAGCTGTTCTTCTTGGAGTTCTAGATGTGGAAGAGTTGTGTGACTTAGTCATGGTGAAGAAGGATATCTAAAGTGTACAGGAGAGGAAGTGTTTGTTGTGTGAAGAAATGATCCTAAAGTACTAATTTATAGACAGAAGGTTTGTGAGTCTGTGTGTTTGGATTTGATGTGAATCCAATAGAGAATGTTGGTTACTAATGATTTGGAACAGAAAATTGTGCAGGTCATATCAATGAAGTCAATCCATTGAGCTTTGGTTGAGTAATATGTTTTGGATATGCAGTTAATACAAGAGGATAGTGGAAAATCTGATGATTTGATATGTCCACGGATTTGACGGATCCCTAAAAAGGGTTCCTTCTTTGTATTGGTTTGGTAACTCATACCTCAAGTTTAAAAATTTAAATTTTGGTGGGAAATTTTGTTCCTAAGTTTCTAAGAATTCCTAAATGATTCTAAGATGAATTATGATTAGTACATGAATCCTAGATTATACTAAACACTAAGATTTAAGAATCGGGATGAGTCGAAAAAGTTTTAGAATTTTGCTGGGAAACCTGCGGATCCAAAGTGGATAAAAGGCGGAACCATTTTCTGGGATCCGCCAAATCCGCAGGTAGGCGGATGGCGGATCCAACGATAAGCCTTGGCGGAACCCTGTTTTGGGATCCGCGGGATCCGTAGGCCTAAAACTAAGAAAGTAAACAGAACATATGTCATATTTCGCGTTTTTCGACGAAAACCCGAAAATACACCTAGACCTTACTTAACATCTAATATGTATAGCAAAACAACTAAATATGATAACATTAACACATGATTGCACATAGTTTAATCCATACTTAGAAACTTACCGTTTTAGGTGTTATGCCAAACATAGGCAATCACCCGGAAAATTGATAACCATGATGGTTATCTACCTGCAAGTGTTAGTTATTACACATACACAATAAGTATTATCAGATAAATTCAAGACACATAGAAATTTAACAACACAATATCCAACATTGTTTAAAACCAAACACTCCATTAACTCAGCTTCTTCTTCAACTTCTTCATCCCCTTGTGTAATTTCATCATCCAACGCCCCAGATTCTTCACCATTCCTTTGATGTTTCGATACTCAGCGGATTCATGTGGAATTGGAGGAAGATGGCTCAAGTATTCGGGTGGAGGAATCCTAGAATTTGGCATACCATCATCTTCACTCATGGAAGATGATGAGGATGATGTTGGAACACGAGGACGTTTGCCCTTATCAACACTAACCCTAAAATCACTCAAAGGAACGAAGGTGTGTTCAATTTCATTGTAATCCGGAACAAAGCCTAGATGGTTTGGACGAGCGGGTGCGAAGGCTCTATAAAGTCGGGTTAAGAGCATACCATAAGGCATTGCAATCTTGCTTTGAACCGGAATGTCACACATTCGTTTGGCAACATAATAGGCAAGATTGAAGGGTTGACGAGTAGAGATGTTGTACATCATGTGACATAAACAAGCATTGATATGATCACGGTTTCCTATGGTGCACATCACATTTGCCCTTAACACATCCTCCATCTTCTTGAATTCGGGTCTTAGTTCATTAAGTTCCATTGCGAATGGATCTCTAGCAACTTCACGACCACGATACATTCTTGTGGGGTTGTTCTTAGGAATGAAGAGATGGTCCCTAATCACTTCTTTTGATTGGAGAGGAGTGGCATATCGTGCCGTCCTATCGAGATTGGAGTCTAAGATTGTTAAGGACCATTTGTCCGAGTAAATACATGTACCTTGACTTGGAATTCCTAAGACCTCACCAAATTGATCAAGAGGGATGTTGACAAGATTTCCATTTAGAGTAAAATGAAGACTTAAGTAACCTTCATCACTTGAGGTAAGACCTACACTAGCATAGAACTCAAGTATGAACCTAGGAATGATTGGCTCGTCTATGTCTAAAAGAGAATCAAATTGAATTGCGGCTAATTGTTCCCTAAGTTGAGTGCCTTCATAAAATGATGCATCTACGGCTCTACCCTCATGAACATACTTTTTCTCTAAGACTTTGTAAATTTCTATTTGGGCATCGGTTAGACCCTTGGTTTTGTGGACTTTAGGTAAGTAGTTAACGGTTTTCTTGTGATCGTAGTTGGTTGCGGGAGGCATGATTTTCCTAAGTACAAAAAGTTACATAGTTTTAGTTAAAATGATCAAAGGAAGTGTAAAATTCCTAGTGTGTGCCTACATGGGGACAATGTGGAGGTGCGGTTATCTCGACTCTTTTGATGCAAGAAAAATTAGTTTATGCAGGTTTTGTTTACAAAATGGGAGATAACCCAAACACTCCTATTTCAATGTAGCTACGGTTGAATGTACCCGAAAATACATATTAGTTATGTATTCCCTTTAGCATTCAAGAGACATTATGCAAGTGAAGTCTAAAAGATAACGTTTTTGCATTTGTATGAACAATGTAAGAAAAGATCATTTTACCTAGTCGTTAGAAGATTTTAGTGAAAAATTTTCATGGGGTTTTTGTTAAATTAAGACAATGTGCTATAAGATGCAATTCCTAACTAAGAAAAACATGTTTTTAAGTATAATGCAATAAATATGCTTCATGATTTTTCAAGAATTATGCATATACCCCAAGTTTGGTTTTGTGCATGAAATGGAAATCCTAGACGCAGATCAGGAGTATAAATGTGATAAGAATACTTACAGTGATGTTAGAAACACAAATTAGTGGAAGAAGATGGTCCAAAATATGATGGAGATTAAGTGTGTGTCGAGTTATAGTAAGGTGATATGTTTTGGAGTGAGGAATGAATAGTAGTTGTTCTTGTTTATTAAATAATAAACTGGAGTTAGCATGTGGCGGATCCGGCGGATCCCAAACAAAGGATCCGTCTTTGTTGACGATTGGATCCGCGGATTCAGAACACATGTTTTGGTTTAGTGTCGTGTGTGGCTAAACTAATGTCTATACTAATGTTTCTCCTAATCACTAGGTTCCATTAATCCTAATCCAAGTCTAAGATAGTTGAAAGGTTCACGTTTAAGTGGTTTAGTGAGGATATCGGCAATGTTGTCTTCTGAGGAAACTTTCTCAATTGAGATGATTCCCTTCTGTACATTGTCGCGAAGGAAGTGATGGCGTATTTCAATATGTTTGGTTCTAGCGTGTTGGACTGGATTTTTGCTTAAATCGATAGCACCTTTGTTGTCGCAAAGAATGGGAATGTTGTTGAGTTCAATTCCATAGTCGACGAGAGCTTGTTTCATCCACAGTGCTTGTTGACACGCCTTTCCTGCAGACACATACTCTGCTTCTGTTGTTGAGATTGCGAGGGCAGTTTGTTTCTTAGCAAACCATGACGTGAGACAATATCCTACAAAAGTACAAATACCACTAGTACTTTTCCTATCAACATAGTCACCTGCATGATCTGAGTCGGTATACACTATGGTTTCTACACCCGTTCCTTTGGGATACCATAATCCTAAGTGTGTAGTACCTTTGATGTACTTAAATATTCTTTTAACGGCTTCTAGATGGGATGTTTTTGGATCTTCTTGAAAACGTGCACATAGACAAACACTAAACATAATGTCAGGCCTACTAGCCGTAAGATAGAGTAAACTACCAATCATTCCTCTATATTTAGTGCTATCTACGGATTCATTTTCTTCATCCCTAGTGAGTTTGGTTTCGGAGGACATGGGTGTTCTCATGGGTTTTGAGTCTTCAAGACCAAACTTCTTAAGCATATCTTTGATATACTTTGATTGGTTGAAAAATATCCCATCTTCTAATTGTTTAATTTGGAGACCTAAGAAAAAGTTTAGTTCCCCCATCATACTCATTTCAAACTCGTCATGCATGATTTTTGAGAAATCGTCGCATAACTCTTGACAAGTTGAACCGAATATAATGTCATCCACATATATTTGGACTATAATAATATGTGATCCCTTTTTCTTGGTGAAGAGAGTATTATCTACTAGGCCCATGGTATACTTATGGTCAACTAGGAAAGTCTTAAGTCGATCATACCAAGCTTTTGGTGCTTGCTTAAGTCCGTATAAAGCTTTCTTAAGTTTGAAAACATAATTTGGTTTTTCAAAGTCGGCAAAGCCGGGAGGTTGTGCAACATATACTTCTTCATTAATAAGACCATTTAAGAAAGCACTTTTGACATCCATTTGAAATAACTTAAAATCATGTGCACATGCATATGCAAGTAATATCCTAATAGATTCAAGTCTAGCTACTGGTGCAAAGGTTTCATCGTAATCTATACCTTCTTGTTGATTGTAACCTTGAGCTACTAGCCTAGCTTTGTTTCTAGATATAATACCCTTTTCATCCATTTTATTTCTAAAGACCCATTTGGTACCTATTATGGTTTGGTTTTTAGGTGGAGGTACCAAAGTCCAAACATCATTTCTAATAAATTGATTAAGTTCTTCTTGCATAGCAATTACCCAAGATTCATCTTTTATTGCCTCTTCAATATTTTTAGGTTCAATGGTTGAAATAAAGCAAAAATAATTACTTTCATTTTGAGCTTTGGATCTTAATGTTCTTTCATTAAGTTTTCCTATGACGTTTTCTAATGGATGACTTTTAGTTTCTTTAATATTGACTATTTCTCCTTTTACGGGTTCATTATCATTTTCAATGTTTTCTATAGTATTAACCATTTGACTTTCAACCAAGTCATCATCTACCAAAGGTGATGTCTTAGAGGGAGGTGGACTTTCGTTGAATGTTACGTTCAATGATTCCTCGACTCTTGATGTTTCCTTGTTTAATACTATGTATGCTTTACTATTTTGTGAGTATCCAAGAAAAACACCTTCATACGACTTTGGGTCGAACTTGGTGAGATAGTCTTTTGTGTTTAAAATGAAGCACTTGCTTCCAAAAACTCTAAAATATCCTAATGTAGGCTTTTTGCCTCGATAAATTTCATAGGGAGTTTTATTTAAGAATTGTCTAATTAAAACTCTATTTAGGATATACGTGGAAGTATCTACAGCGTGACACCAAAACTTTTGTGGTATGTTTTGTTCATTTAACATTGTTCTACTCATTTCTTGAATTGTTCTATTTTTACGTTCTACTACACCATTAGATTGAGGTGTACGAGGAGCCGAGAAATTATGAGTTATTCCATTATTATCACAAAAATTTCCAAATTGAATTTCATTGTCAAATTCTCGACCATGGTCAGTTCTAATAGATACTATATTACTTCCTATTTGATTTTGAATTTTCTTGCTTAGAATTTCAAATTTATCAAATGCCTCATTTTTAGTTTTCAAAAACTTTGTCCATGTATATCTAGAGTAATCATCTACTATGACTAAAGTGTAAAAATTTCCTCCATAACTTTGTATAGCCGACGGGCCAAACAAATCCATATGTAATAACTCTAGGCATCTAGATGTAGATACCATGTTTTTAGCCTTATGGCTACTATGTATTTGTTTCCCAATTTTGCAAGCATCACAAAAGTGTTGGTCATATTTCAACTTGGGTAGGTTCCTAACGAGTTCTTTGGAAGACAAGGATTGAATAAGCCTCATATTTGCATGACCTAAGCGTCGATGCCATAGAGTTGAGTTTTCGTCCAAGGAGGTAAGACATAACTTATCTTTAGGTGTTTTATCTAATTTCATAACATAGACATTATTCTTTAAAACACCTTTTCCTACGGTTATGCCATCTTTAAGTATTTTACTTCCATTTTCACTGAAAAGGACGTTATACTTTTTGCGGCATAATTGACTTATACTAAGTAGATTAAATCCTAAATTATCTACATGAGCAACATCATCAATAGATAGAGAGTCATGAGAGATTGTACCTTTTCCGATGATTTTACTTTTAAGCTTGCTACCGAATGTGACATTACCTCCGTCATACACTTGGTAGGATGAGAAAAGATTTTTGTTTCCCGTCATATGTCTTGAGCACCCACTATCTTTGATCCACTCATCAGGTTCAAGATCAACTTTCAAGCATACCTAATGTTCATAAAAGACTCAAGCATTTGGTCCCCAATATCTCATGGGTCCGTTTGGGTTAAGCATGACATTATCATGGTTTATGTACTGAAAAGGTGGACAATTGTTCCACGGCATATAATTAGGACCATGAAAGTTTCTAGACATGTTTTGGTTCCAATTATTTTGATAAGTGTGTTGTGAATTAACTATACTCTTTGGAAAGGGGTGTTTGGGAAAACTCATCTGAGGTCTTTGTTGATTCGTTTTAACTCTATATTCATTTCTAGCTTGACCTCTTCCTAAAGATACTGTTGGTTTGTGTTTATTATTGGTTATGCTACTGTTAGGTTTCTTAGTAACTTTAACAAACTCGGAACGGTCGACTTTGTGAACCTTCTGTTCAACTTCTGTACCCGCGGATCCCTTGGATATACCTGGCGGATCCAAATTTTTGGATCCGTCGGATCCGTGGGTGTCCAACTTGGTTGAATCAGTTTTATTCACAGTCTGTTCCTTATAATCACTTAAGGTTCCTAGTTTCATAAAGCCTAGTCCTGTTTTATCATGAGGTAGCTTTTGCATTTTCATTATTTCATCTGCACAACTTATGTTTTTATCAAACCTTTTAAACTTTGAATTTTGTTTGATTAAATCTTCCTGTGTGGTTCTTAAGGTTTCTAGTTCAAGTTTTAGTTCTTGACAAGACACACATGTTTCTTTACTAACTTTACCTTTTTCAATTCTTATTGCTTTTTCTTTAAGCCAATATATTTCATTTTCTAAAAGTGTTGTCTTTGTTTTCAAAAACTTGTTTTTGTTTATGATTTTTAAAGTGACATCACACAGTTTGTTATATTCTACTTCTAAGGTTTCATCATCTATAAAGGAGTATGAATCAGAATGTACCTCTTCTGTGTCATCGGCCATAAGTGCAATTTCGTTGTTCTTAGGCTCATCATCATCATCTCCTTCACTATCGCTCCAAGCTCCACTAACGAAGGCTCTTTGAGACTTGGTCTTTGGAGGCTTTGGACATTCTCCTATTAAGTGACTGGAGTCACCACACCTATAGCATTTCCTATCATCCTTACCTCTCTTATCGTCACGATCTTTCCGAGAGGATTTCTTTTCATCACGAGGTGGTTTTACAAACTTTCCTCGTCTCCTGAAGAATTTCTTGAAATCCCTCACAGCCATGGCATATTCTTCATCATCACTGTTTGAACAAGACTCATCATCACTTGACTCGACTTTGGCTTTCAAGGCAATAGACTTAATCTTCTCCTTTTTGCCTTTGACAATTTCCGAGTCTTTTTCCATAATCATTTCGTGAACTTTTAGGTTTCCTATGAGCTCATCCAGTGTCATGCTTGAGAGATCCTTAGATTCTTCAATAGCTGTCACCTTTGCTCTCCATTTCGGATGGAGTGCTCTTAGAAATTTCCTGACAAAATTCTTGCTAGAAAAAGATTCATCAAGTGCTTTAAGTGATGTAATTATAGTATTGAACTTAGCAAACGCACTATCAATGGTCTCATCTTCAGAGATAACAAATTGTTCGTATTGTTGGACAAGAAGATCAATTTTGTTATCTTTTACTTGTGAGTTTCCTTGATGTGTGATAATAAGAGATTGCCAAATATCCTTAGCCGTTTTACACATAAAAACTCTTTCATATTCTTTCTTAGGTAAGGCATTATAAAGCATCATTTTGGCTTCGTTATTTTTGGCAATTAGTTTCTTTTGCTCATCACTGTGACGAGTAAGAGAAGCTCCATCATCCCGACCACCCGAAATATTATTACAAATAGGCTTGTAATCACCATCAACTATAATATACCATAGATCTATATCCTTTGACTTTACATAAGTCTCAAAGCGATTTTTCCAATAAATAAAACAATTTGGTTCAAATAGAGGTGGTCTCTGCATAGATTGCCCTTCTTTAAAGTTTTCAAAATCCATGGATCGTTTTAAGTTTTAAAATACAATATATTTTAAAGATCTTAAGTAACGTAGCTCCTGATACCAATTGTGGAAAACTAGAAGGGGGGTTGAATAGTTTTTACCGTTTTTAAAGTTTTATTTGCTTTGTTACTATATGTTAATTCAAAGGAAACAATCACAAATAAATAATCACACAATGTAAACAAAAGATAAAGAGAGGAAAGATCAAACCACACGACACAGTTGTTTATAGTGGTTCGGCTACAAGAACTCTATTCCTTGCCCTACTCCACTCCCCGAGTTTCCTACTCGAGAGTTTATCTTTCACTAAGAAACAAACTCCTTTCCTAGGCGGAGAAAACCTTTACACGTCGCTTACTTCCTTTTCCGGTACTAAGCTAAACACCGGGTTCTTTTCACAAGGTAGAACCAACCTGACGTCGCCTACTTACTTTACCGACACTAAGCTAGATGTCGAGTTCTTTACACGGGTACAACCACTCCCTACACTCTTTGTACTTTAAGGACTAAAGTACTAACCACACTCACTGATTACAAATGATAGATATGATGTGTGAAACAAACTATAAGATCACACAGTAATGCAACTAAAGGATTACGGTTCTGTAGATCCTTGAATGCTTGATCTCCTTTCTACAAAATGGAAGATCAAAGTGAAATGCAACTATGAATGATGTTAGTAAGATATGTACTGAATGAGTATATGTGTTTAAGCTATATGAGTGATGCCAAGATCAAATACCAAGCCTGCTATTTATAGGCAAGCAAGGAAAGGCTCCCACGGATCCGGCGGATCCTTCAAAAGGGATCCGTCCCTTATAACACTTGGATCCGTGGGATGTGACAGCTATGTAATAGTTGTCTCTTACCATATCTTAGTTGTATCTTACCATATCATCCAAGATCTTCAAATGTCAACTATGTTGCTTGCATATCTAACCAAGATATATCAAAGATATTGTATGTGATGCATACAATGATGTCATGGCATAGATTATGAATTAAAGTTTCCTTTTAAGGAAACAAGTTACTAAACTTGTAATTCTAAGTTAATATGTGAAGTGTAAAGTGTGTACTTAAGAGACTAAGCTAGTATTTATTATTTGCTAAAAGATATTCCTTATATTTGTCATTAACAAAACTAATGAAAGATCAAAGAATATAAATAACGTTTTTGGGACGCTATTTGTATTAACAAGTTATATAAAAACTGCATCAACACTAGCAGCAGGATCACTATCATGGCAACAGGATCACTACCGTAGCAGCAGGATCACTACCATACTAACTGCTATAACTAGCCGTACCAACTCCCCTTTGAACCCTCGTTAATCCCACTAATATGCAACTAAGTATCGACCCTTATTTGCAACTAAGTGTCGATCCTTATTTGCATATTAAACACAATTTAGTTTGCACTAAAATACCAACAGAAACCACTAAATCAGGACAACTTTTCTTTGCCAGAGCCTAGAAGTGAGGCTGAGATTGGTATTCATATGTAAGGTGAGTGACAATGCGATGCTGTTTGCCACCAGGAAAATGCACTCTTTATCAACTTGAAATGAGTTGTGTGCATGTTATTTGAATATCTATGATGGATACACGTCGCAATTTTCACAACGGATATACACAGATGCAAAACTTTTGGATATAGGATTGTAAGTTGTAAGAAACTGAGCTATTTTTTGACAGATTGGAAAGATTCATCATGACTTCTGCAAATATACTCCCAGATGATAATTGTAATACATATCCAGCATGCTTGTTCAGGCTGGATGTAGTTTTATCTGTTAGCTGTACACTTTTTCCTTGTTCATTAGCTCGTATTATGTTCGATTCATGTTACCAGAAGATAATGCGATGATGGTTGTGAGTTTAAAATGGCTATTTGCGACAGGTGCTGCATTCGGTCTATATAGAAATATGATTCAAGACTAATTTTTGCACAATATTAAATGGGGTTATGTTCATCCAAAAGTAAGCCAATATTCAATGCCGAATTGTTGTAATCTATTCTCTTAAATTACTTTTTGCTTCTAGTGAACCAAATTGGTTTGCTCGCGAGTAAAGAGACCATGAACTCAATTTTTACCAAAATAAACGTGGTCGGTTTTGTACTTATTTCTAATCCAACACAAGCACTCATTTTTTGCATCTCGATAGGGAAAAATGTAGATCAGGATCTCACACAGTAAAACAGAATCGCATATATCATAGTAGCAATTTTAACTGATTTAGTTATCATCAGGTTTAATTGGGTCTGTGCTTTAAATCTAACACCCCAACCCAATAGGGGTAAAGATGTCATAATAATGGTTTCATATCAGATCAAAACAAAGCGTACATCAACAGTAATACAAGGGTTCTCAAAGGTTACAAATGAAATACTGAATATACAAGGCTACAAAGGAAACAAAAGCTAAATACTAAGTCTGCAAATGCAAATCCTTCTAATAGTCTCTACTTCAGAATAACTATCAAGGTCTTCTAAGTCCAAAAGTCTCTTCACTCATACCCAGCTTCCAACTAAAAACCTGCAGCAGGGAAAGAAATGCGGCTGAGCTTAAAAAGCTCAGTGAACAGATATATATAAACGAAAACGAAAGCAAGAGAAAACGAACAGATATAGTATGGTGCATTGGAAAAACATAAGTATAGACAAAGGTACAAAGTAAGAAAAGAAAAGGATAGGTCAGTAATCCACCACGAGCCCGAACACAAATCAAATATAGTAACCATGTCTTCATAATCATATAGAGGGGAGACCTCTCAGATAATCAGATAATATGAGGGGTGTCCTTATTCTTCAAATGGAGTAGCTAACTCCCGAACTTGTGAAAGACGTGGATTGCACCCATACATCAGTCACCGAACAATAATATAATATCAAATCATGTCAAATCCACTAATACGAACACGAACCTAGGATGCATCCATACGCCCCCCGAACAATATACTGGCCATAATAAATGTAGTGTGCACATAATAATCAAAATGGGGACGGTGTGGAACATCACTCGACCACACTGGAGTCATGCCATTGGTGCATCAATGACACGGCCATGTTACCTTCATGGCTAGGAAACGAACTTGGCTCGGGTATCAAACTGAAGGGTCAAAGGTCAAAGGTCCAAATCTTAGCAAACGTTCAAATAGTCTAAGTCATCGAATCATGGTCAAAGTCCCAATATCAAAGCAAAGGTTCAAATAGTCTAAGTCATCGTCGGAGGTTCAAAATCAAATGGTTCATTTAAAGTAATCTTTATCAAATGATTTTCATAAAAATAAATCAATTTAAACCTTTTAATTACAAAATTTACATACAACTCCCTCATATTATATTTTATTCGACAAATACCAGGTCCAAAGTATATTCTAAAAATAACCCTCAAGTTTTAGAAATTACAAAACACACCCTAAACCTTTTATTTTCTAATCGGTTTACATTTTAAATTGCCAAAACCTAACCCTAATTGTACCAAATCATTATCCAATCATTACAACATCATTAGACACCAATTATAACCAGATCCAACACCGAAAACCCTAAACCCAAATCGTTCCATTAGGGTTTTGTAATTTTTCTTGATTTTTCCATAAACCCGTTTATACAATTAATTCAAGAACACATGATTTAAGCTTCCAAAAATCAAAGGGCTATTTTTCCAGACTTATATAATCATGATAGAACTCAGAAAAATTATGAAAATAACCCAGAAAAATCGTATTATTAGATTTGGAATTTAAGTGTGTTTTAGTTCTCTAAAGTTTGTATGATCATTCAAGCTTGCATGATTCGATTCTATCAATTTATATGAGTCATATATGATAATATAAACTTGAGAAAAATATTAATTCGATTTTTGAACGTGTAGATTGATCGTAATAATTATATACCTCTCGTTTGAATTAAACAGACAACAAGAATTTTCCACGTTCGATTCATGCTAACCCACGACCTCTAGCAAATTTTCCTAGCTTCTTTGAACTCAGATGAACATCAGAAAAATACTCCACAGCCTCAGAAAAATCGGATCAAGAGTAGAGGGATTTTTGTTTGTCGATGTTTAGGGTTTTGCAAATAAAAAGGAAACAAAAGAAGAAAACCGTGTATATAAAATAGGATTGGCATGGAATTCAGCCCATAATTGATTTGATGAGAATAAATTCTGATTTTGCAAAGATTTCTATAATTACATAATGTTTATCTCATTTTATTTACTTATATTCAATTAATAAAAATAATAGTAAGCATAATTATATAATTCGGCCATAATAATATTTTTGTGTGAACCATAAATTTTTGTACTTTACAAAATGTTAAAATGTAGTAGTAAAAAAAATTAATTTACTTCATATCTTGCTCATTTCCAAAGGTTTGGGATTTATTCGATACTTTATGTACTTATTAATCAAATTTTAAGATTATAAGGGCAATTTGGTCTTTTTGCATGTTTTAGATTTTTGGGTATTACAACTTCTTCCCCTCTAAAATAAAAAATTTCGTCCTCGAAATTTGAAGTCGCAAAGTTAAACGAAGTCGTAGCAAATCGCAAAAGATCCTCACAAACATTCTCATGACCGATGAGGTTCTTCCAAAAAGATCTTCAGACCAAAATAGTTTCTCATGACTCAAATCAAAACGAGGTGGGTTCAAATTTCTCAGAAGGAGACAAAATAAGTTGATCTTGATCAAAAGGTCCATGCAACATAAAATGGACGATAGGCGAATCTTTTGAAGGCTCATATAGAATACGAACAAGATTTCAAATCGAATTACCTGTATCAACAGTAGGGAGTTCTAAAAGGAGTTCAAGATTTATAACTGAGGTCAACAAAATGCAAAACGAGAGTCCAAAACTCATCCGGATATTTAACGAACGAAGGTAGAGTATACGCATAGGTAGAATGAACCTAACGTCTCACTACTCACGGATAGTCCAACGGAGATCAAATTCTAAACTTCTTAGGTACTCCCCAAGATATCCTATGCCCACAACAAGTGCACGTTATATGATGTAAGTATTATCACGTTGGCCAGACGTCATAATACTGGCATCATATAAATATGCCCTCATGATGGTCATACTTTATCTCAAAGTCGTAATCAAAACCACCTATCTTAATCCACCTAGTACTTCTACAGTCTCAGAGGTCAACCAAAATCGAATGCCATAGTCAAGAGGGAAAACGAAACTATTCGCAAGAGTATCAAAGCTCCAGATTGCCTAACAGAAGTGAGGTACGCCGTCACAAGCATCATATCTTCCACAATTCGCCAAAATCTCTTAAAACAAAGCCATCACCGAACATACGAAAATAAACACGAACTGAAATACTTCTAGGGAACTTAAATCATAAGAGGATCTTATTACTTTATAACGAAACTTAAGAGGGTCAACGGAAATGAAAGTTAGGCGCCGAGAACTTCGGCCTTCATAGAATCAATTTTTCAAACATAAAGGGTCTGTTTCAAAAATCCGTTCATTCAACACATCCAATCTCCTCAAGTCCGGTTAATCTGTCTTCGTTTGTCCATAAATCTGGAAGTGAAACAAAATCGTGTACTTTTGTCTGGTTCATCAAGCCTCCTGCAGTTCTTCTTGGAATGTGATGGAGTAACGTGGATTTCTGGCACAATCTTTAAATCTCTTCATCATCCAGTCTGCTTCCGCTCTCAATTCATCTTAGTACAACCAAGATGAATAGGGAAATGAGACTGCATGTCTTCATCAGCACTAGGTTCGCCATCTCGACTAGAATTTCTTCTTCTGCATCGCCAACACTTCTGCCTTGTAAGGAATGTCTTCACTCTTCAGGGTAGCCACCGTTGTTGTCAACTCCAGGTCAGACAATGAAGTAATTTTTCTGATGCGCTTCTAGTTGTCTTGATGCATACGCAAAACCTTCTGTGCCGTAAGGGAGTAAAACCGAGTCTCTTTCTGGAATGCTCCAAAATTCGTTCCGCCCGAAGGTATGGAAACTCCATTCTCAATCAAACTAAGCTGTTTCTCCCGGTTCACGAAATTTCTCAATGGTATCGCAACTTGTGAACATCATTCAAAATTCTTCTGCAAAGCTCAAAGGGTTTCAATTCTCCATTCTGTTATCGGTCTTGACCACTTGGTGATAGTTTTCAAAACTTGCGGGATTTAAAGAGATATCCTCAATTAAGAACATCGTTGTCTCACAAATACCAATTTCTCAGAATGTGCAAATGATCGACGAATTTCCTAACAAAGTGCAAAGATGATTTTCATGCTCCCCCTCGTTTCCGAACGTACTATTAAGCCATACAATGACCATTTGCCCAAGTACTCACGAGAAAACATTATTTATCAAATTCGCAAAACAGTTAGAGCTTTAGCTAATACCATTAGCGTCACTAACCGTCATAGCAGTCGTTTACGAATACGGAAGGCGATTCCAAGAATAAAATCAATTCATCAGAAGGAAAACTTCGCGCTCTGAAATTACACAAACACATAGTCGTTTCAGGGTGGAGGAATATTGGCTCCTAACAGTAATACGATTCAGCTTTCGGTAATCAATACATAACTCCAGTCACCGTCCTTCGTTATCGCGAACGAAACTAAAACACACCCAGAAGATACAATTAAGCAAACTTACTTCCTGGTCTTCGGTTGCTGCTCTTCCCGGTTGTTCAAACCAACTGGTATGATCCCGGACACATCTGGAAGACACCTTCGCTCGGTGACTAGACAATCTCTCGGTAACATGTCAAATCCTACTTCACGCTCCGGTGGAAATTTGGTGGTTCGATCAGGAATCATATTCAGAAAACGCAGGGTGCCAAAATCTCTTAAGATAAGATTCATTCACTGGTGTACGAAATGGGTTCATAATCGTGAAAGTAACACACGAGTCTCCAAAGTCATAGTGATAGCAAAGGGTTTAACAATCGGTAATCATGGTAGGGAGTTCAAAATTGTTGCAAACGCCAAAGGTGAGACATAGGGGAATAGTTGTCAATATTTGAATGATCAATCAACCAATTCCTTGTCAGAATAAAATCGAAGTTAACTATCCAAAGAAAGACGGATCACAAATCAAATCTTTATCATTCAAAGGTGAGGGGGAAACATTCTTATACTCGTGGTTACACACCACAAGACTTCTCATAGGGACAGAGATGGGTGAAACGAAATCAAATAGTGTCGGAAGATTCATAGATACTTATCAAAAGCAAGAGATAAATAACAAAATATATCAAATACGCCATCGCCATGGAGGTTCTCAGGGTGCCCGAAGAGGCGTCAAAATGATTAACAAAAGGATCAGAGATCAGAGTCAAAATCTGAAGATAAGGATCAAATAGTGTCAGGCAATTTTTATGAAATTCTCAATGCCTTCAAGATTTAATCAGGTTCAAATCTTAGCATAAGCTTTTACTTTCCAAAAGTGGTATCAACAGGATCTAACCAAAAGCAAGGCACGAATCAGAGTGATGTGGAAGCAATGATACTTAAACAAATGCCTTATAGTCTACCCCTTCCTCACTGGTCAAAACTTACATTCCTATAGGGAAATCTTAAAGCAAATTTTCAAGGTTGTCTTACGAGCGCCTACAGGGAAAACTTAGTGGTCCTAACTTACACAGGTCAAGGGTAAATGTATTACGAATCGCAGCCTGTCTCTCTGATACCATAAATTGTAACACCCCAACCCGATAGGGGTAAAGATGTCATAATAATGGTTTCATATCAGATCAAAACAAAGCGTACATCAACAGTAATACAAGGGTTCTCAAAGGTTACAAATGAAATACTGAATATACAAGGCTACAAAGGAAACAAAAGCTAAATACTAAGTCTGCAAATGCAAATCCTTCTAATAGTCTCTACTTCAGAATAACTATCAAGGTCTTCTAAGTCCAAAAGTCTCTTCACTCATACCCAGCTTCCAACTAAAAACCTGCCGCAGGGAAAGAAATGCGGCTGAGCTTAAAAAGCCCAGTGAACAGATATATATAAACGAAAACGAAAGCAAGAGAAAACGAACAGATATAGTATGGTGCATTGGAAAAAACATAAGTATAGACAAAGGTACAAAGTAAGAAAAGAAAAGGATAGGTCAGTAATCCACCACGAGCCCGAACACAAATCAAATATAGTAACCATGTCTTCATAATCATATAGAGGGGAGACCTCTCAGATAATCAGACAATATGAGGGGTGTCCTCATTCTTCAAATGGAGTAGCTAACTCCCGAACTTGTGAAAGACGTGGATTGCACCCATACATCAGTCACCGAACAATAATATAATATCAAATCATGTCAAATCCACTAATACGAACACGAACCTAGGATGCATCCATACGCCCCCCGAACAATATACTGGCCATAATAAATGTAGTGTGCACATAATAATCAAAATGGGGACGGTGTGGAACATCACTCGACCACACTGGAGTCATGCCATTGGTGCATCAATGACACGGCCATGTTACCTTCATGGCTAGGAAACGAACTTGGCTCGGGTATCAAACTGAAGGGTCAAAGGTCAAAGGTCCAAATCTTAGCAAAGGTTCAAATAGTCTAAGTCATCGAATCATGGTCAAAGTCCCAATATCAAAGCAAATGTTCAAATAGTCTAAGTCATCGTCGGAGGTTCAAAATCAAATGGTTCATTTAAAGTAATCTTTATCAAATGATTTTCATAAAAATAATCTTTAATAACGGTTTTCACAAAAGTAGTCTTTAAACGTAGTTTTCATAAAAGCTTAGCCAAATTCCAATTAAAAGTGGTAGCGCATATTTCATAAACGTCATTTTAAAAATAGTTTTTCCTCAAAACATTTCCATGATATAATTGAAAAGGTTTTCACATCTAGTTACCAAAATCAAATGAACCTTCGAAGTATCAAGTGATTCGAACACTAATATCACAAGGTCACGAACGAATATCAAATGGATCATTATAGAGGCTCAAAGCAAAAAGGTCATATCGAACATCAAAGTCAAAATGAATCAAACAAACGAACCAAAGTGTAAGGGAACATAGCAATGGCTTAGGGAATCTTAAACGAATCAAGATCAATGAGTCATGAGAGGGAAAACACCCTTACTGAAAAAGGGTAGAATATCTGTACTTTATACCGCACGTGCAAATATATCTAGAATACAAAGATCGGAAATAACTCCATCTTCAGCGAATCTACACGAATACATGGTCGTCTTATTATAAATATCTTTTTCAAATCAGATTTCTCATTTTAGTTGGCTTTCCATTTTTAGTAACTTTCCATTTATAGCAGGTTTCCAAAATTAGCAAGTTTCCACTTTTAGAAAGTTTCCTTATTTAGTAAGTTTCCAAAAATAGCAATTTTCCATAATTTGACAAATTTCACAAAGTAATTAGGTTAAGTCATTTAATAAGCATCATTATGGAAATAGGGTACATTTTAGCAAGTTATGATAGTTTAGGGTTAAATATAACAACTTTCCATATTTTAGGGTTTCAAATGTAAATATGTCCAAAGTTAAGGTCCAAAATGCAAATATTACAAATTATCCAATTTAATCCATAAGTTCCCAAAATATACGATTCCAATACTTCCATTTTAACAATTTTACGATTTATACCCTTTTCATGATTATTTATACGAAACAACCCAAAATTTCCTGAATTTACAAATCTAGTCCCTCTATTTTATAAAATTACAATTCAATTTATATAATTAACAAATAAATCAATTTAAACCTTTTAATTACAAAATTTACATACAACTCCCTCATATTATATTTTATTCGACAAATACCAGGTCCAAAGTATATTCTAAAAATAACCCTCAAGTTTTAGAAATTACAAAACACACCCTAAACCTTTTATTTTCTAATCGGTTTACATTTTAAATTGCCAAAACCTAACCCTAATTGTACCAAATCATTATCCAATCATTACAACATCATTAGAAACCAATTATAACCAGATCCAACACCGAAAACCCTAAACCCAAATCGTTCCATTAGGGTTTTGTAATTTTTCTTGATTTTTCCATAAACCCGTTTATACAATTAATTCAAGAACACATGATTTAAGCTTCCACAAATCAAAGGGCTATTTTTCCAGACTTATATAATCATGATAGAACTCAGAAAAATTATGAAAATAACCCAGAAAAATCGTATTATCAGATTTGGAATTTAAGTGTGTTTTAGCTCTCTAAAGTTCGTATGATCATTCAAGCTTGCATGATTCGATTCTATCAATTTATATGAGTCATATATGATAATATAAACATGAGAAAAATATTAATTCAATTTTTGAACGTGTAGATTGATCGTAATAATTATATACCTCTCGTTTGAATTAAACCGACAACAAGAATTTCCCACGTTCGATTCAGGCTAACCCACGACCTCTAGCAAATTTTCCTAGCTTCTTTGAACTCAGATGAACATCAGAAAAATACTCCACAGCCTCAGAAAAATCGGATCAAGAGTAGAGGGATTTTTGTTTGTCGATGTTTAGGGTTTTGCAAATAAAAAGGAAACAAAAGAAGAAAACTGTGTATATAAAATAGGATTGGCATGGAACTCGGCCCATAATTGATTTGATGAGAATAAATTCTGATTTTGCAAAGATTTCTATAATTACATAATGTTTATCTCATTTTATTTACTTATATTCAATTAATAAAAATAATAGTAAGCATAATTATATAATTCGGACATAATAATATTTTTGTGTGAACCATAAATTTTTGTACTTTACAAAATGTTAAAATGTAGTAGTAAAAAAAATTAATTTACTTCATATCTTGCTCATTTTCAAAGGTTTGGGATTTATTCGATACTTTATGGACTTATTAATCAAATTTTAAGATTATAAGGGCAATTTGATCTTTTTGCATGATTTAGATTTTTGGGTTTAATACAGTCTGTGCTTTAAATCTAACAGGTAAATAAAAAGTAAGTTGGCTAGAAATAAATTTGGTCAAAATAGATCAAAGTTGCAGAGAGCCAGAGAGTTGCCCCAAGTTGCCATTTTATGATACTACACATGACACAAGCCGATAAAAACTGAAAGAAGGCAATGGATTTAGTCAACAGTACAAGACATCAGTTTTCTGTCATATTAACATCCAACACAAAGTTAGCAAACGCTTCATTTCTAGCCCCCTAGCCCCCGCTATACAATTGCCACAAAAACCCGAAACAAGTTAACAACGGAACATACAAAACCTGAAACGAAGAGGTGAAAAACAGGAGATTACACCATTCATATATCGGCTATCTCCACCTATACATTTTAAGGCGATTCACCTCTTTCAGCTACATATCAACCCCTTTCGAATGACCAAAACACTTTTACTTTCTTTTCTTTTTCAAAATACACAAAACCCTCGCACGATTTTTACTTTAGTGCGGGTTTCCTACTTCTATGCATAGACATATATGTACCATTAAAAGACAGCAGCCTGCTACAACCAGCTAATTCGAGGCTTAAATTCTGACCGCTCAAAAGACAAGATATTTGTACCCACACCATCAATTTTTAGCATCGTCTGACGGCGGATGGACTTGTATGTTCAAGCCACTAGATGGTTGAGATTCCTGCAAGTTGTATATTGTTGACATGAAAATGCTAATCACTTGATGTTTATGAATCCAATGACTGACATTGATTTAGGTCCTATATAAATTGTATGTATGTGTTGCATTTAAAAGAAATTTTGCGTTTTGTGTAACAATACTAAGAGGTTACAAGTTGCAAAATGAACCAAACCGGACAGAAAACAATCTTCTAGTGACTATGATGGACAAAAGTATTGCAATGACTTTAATGGGACAAATGAAAAGGTATGTTTTTTACTGCAACTATATCCTATAACTAGTCAACTAATTAGTGTTATGAAGTCGGTTGCGTTATGTGTTACCTGATCAATAGCCTCTGATCCCTCAGAATGGAAAAGAATAGGTCGGCATCGTTTATCTTCATTCATCAAGCTTGAGTTCTGAAAATGGGTGACGAGTGCCGCCTTTCCTTGGATTCGAGCATATGCCAATGAAGCAACTTTTTCACTATTGAACTTTTCCCACTTCTTCCCATTAAACACCTGAAACATAAGTTACATCCGCAAAACATATTAAAAAAGAATGCTACATTTCAACTAAAATTATCTTCTTTTATATTACAATTAACGATAAGCTTAAGGGTACTTTTGTGAAGAAGAAAATGAAAAGACCTGGTAAAACGGGACTATATGCATCGGCGAGAGCATGTTGATAAATGCATATCCAACATTACACTTGTTCTGCATTATGTAGCAGTGGGAATGGTCAGATTTACCTCACCTCAAAGACGAGAATACAGATGACACTATATTAATAGATTTATACCTTGAAATCGATTGGAAGATATAGAAAATCGTAGGTGCCGCTATGATTTTCATCAATGGAAGCTAGCAACATTTTTGAAGTATACCTAAGAAAAAACACACATATTTCAAAGTTAAAAAAATGAATTATTATAGATCTAAGACAGAAAAGTAGGGTCTTACTTGTTGGGGATATTTTTGATCATCAAAGTTGTTCGAGTATCTTCCCCTCTAGCAATTTTGTCAAGATCAAGTTGAAACTGTTTCTTATTGTCCATCTGATTAGCATTGTGGTCCACACGACGGTTCCGGCTCATGCTTTCTAAATTCATGGATCCTAGTCCCGGGAAATGGCCATTATTTAGGAACATAGGACTCATCCTAGGAGACATGTTACTCAAACTCGAGGGACCATTTTCCATCATGTTTCTAGGCCCACGAGCATTTGAGAAACCTAGCCCTCCATAAGTTGGAGGACTCATGAATAATGGTTCAGAAGACTCGTGATACCGACTAAACTGTCGTTCAAAGGGAAGTCCAGTAGGTGCAGACCCCACATGATGGTTGTGTTGTGATGAACCAATGAATTGTGATTGGCTAGTGGGTCCCTTAGGTTGGTCGGGGTATATACTGGGACTACCCCATAAAAACTGTGCCCCAGATAATGTTTCAATTCCTGAAGTGGTTGACCCATTTAATTGAGTAAATTTATGATCTTGGAGTGAATGGGAATGTTGAAAGCCGGCTCCATTGCTTGAACTTCCGTTTGAGAATATTTGCTCAAGGTGGCTAGTTCTTGAATGATCTTTGCCAATCGGTGCTATTCTTGGTGGTTGAGGATGCAAAATGGAAGCCAAACCAGGTAAACTGTTGCTCATGGTTGGGCTCATTGATGTGAAGACTTGTGACTTGCTAAGACTTTGCAATGGACTGTGTTCGATAGGACTGCCGAACTGTGGCCAAACACCTTCATAAAGCGTGTAAAGAAGCAACTTATGAATGAGCCGATTTGGGTTGTGTTTAATATTAAACAGGTCAAATATAAAAATAAGCTAATAATATATTAGAGCGTAAAGATTTGTTATAATGATGAACTTTTGGTGATCAGATTTGATAAATTACTAACAATTTTTAAAAAGTTGGAGGAATGGGCAAGTGCTTGTGAGTCAACCTGACCCAAAGGGATTCGAACAATAGAAAATACTATCGGTTTTAACTCATTACTGGGTCAAATTATTTTGGAAGATCACAACAATTGGTGCCAACAGTCTCACCTGGAGGAGAGTTGGAAATCGAAGAACCCACTTGGAGTCTAAAACTTTGAGTGTCATCTTGTTCAAAGCCTTGACTTATTTGCAACATCAGGCTGAAGTCACAAGGACCATAACACAGTTATGATTCAAAAAGTGCAGTAATAACGTAAAGAAAATAGAAAGCAGTACATAAACCTTATTTTATGACAATTTTGCTAAAGTTACTTATAGACTAAATTCACAATCTGTCAATATAGAAGAGCATCAAGGATTATTCTATGTCAAACATAAGGTCATAATACGTAACAAGCATGTATGGTTATTTAAAGAGGGGGGGAGTTTAATTAATTTGAAAAAAAGTACTTACTTTCGACGGGCTCCACCAGGGCGACTAGGTTCAAGCTTTATGCGTTTCCCGGCTATGTCACTCCTGTTGAGAGACCTAAGTGCAGCTTCTGCAGCTCTAACATCATAATATTCAATGAACTTATGGTGCCTTTTGTGTGGTGTCTCGCGTATCTGTTATTGCATAAAACATACAAGACATATAAATATTCTTCCAAGCTTTCATAAAGAATATTTCTAGAACATGTATGTTAGTATACTGTTACCTCTTTAACCTCGCCATATGCCCCAAAGATTTGAAGGAGGTCTTCAGGTGAAACCGACGGATCCAAATTAAAAACAACCAATGTTCCTTGGTTCATATCTTTGTCAGACGGGTTATCCTGGTCAAAAATGGTTATTAGTTGGAATCTATATTAACGGGTCTTTAAACGTACACTTTATCTTATTACAATTATAAAGTAAAGTATTGAACCTTTGGAATTGAGTAGTGAATGTCCAGTTTCCTCCGCCTTAGGGGCTTATTCTGTAGTGCACGCATAGCAGTACGTGCAGAACGAATATCATAATAAGAGATCATCACAAATCCCCTGTGTTTACATGCGGTGTACAGGGTTCTGATATCACCATATTGCTACCAAGTGGATAAATAAGATAAGTTAGTATAACAGATGGTCAAAAACACCCACGAAAACAGGGTCTAAGTCTATAATTTTTTTTTTTTTTTTATGGATGGTATAATAAAATAACGCACAAGTATTGACTGAAGTAAACTACCTCAAATAGAGTTCTTAGTTCTGAATCCTCAACATTACTATTAATGTTACGCACAAATAAAGTCCTGGAAGGATGCTCGCCATATGGATGTTCCCCAACAACAGTCCCCGCACCATTTGGAATACTATATTGACCCACACCATTGGCAGCAACCCCGTCACTCAAACCTACCCTTGACATGCCCATATTCAGATTATCAATCATATCAGATTCCAATTCCATACCACCTCCACTTCCAAAAAGATCCAAATCTTCTGACTCGTCAACACGGTTAGGAAACAAATTTACGTCAAACCCGTCCATCACACCAGCTAAGAGATCATCTTCATCCGGTAACAAGCTTCCAAGTGCATGATCTTCAATATCTTGACGATAGTTGTTTTCAGTATTATTTATTATCACTGCGTGTTGACCAAAAGAAAAGGGTCAACTACCGTAATACTTTATAATTTAAGTACAAGTGAATGCAGCCATAAGCAAGAGAGTGCGTACACTTCTCATGAGGTAGAACTGGTAACGAACTTGAGAACAGAGTGGCATCGGATCCGGATAACATTCTCCGGGAACCACCACCTCCAACAGCTTTCGAGAAATTCATTGGATACGTATGTTGTCACTGCAAACAATATATCAAAGTTATACATTCACAAACAGAAGACGTTCTTAACGTGTATGGAGCCACAATGGTTACCGAAAATGTTTTTCAAGATATTCCGCCTTTTCATTCTACAGAATTTATAACAATAGGTTGTTTTTCTTTTATAACAAACTAAACATATTCCGCCTTTTTTTTCACAGAATTTATAACAGAAGACGTTCTTAACGTGTATGGAGCCACAATGGTTACCGAAAATGTTTTTCAAGATATTCCGCCTTTTCATTCTACAGAATTTATAACAATAGGTTGTTTTTCTTTTATAACAAACTAAACATATTCCGCCTTTTCATTCTACAGAATTTATAACAATAGGTTGTTTTTCTTTTATAACAAACTAAACATAACTGTTTCCTTGCGTTCAATGCAAATGTTACTATTTTAAACCATGTACCACGATGAACATGTGAATCACTAATCCAAGAAGATGTCGTCATCAATATTTATCAAATCAATTTGGTGAAACGAAACAGAAAAGGAAACGTCATCGGGTTACTTTACGTGACATACACACTATTAGCTTTTGTATGATATAAGCATTGATTTACCATTCAATTTTAATCAAACACCTACATTTAAGTATCAACTTACATTTTAGTATCTCGATATATATAAAGTGGGTAGTAAATACTTTCAAAGAAAAGGCAAGTACAAACGACAAAAACGGGTAGTTGATGTTACATAACAATTAGCCAAAATACAAAATTTCCATCCAAGGGAGTCTCCGAAAGTGCGTCACAAGTGGTTATTTTGAGTTGTGAATGTTTGGCAGAAACTTATTCCTACAAAATCTCCATCAAGGGGGTGTTCGCCTGTTCTGGATTGTGTTTTCATATTGATTATTGCATTTCATCTGGCGAATAATCAGTTTGAGAGTAGCTTTATAGAAACTGATTGTCTTATTTATGTCAAAAACAAATCAAAACTAAGGGGGTGTTTGGGTGTGCATATGAAGTCATTATTGCAAGTTTCAAGTGTAGCAAAATAATTATATTGGAAAGAAACTGATTCCCATTTTTCGGTTATTTAAGGTCAAAATAATCATTTTGGGACAACGAAAACAATCTAATTATATTGGAAAGAACTTACTCTAACATAACTATATATGTGATGATAATTACTCAAAAGTCAAATCCCAACAACCCCTTCATAAAATGCACATCCAAACATGCCCCAAATTCCATTTCCAACATCAAATATGTACATACCAAAACCATATAATTTTAAGAACTACAAAAACAAAACTCAAAATATTGTCGACACATAAAAAAAGGAAAATGCTAAACATAGTCCATAGGGCTACGTATAAGACACTGGGACATACACCGAATGTTTGTACCTTAATAATAAACCACCCACGCCCACATCTAACTACTCCCAAGCGACCTAATGTACAACCAGTTTTGCATCTTTTTATTTTAAACGTACGAGTTCAATTTTTTGAGTAAGGGAAAGTAAAGAAATAGTAAGTAAACATTTTCAGCCCAATTTTAGGAGGAAACATTTTAATTCAAAATCAACCAAATCACCTTATTTCATTTTCTTTCCCTCATTAAGTGATATTCGAGAACACAATTTTTTCTGTTTTCACTTCATTTTATTTCCTTTCCTTCCTTAAGTCTAGAACAAATAGCAAAATCCCAAAAAATAATACAAAAAAAACTATAATTATTGCAATAAATACTAATTTAATACCCAATAACTACTCATATTACTTACTGTATAAATTAATAATCAACAAACCCAAATAACAAAAGTAACAATATTTAACCACCGATCATAACATGCAAAATAATCAAATAAGCTCACCAACAAAGACAACAAACTACCAAACATTTAACCGAATCCTTAAGTTTTAACTGCTACTATAACCACCAAAAACTAAAAAAATATATATATTTAAAAATCATAATGACAAAAAAGATTCCATGCCTACAAATAAAATCAAAACTTGGAAATGGGTTTTCATTTTTTACACACACAAAAGGTGTGTTTACTGTGTGTGAGAGAAAAAAAATAAAGAAAAACAAAAAAGATACCTGAAGAAGGTCAAACTTAGGAAACAATCAGAAACCCATGTGAAATCTTTAAAAGATATAACATAAAAATGTTTGCTTTGATCAGATTTTTAAGTGTTTTTGTGTTTTTTTAGAGAGAGAAAATAGGAGACGTGTAAGGAGAGTAGTGTCTTTTTTCCAACAATCTGTGTCTTTATGTTTGTGTGTTTTTTTTAAAGTGTGTGTCAGTGTGTGTAGACAGAGAACACACGTACAAAATCTAAGTATATACATACATGTAATGTAGTTGTCTTTTTTGAGAGAAAAAGTGTGGGACTATGGAGTGATAAAACTGGATTTAAATTTGGTTTTCATGTCCGTATTACATATTTTGTGTGTTAAGTTACTAATTTGGCCTTGAGTTGGATGTGATGTACTGATGTAGTGCCCCACTTGCCCCTGTTATAATGGATTTTGTGATTGTTGGAAAAAATGGTTAAGATAAACTGAATGGACGGTGCAATGCTGGCTACAACTCGTCAGTTCAAGTGTCACCCTCGCCACGACTAGCCACCATACCAGGGTGCCTCATTTTTTTTTGCCATTTTCACCCTCGCCGTCTGCGCGACAAAGGTAAACATCGTCCTTTAGACATTTTTTTTTCTTCATGTTTTGTAAATATGTAATGTATTACTCCCTCCGTCTCAATTTATTTGTCCATATTTCCTTTTATAGATGTCTCAATTTATTTGTCCACTTTCCTTATTTAGTAAAAACTAGAGAATCTAGTGGAAGAATATTCTATTTTAGTGGTTGAAAATTAAAGTGGCCCCACTTTTATTAAACTTTGTGTTTTCTCTCTCCTGACAAATAAATTGAGACGGAGGGAGTAATATTTATGTAATGTACTACGAGTAATATTTATGTAATGTATTACTTCCTCCGTCCCTAAATAAATGTCCACTATTGACTTTTAAAGTTTTCTTTTTAAAACTTTGACCTTAAATTATTTCATTTGTGTTATTTAATAATAGATTAAAATTATAAAAATTAAAATACATTTAAAACCCAATCTATTCATATATTTTGCATCAATTATTAAATAACACAAATAAAATAATTTAAGGTCAAAGTTAAGAAATGAAGACTTAAAAAGTCAATAGTGGACACTTATTTAGGGACGGAGGGAGTAATATTTATGTAAAGTTGAATAAACTTGTAAAGTATTTTGAATAAACTTGTAAAGTTTTTATAAAACTTGTAATGTTTTATAAAACTTGTAACGTTTTCTAAAGCAGGAAATGAAAATACATTGAACATCGAATTGAAAAAAACAAAGTATGATTAATAGAAACTACGATACGGTAATGAAAATGAAACTACAAATAAATGGAAGGAATCATCTGAGTTCCAACCGTCTTCACTCGAAGAGGACCTAAACTCGCCAGCATAATACTTTGCTTCCATAGTGTCAAACCAGTTCTTCCTAAGACGTTCTGCATCCCTGGCTTCCTGCTCCATACGAGCAGCTTCCTCTCGTAGTTCTCTTTCTTCTGTTTCTCTCCTGACTTCCTCATCCTGCTCAAGAAGTCAGAGTTCATCCTCAGTGAGTCCAAATGGATTGGGTTGTTGTTCGACAACCGGTGGAGTGTTTACCGGTTCATTTTTCGGTCGAAAAACCGGAAAGATATCTTCCGGTGGAGTGTTCATCGGTTCATTTGGAAATTGTTGTGAGAAGTCGTGGTGACTGGGGAATTGTTGTGAGAAATCTTTGCGAGGACTGGGGAATTATTGGGAGAAATCTTTGCGAGACATTGAATTTTGAATGTTAGAGTTATGATTTTGAATTTTGAATTTGAATGTGTTTGTGTGTGAGAAGTCTGTGAATATCAATGAGTATTTATATGCTAGTTTTGAAATTTTAATTTGAATTTGAAATTTTAAATATATCCCGCCCGTTGAGATTTGAATTTTAATTTTAATTTTAAATATATCCCGCCCGTTGAAATTTGAATTTGAATTT
Organism: Artemisia tridentata subsp. tridentata; assembly: GCA_021014915.2. Lineage (NCBI taxonomy): Eukaryota > Viridiplantae > Streptophyta > Magnoliopsida > Asterales > Asteraceae > Artemisia > Artemisia tridentata. The sequence continues at coordinate 110,993,179 of CP139502.1, read as the reverse complement.
TAAATATATCCCGCTCGTTTTTTAATTTGAATTTTGATTTTGAATTTGAAAGTTCAAACGGCTATAAATAACATACCATAATACACTATTTTTCACACACTTGTATATCAAAGTTCAAACATTTGAAATGAATACTCGTTGGTCAAAAGAAGAAGAAAACTTGCTAGCTGAAGTTTGGGTTGCAGTTTCCCAAGACCTAGGCAACTACAATGAAAACTCCTTTTGGAACCAGGTTGTAGACATGTTCAACAATCAGTCTAACGGTGACAATCATAACAAAAATATGGTCACGGGTAAATGGACAAGACTTAGCAGTGAATGTCAAAAATTCAACGCTATTTACAAACATTTGCAGCGTACAAGCGGGGAAAATGACGGTGAGATTCTCAAGAATGCAAAGACTATTTTTGAACAACGATTTGGGGGGAGAAGCTTCCAATATGTTCACGTGTGGGAGGTTTTGAGAAACCACCCCAAATGGGATGAATGAAATGCTTAACGGTGTTGTATGATTTGTTTTCCGTATCGTGTTTATCTTTTACCGTATTGTGTTTATCTTTTTCCGTATCGTTTTTAATATGTTGTACTGTTACTTTATGTTTGAATTTGAATTTTAGTTCGTACTGTTACTTTTAGTTTGAATTTCAATGTTAAAATATCCTCCAACGACTAGTTTCCCCTTATAAATGCCACTTTAACAACACTTCGTTTTCTCACACAACTTCTTATCAAACTCTCTCGCAAGTATCACTAATTTTAACACAAACACTATGGCTAACAAACCAGCTGGGGTGCAAAAGGCTATCCTTACCCGATTACGCAATGAACAAGAAAAAGAACTCAAGCTGATTAACAATTTGCTAGGTGAGATAACTCGTATTATGTTACAGATGCATAATCGTGCTCCAGAGGTCGAAAGGTTGCGTGTGCTGCCTCAAGACCATCTAGCTATCAGGGTCGGTCTACAAACTCTATTAAGAAATGATGAAACAGATCTGCAACTTCATGTCTGTAGGGTATTCACAATGCAAGAAACACTAGTTTGAGGCCTTAATATGGATCGAATGAATAAGATTCTAGAGAGAGGTAGGAGAGTTTGGGAGCCTTTGTAGAGAGAGAAATAAGATGAGATTAGATTAGCTTGAAAGGTCCAACCCTTCCCATAGGTGGGAAGGGAGTATTTATAGTATTACATAATATGTCCCTAGTGGACTGTGGAGCGAGCTGACAGAGGGTAAAGACCCGACCCACTCCACAATACTAATTCATAACTAAACTACTAATAATATTACTGATAATCCTACGAGCTATGATGATCTAATAAGTACTCGGGGTGACCGAGTCTTCAGCTGAATATTCATATTCCTAACAATCTCCCCCTAAGGGAGGTCACCCCAGAAGTAATGCTCTAAAACTCAGCACTTTTTCCTTGGATCTTGACATCATAGCTCGTAACCCTTGATTCTTCAATATCATAGATCATTGTGCAAACATCCGTGATCTTCAGATGACTTCTCTTTTGTTTTGGATGAACTTTGAGTAATCTTTGAAAGTGTCATCCCACTTGATTCTTCAAGTCATCTTTCAGTAGTAAAACTCCATGTGATGAAATATACTTAGAGCCGACATGCTCACACGATATGGTGTCATGATCTTCAGCATCAGAGTTAGCAGAAGCTGTGTTGAAGGTCTTTTGGTTGATCATGACTTCTTTGATGATGATGTGGTAGAGTGAACATGTGGTGATGGATTGACATCTTTTCTGCAACCAGCTACAACAGCAACCAGCTACAGCATTCCACTGCTACAACCGCCAGAGATTCCTGCATACGACAGTTAGCAATAATTCGACCGGTACTTACAAGTTTGGACTTCGAGATACTCAACAGCATAGTGTGAAAACTCTCTCTAATCCTTACCATGACCGTTCCTAATCGAAAACCCACAGAGGGCTTTTTAAGATTTTACCGTAGTAAATCAACGATTAGGTGAGTCGCTGGAGATCACTCCACGACTGTAGACCGGTTGAAACCGCCGCGACCACTAAGCGTAATCCACGAGGAATTACCGAAGTGACCTGCTTTCAGGGCTGTTTGATGTTGACCCTGGCAGGAATTTCCATTCAATCATTGAGAATTACATTTGTAAATTCCCTCATAAATGTTCTGGCAGATTGCTAAGATCTGCGTAGGACTCTTAAGATTACACCTGGTGTCCTTAATGTTGAACAACCAGTGTAGAAATAATTCGTGTTCCTATGAGATCTTATTATGCATCTCGTGGCTCTAGACTCAATTGTGCGTTATGATTTGGTGATCGGAGGCTGGAGAGGACTGCCACCTTTTCAATATCATCTAACTCGGAGTGAGAAAGACGATAGGAATGTATTGAACTCCGTGACAATTGAAACAAGAATCCTTTGAGGGACCTTGAGTGGCTAGGGAGGGTTGTGCAGCGTATCACTGGGTCCATGATACTTTGTCTTCAATGCCAGCAATCAACTATGTGATTCTGACAGCATATGTATTGACCCGGTTTCTGCCTAAGTTGTAAGGAGGGCTATTTCTTTTCACCCTTTCTCTTTACAATTCTTTTTCATTCTTCAACCCCTTCAGTGCTTACCGAGACTTCATAACTAACACCTTGTTGGGTTTATTCCAGTGTTAGCTCCATCTCAGTCGGCACTCTTCCCTTATACACATTTCTCCTTTTTAATCATACCTAAGGACTTCTACACTAACTAGTGGATTGTCCCTGGGTAGATCCCTCCGGCTCTGGCGGGATAGTGGGAACTTGAACCTAACCTAACCATCCTTATAACTCCATGCGTTAATTAAAATGGCCGGTCTTTAGTATTCATCCACAATTGCCAAACCAAATCTTTGAAAAATCTCTCAAAGTGTTCATGATTCTGAAACACATTTTTGCAAACACTTGAGATTTTTCTATTTTTCAAATGCTCCCCCTCAACATGTGCTCGGTTGATTGTTTTATAAATTTGCACATGTTGGGTAGAGCTCGCACTTTTTGAATTGATCCACTTTCAGTGAACATGACCGATTCGAGACACGCTTACATCACTAGTTAGACTAGCTTGAAATTATTACCCGGCCTGGTCAAGTCCACAGAAAGTTTCTCGAAGTGGTACACTCTACTCAGATATATCTTTTTCGAGACACGCTTACATCACTGGTTAGACCAGCTTGAAATTATTACCCGGCCAAGACGTATCCTTTCGATTGATGACAGTTCAAGTTTCGTCAATTCATTGGTGAAGTCTGAGCCTTGCTCACATAAGATGCATGCCAAATCCTTTGTTTAGTTAAAACCATTTGCTCCCCCTCAATATGTGCATTGATATAAGAAAGATTTTCGCACATATGGAAGAGCTTGCGTTTATGACCAAAACATTTTGCTCCCCCTCAATATGTGCCTTGATATACAAAATGGTTTAGCACATACGGGAGAGCATACATTAACTTCCAAATCATCACATTTTATCAGAATTTCCTATTTAAATCACATTCTCTCCCCCGATCAAAAATTTCAAACCATTTGAGATTTGTGATCCCAATTGATTTAAATACATTTAGAAAAATTTGGGAGAAAATGTGGTCTGGTTTAAATGTATTCTGATTTTGGAGCATACTATGCTCCCCTTGAAACAATGAGAGAGTGTCACTGCTGATGTTTGCACAAATTTGGCAAGGTGTCAGAAATTTGAACAAATATGCTCCCCCTCAATTAATGACCCGTTTTCCATTAAAAGAGCTGTAGTCATTCAATTGAGCGACGGGTATTTGTGAAAATTTAGTTCAATTTACCACCTTGTGTAACATTAAGACTCTCTTGAAGGATCAAACAAGATAAAGAATCTTGATGAAAAGAAGACTTCTCTTCTTATGTACGAAGTGATGCACTGAAACGTATATCAAGTTGGGGGAACATGGATATAAAGTAATCCATGCCTAGGTGAACATCACCCGGTTAGAGGAACAACTGTCGTTTTGGCGACATGCTTTCCCCATTGTACAGCGCGGGTTGCAGTATGAAGTAACTGCAAGCCATTAAGACATGTTTTAACTGATTAGTATAACTTCTGCTCGAGCTTCATTTAAGAATCCGTGCCATTGTTGAATGACATTTCTAGATCCGTAAATGTTATCGATAAACAGAAGACATGCCTAGGTAGGACTATTTTTGGTATTTTCTGATTTTTTTGATTTTTATGGTTTTTATAGGTTTTATATTTTTGTATTTTTCTTTTTGATTTAAAATATATACAACTATGTACAAGGATATAAGAAGACAATCCTTTATTCCTCCTTTTCTTCCTGAAGACACTTGAGGGTTTCAGGAGTCATGCTTTTCATGCCGAGGCGTGGGAGAATAAACTGAAACCTTTCTCTTGGGAGGGCCTTGGTGAAGATGTCAGCTAACTGAAACTCTGTCCTCACGAAGTATAGTTCCACAATTCCTTTTTCCACTTGTTCCCTGATGAAGTTATGCCTGATGTCGATGTGTTTTGACCTGGAGTGCTGAACATTGTTACAACAAAGAGCAATGGCGCTTTTGTTGTCGCAATATAGGGGAATTTTGTTGTATGAGAATCCATAGTCCGAAAGTTGTGATCGCATCCAAAGGATTTGTGCACAACAAGCCGACATGGCAATGTACTCAGCTTCAGTGGATGATATGGAAGTACTCATATGCTTCTTAGAAGACCAACTAACCAACTTTTCCCCTAAAAACTGAGCTCCTCCTGAAGTACTTCAACGAGTGTCTTGACATCCCGCATGATCAGCATCTGCGTAAGCCGTTAACTCCATTGCAGTGTCCTTAGGATACCAGAGACCCATATGAACCATGCCTTGAAGATATCGAAAGATCCTTTTCACTGCTTCAACATGCTTCTTGGTAGGTCTGGATTGATACCGAGCACACATACACACAGCGAACAGAAGATCTGGTCTGCTAGCCGTGATGTACATCAAAGATCCAATCATGCTTCGATATTTCGTTATGTCCACTGGAATCCCTGAAGGATCTTCATCCAGCTTCGTTCTATCAACCATGGGAGTGTCAACAGGTTCACTTGAATGAAATCCAAACTTTTTCAAGATCTCGTTGGCGTATTTGGATTGATTAATGAATATGCCACCGGGACTTTGAGAAACTTGTAATCCTAAGAAGAATGACATTTGTCCCATCATGGACATTTGGAACTTGGAATTCATCTCTTTTGAAAAACTATCACATTCACTAGGATCTGTTGAAGCAAAGATGATATCATCTATATAGATCTGAACTAGTAGTAGATGGTTTCTTGACTTCCTGGTGAATAGTGTAGGATCAACAACACCCTTGGAGAATCCGTTCACTAGGAGGAACTTGGACAATGTATCGTACCATGCCCTTGGCGCCTGTTTTAACCCATAAAGAGCCTTCTTCAAGCGGTAAACATGAGTAGGATGTTCAGTATCCACGAATCCTTCTGGTTGACTCACATAAACTTCTTCCTTCAAGTCACCATTCAAGAATGCCGTTTTGACATCCATTTGGTAGACTATCATATTTCGACTAGCAGCATTTGCCAGGAAGATTCTTATAGCTTCAATTCTAGCAACCGGAGCAAACGATTCTTCAAAATCAATGCCCTCTTCTTGTCTGAACCCTTTAGCAACTAGCCATGCCTTGTTCTTTAACACATCACCATACTCATCAAGCTTCACTTTGAAGATCCACTTTAAAGCAATGATCATTGCAAGCTCTGGAGGAGGCACTAATTCCCATACTTCAAGTCGATCAAATTCATGGATTTCATCCTGCATAGCCTGGAACCAGCAATCTTTAGTCATTGCTTCTTTGGCATCTTTTGGTTCGACTCTGGATAGTACGGAATTGAAGAAGCACCATAGTGCATCAGTGGCTAGTTGATTACGTGTGGATACTGGACGTGAGGGATTGCCTATGATGTTGTTGATTGGATGATCACTGGTCCATTTCCTGAGATGGTCGTGAGGTTGAGGGTTATGAACAGACGTAGCAGTGCTGTGTCCTTCAAGTGAGGATGTGTCTGATGAATGTTCAGGAGCAAATATGTTTTCAAAAGGAACCTCATCAACAGGAGCAAAAGGATTAACTTCCAATGAATTATTATCTGAAGATTCTTGTGTTACTGGAGAATTTTGAGCGTTTGATGACGAAGGCGATTGATTGGCAGCTGGAGCATTGTGACTGACTGATACTGAAGCTGTAAGGCCTTCTGAACCTTGTGGGGCTTGAACCTCAGCCATAGGAAGTACAGCAGGTTCACTTGGGATGGTTCCATTCGTTGGCTCAAAGTATTCATCAAACATAGGATCAAATAACTTCTTTAACTCCTCACGTGTAGGTGGCACATAAGAATCTGCAGGCGTGGAATTCTGTACAAGTCCTGAACTAATGGGTCCAGGAGACAAAAGGTTAAGATCGGGTCCAGAACTAATTTGTCCTGAAGCAGGTTGCTCACTCAGCTCATCGAACGTAACATGAATGGTTTCCATAATTTTACGGGTTCTCTTATTGTAGATTCGATACCCTTTACTGTCTGGTGCGTATCCAACAAAAATACCTACATCTGCTTTAGCTCTTAACTTTCCCAAGTCTTGACTATCGTTAGTTGGGTAGCAAAGTGCACCAAACACACGGAGAAAGGAAAGATCTGGTTTCTTGTTATGAATTAACTCGAAGGGAGTCTTCTCATGAACCGGATGAATTAGGGATCGGTTTTGAGTGTAACGGATACTTTTCTGATGCGTGATGCCAATACTTTCATAGAAATTACGGAGTTGTTGGTTAACAAACTCAGTACCATTATCAGTGCGGATGATTCTGACAGTTTTATCGAGCCTTACTTGCAGCTGTTTTATCAGTTTAATGATAACCTCTGGAGTTTCGTCCTTGGTTCTCAAAAACTTTACCCATGTGAACCGAGAATAATCATCTACTATCACCAGAACGTACTTCTTTCCATTTATGGTTTGTATTCTCATTGGACCGCACAAGTCCATGTGGAGGGTATGAAGAACTTCCAAGTTGGTGTTGATGGTTTTAGGCTTGTGGGTTTGTTTCTTGCTTTTACCCAGTTGACATGCAGAGCAGAGATGATCTTTCTCATATTTCAGTCTGGGCATCCCTCTAACAAGATCTTTACGGGAAAGATTATTTATGGTACTGAAGTTCAAGTGGTTCAAACGACGATGCCACAGCCATGATTTTGTTTTAGAGGCTTTAGAAAGCAAGCATATGGGAGAGGACTTCAACATTTCTTCAATTGATATGGTGTATAGATTGGTGCCCCGACTGCCCTTGAGGAGATCTATACCATCCAATTCTCTGACGAAACATGTATGCTTTCTGAAAGCCACTTCCAGATCTGAATCACAAAATTGACCCACAGAAAACAGATTGTGCCCTAGTCCTTCCACATAATATACCCTTGAGATTACACTGTCACCAAACACATAATCTCCATAACCCATAATAGCACCAAAGTGGTCGTTCCCAAATCTAACGGTCCCGATAAACTTTTTCACGAAGTTCTTGAGCCGCGAGCGATCCCCAGTCATATGTTTTGAGCAGCCTGAGTCCAAATACCACAGGACGATTTGTACGACCTGCATTTGAAACCAGACAACAATGGATAACTGAAAAATGTGGATCCCCAAGTGCAATTGGGGTCCATTTGGTCAGCACACACATATTCAGGAATCACAGATTTCACAGATGCTACTGTCTTTACTGAGGAGACAGAACTAGAGGCAGGACAAGACCTAGATAGAAGGCATTGTGACTCTAAAGACAGGATTCTACCAGTTGGTCTCCATTCCTTATTCATCACAATTTTATGCATATTCATTTTAGGTAATGATCTCTGTTTTCCTAAATTGAATTTCCTTCCAGTGGGTCTCCATTCCTTAACATTCACAATTTTATGCTTATTCATTTTAGGTAACGTGCACTGTTTTCCTAAATTGAATTTCCTTCCAGTGGGTCTCCATTGATAGCCTATGCTAGCAAATGTTTTTCCTGTTGCTTTCCAAACCTTTTTGCATGCTTCAGTTATCCTACCATTCTTAACATGGGATGATGCAGAAGACATCAAGAAAGACACAACACATTCATCATGATTAGCAGAAATTAAACAATTGTCGCATGTTTTACAGATAGCATTAGAATTCGAATTAATTACAGTACTTTTGGTACTAGAATCAACACGATTCATCCTACTCATTGCAAACTTATTGTTCCTAGGTTGGGCTTCTACATTCTTCAAGTGATCATTCTTAGCTGGCGCAGTCCTATCCTTTCTTGCATTTCCTCTAGACCTTGACCCGCTAGCTTGGGTGTCACTTTTTACTCCTGTAGAAGCATCGAAGTTAACATTAGTTTGTTTTTCTGTCACATGCCTTCCTGATAATGATGTGTTGGGTTCTGATGTTTTAGGTGGTAGATCAAAGGCCACATGCTTGTTCTCAACATTGGATGATGATGCAACAAATCTATCTCTATGGCAGCTAAACTTAGGAATTGAGCCTATGGCATATTCTAAGTTTTCCTGAATCCTTTTCGTGAGTTTGCAAGCATAGACAACTGCCCTATCAAGTGGCTTATCAGCCCTATCCTCTTCAACTACCTCACGAAGTGTGTCAAGGCCCTCTCTAAGATGATCGAGATATGTTTGATGGGCAAAGCTGTTATTTCTAAGCTTAAACGGAATACGCCCAACATCAACATCATACTTTTTACTATCAGTAGCCTTTGGTGCATCACAATTACAAGTGGTGCATGGCATTTTACCTTTCACCCGAACCTTCAGATTCTCAATTTCATTTGTCAAAGAGGTTATTTGATCATTGTGATTGCTTCTTGTAACTTTAATAGAATCATATAACTCTTTGAAATGTTGTTTAACCTTTGAATTTTCTTCTCGATAACACTCATTTTCATAATGTAACTTATTTATGGTGTTTTGATATTGAAAATTCTGAGAGTCTGAAGACGAAGGTTTATTGGTGCCATATACTTCACACTTGTTGGATTTCAATTGGGCAATTTGGGCCCTCAGCAGTCGAATCGTGTTCGTGTGAGCTTGAATTGTCTCATCTCGTTTGCTTAATTCAAAATAAGTATCAAATTCAGGAGCATCCAAGGATGTCTTGTCATTTGATATTTTATGTTTTTCATTTAAATGTTGATATTTCAATTGCAAATTAAGATATTCAACTTCCAATTTTGAAAAACGTTTAACCATATTATCATGGTCATCATTTTGAATTTTTTCAAGCAATTTTAAATTCTCCCCCTCAAGCTCAACAACACGATTCTGGGTGACATTTAACGCAATAGCATACTCATTAAATTGACAAGCAGACAATGTAGAATCAGTAACAGTGTAAAATACATCTTGTGCAATACATTTAGCAATCAAGTTGTCGTTAGTAATGAGTATGTTTTTTCTTTCAATCTCTAGACTCTTAAGTTCTATTGCATGTTCATTCACCTCATTTTCCATATCTTTAAACACTACTTCCATTTCTTTTATTTCGGCTTTAAGAGCAGTTTGCAACCCTTCAAAGTGTTCTTTAAGTAGTTTAAAGAATGGCATGACCTCAGTTAAGTAACACCTTTTTGCATGTTCAAAACACCTTTCCCCCTCAGTAATACCGGAGGGTGTGATTCTCTTCTTACATGTTTTATCGAAATCAGCAAACAGTTGCCAAAGCACATATAAGCTAATAAAAGTTTTGCATTCAGTGGGAAGAGACAAAGGCACTAAATTCCTAGGTGTATTGGGAGGATACACCGTTATGGATGGAACTTTTCTAATAAGGGGGGTGTTGGCCTTAAGTTTTTCTACCTTAAGTTTTTCATTATCTTGTTTCCAGAAAATCTGTTCAGGTGTTAACTTCTTTTGAGGAGCAAACACAGTCAAACGATTTTCCTCATAATAATCATGGGGCTTGATTATTATTCTTCTGACTATGCACTCGGGATCCCTCATTTTCTCATTCATTTTTTCCCTCGTTCTATCACTTATCTCATCCTCTTCATTTGTGTAGATATGCTCAGGTTGGTCATGAATAGGCATAAGCATCACATTACCATCATATAGGGCTGGTTGAAGTACTTTCATGTCCCTAAGGATGGTTGACTTAGGTTCACCTATCATGATTTTACTATGCTTATCACTCAACTTTCTGTGCTTATGAATCATTTGAGCAGTTTGCATGGTTTGATTTTGTGTGTACAACTTATCTTCAAGCTTATTTTTTAATGTCTTGAGTCTAGAGAAATCATTTAAAAGAGTTGTTTCTTTTTGTATGAATTCATGCTTAAGTGTAGTTACACACTTTTGTGCTTCCTGTTTTTGTTTGACTGACTGTTCTAGCTGACTTTTCAAAGAACTCAACTCTAATTTTAATGTTTCTTCTCTCACTCTAGACTCTTTAATAAGTTTACTCAATTGACCTTCTAATTTCTGCTCACGATCATTAAGCTCAAACTTAGCACGCTGTTCATACATAGCCACTTGTTCTTTATAGACGTTTAGTCTAGTGATCAAGTTATCATCAGGGACAGGCAATTTGTTCTCATGGCACTCGCATGCATTATCTATATTACCCGCATTATCTAAGGCACATACATTACTCATAACACAAACATCATTATTGACAAAAGATTCACCATTTGGTACATCAGGCGAGTTGTTGTGATTTAAATACTGTTCATATGAAATAATATTGCTATTTTCCATGTCAACATTACTTGAGTCAGAAACATCTGCCTGATGTACTTCTTCGGGATTCTTTTGCCCCTCGACAATATTATATGTGTCATAGATTTTTAGTACCTCAGATATCACGGATGCATTAGAAGGACCAGCTTGACGGGGAGATGAGACCAGGGAAGACAAGTTAGCCATGAAGATTGTTTGAGCCGTAGGTTCATCATCTACATCAGAGTCATATGCATCACAGTCATCTGCCTTGAAGATGTTAGGATCATTAAGTGCTAGATCCTGAACAGGTTTCTCATCCACATCTTCATCAAAAGTATTTCCTCCATCTCCTGCCAAGAACAATAACTCTTCCTCATCCAATACAGCTCCATTCTCTTGAGCTTGCATTAACAGCATCTTGTCTTTGAAGTAATCTGAGTTCTGAGGACGTTTAGGTTGATTGCAGTTTCTAGCAATGTGTCCAAGCCCCCCACAATTATAACACTTGATCTGTTTCCCTTGCCCCTGATTGGCATTCCCTGCTCTATTCTGCACATAACCTCGACCCATGTTTCTACCAGCTCTCCCTTGCACATTCTGAACCACAATTTTCCCATCCTCCACCATTGCTAGATTGCGTGGGTTGGATGAATTCCTTAACTGATTGTTGGTCTGAGGGAGTGATGCTTGAAACTGTTGAACCAGTAATGAAACTTGTTTGGTGAGGTTGTCAATCATTTTGTTGGTCTGAGAGTAGCCTGAGTCAAGTTGAGAGCTCATAGCAGGTACTTGTGAGTGAAGTTGATGATAGCTTGGGTTCGATGATGATTGGATTGTCGGTTGAACATTTGTCATGAATGCCAGTGGATCATTTGTAGTTGAAGGACTTAACTTTTCTCTCAGCACCCGATCATAGATAGCATGCTTCTCATGTTGTTGCAGGTAAGCATACAGCTGTTCATAGTTGGTATCCCTTAGACCTTTGTTGAGTTTGACAGCAGTAACAAATCTGTCCCATTCAGGAGTCATGTTGTTCACAAACTTTGAGTTTAGTTGGATATTGGGCATAGTCATTCTGATCATCCTCATATCATTCACCAACTTATGAAATCTCACATAATAGTCTGTGACATTCTCTCCTGGGTTCATTTTGAAATGCTCGAACTCATCATACAGCTGTAACTCACGATCTTCCTTTGTGAGTTCTGACCCTGCCAACAACATTTTAACGTTGTCCCACACAGCTTTGGCTTCAATGTTAAAATTGATAAGCTTGTATACATCCTTTGGAAGACCTTGAATGACTATGTTTGAGGCTCTAATATCAGCATCATACCTCTTCTTTTCTTCTTCATTAAGATCATTGTAGTTTCTAGGTCTGTCGATGCCCCAAGTCACAGTCCCATCTTCACCAGTTGTAACAACATCTCTGGTGGTACCCATCTGATATGGTCCATCGTCAATTGACTTAAGAATGTTAACTCCATTATCTTTTCCCAAGCAGTAAAGTCTTATCCGTTGTGCCCAAGACTCATAATCCGTCCTATCTAGCATAGGTGGACGAGTGTCAGATCCTGCTGCTTGAATATCTTCTGATGATGTGTTTGATGTGGTAGCCATAGTAACTACGGGATTTTACAGATCTTGTGATTTAACCGAGAAATCGAATCTTTCGCGGGAATTTCTAAAATCACCAAGACACAAACCGCCTAGACAAATAGCACTCTTGAGGATACAAACCGCCTAGACAAACCGCGTAGACACAAACCGAGTCCACACTGCAGAGACAAACCGCGTAGACACAAACCGAGTTCACGCTGGAGAGACAAACCGCGTTGATACAAACCGCATACACACCACAGAGACAAACCGCGTAGACACAAACCGAGTTCACGCTACAGATACAAACCGCGTAGACACAAACCGAGTTCACGTTGGAGATACAAACCGCGTTGATACAAACCGCATACACACCTCAGAGACAAACCGCGTAGACACAAACCGAGTTCACGCTGCAGATACAAACCGCGTTGACACAAACCGAGTTCACGCTGGAGATACAAACCGCGTTGATACAAACCGCATACACACCTCAGAGACAAACCGCGTAGACACAAACCGCGTATGCGCCTAAGAGACAAACCGCGTTGGCACAAACTTCCAAACCCGTCACTTTCAATGCTGTTTGTCCTTTTGCCTAAACTAGTAATAAGACAAACCGCGTACCCGATGTGACACAAACCGCGTTCAAGATCGTCCAAAATACACAAACCGCATTCAAGAACACTTGAAAGAAAAACACTCGAATCACCCAAAAACACCACACAAACCTTAAATCTGTGAATCCAAGCACTAAATACTACTCTTATACTATTCCTAAGCTAGAAAGTACAAGGTATAACAACTTTTAATCACTAAACAAAGCACAAAATGAAATAAATGTAACTTAACAAATCGAACCAAAAAAAACCTCAAAAACTACACAAATCCGTGAATACCAACTCTCATGGACCTAACCATGGCTCTTGATACCAATTGTAGGGTATTCACAATGCAAGAAACACTAGTTTGAGGCCTTAATATGGATCGAATGAATAAGATTCTAGAGAGAGGTAGGATAGTTTGGGAGCCTTTGTAGAGAGAGAAATAAGATGAGATTAGATTAGCTTGAAAGGTCCAACCCTTCCCATGGGTGGGAAGGGAGTATTTATAGTATTACATAATATGTCCCTAGTGGACTGTGGAGCGAGCTGACAGAGGGTAAAGACCCGACCCACTCCACAATACTAATTCATAACTAAACTACTAATAATATTACTGATAATCCTACGAGCTATGATGATCTAATAAGTACTCGGGGTGACCGAGTCTTCAGCTGAATATTCATATTCCTAACAATGTCGCCTTGAAGATGGTTAGGGAACAAGTGTTGCAAGTGTGGGAGGAGAAGTCAGATCTCATCGACAATTACAAATCTATATAAAAGCTTCATGAGAATCATTGGATGATTTGTGTTTTCGTATCGTATTGTTATTTGTGTTTTAAATTTCGTGTCGTGTTTTTTTTCGTATCGTGTATTTTACCGTATCGTTATTTTACGTTTCGTATGTTTTTTATTGTGTTGTATTATATTTTTATTTTTAATGAAATGAATTTAGTTTATTTGGAAATTTGAATAAAAAAAATAAAGTTGTAAGTTGTGGGCCCCAAATGAATAAGTTGAGGTTAGTTGTTAATTGGGGGGGGGGGGGGGAGGGGGGGGGAGGTTATTTGTAGAGGTTTGTTAAAGTGATGTGGCACCCCGTCGGCCCCAAATGAGGAGATAAAACTCCTCACTGCACCTTGTGCTCTTATTTATACGAGTACTCCTCTAAATTGATAACTTCACTCCTCTTAACTTTTTTTTTATTATTTTTATTTTTATTTTTTCTATTGTAAGACTATAAAACGAAAAGCACGAAACAAAAAATATAAAGTTTAATAGAAAATACTAAACATAAACTGACAAAAAACAAAAAGAAAAATACATAATATAAACTAAGAAAAAAAACTGTATTATACTATTAATAAATGAATTAAAATTGTGGGTTGGGTGTAAAACATATAAAATGTGGATACGGGTACAGATATGACCACCCTAAACTGACTTCAAGTTGTAAATAGTTGAGTGATTGTAATAGAGCAAATTGAAAAAATAATTCCCATGTTCTAGTCAAATTGTAGGTTCAGTCTTTATCATTGTGTACCTGTTTGTTTGTGTGTGAGATCAACACGAACGTATAGTCTAAACCAAAACTCCTCACGGATTAGCACACTAGTTCTCAGACGATTGCAGCAGGGTGCTAGTAGTTTATCCAAGCAGCAGCAGCAACACACGAGATCTGTTAGGAATATAAATATTCATATGAAGACTCGGTCACCCCGAGTAGTTATTAGCATTAAGTAGCTCGTAGGATTATTAATATTAGTTTAGTTATCGTAGTATTGTAGAGTTGGGTCGGGTCTTTACCCACTGTCAGCTCACTCCACAGCCCACTCGGGGCACTTATGCTAGTAGTATAAATACCCCTTCCCATGTGTGGGAAGGGTTGGAGCTTTTCATCATCTTAATCTAATATACACATTTTCTCACTCTAGAAAACTCCCATTCTCTCTCACTCTCTCTCTAGATTCGATCTATCATTAATCTTTGTGTTTGTGTTATGATTTCTAGTATCTTACAATTGGTATCAAGAGCCATGGTTAGGTTCGAGTGATTGCATGTTCACGGATTTGTGGTTTATTCTAGGTGTTCTTTTTGTTTTTATCTTGTTCGAATAGAAAAGCTAAGAAAATCCTTGCTTGAGCTTTGTTTGTGGTTAAATTTGTTAAGGATTTGTAATTTCATGTTCATAAATATCTCTAGTATCGTTTCTTGCTAATCTACGGCTCAGTTGGTGTTTTTCTTGGAAGTTTGAAGAATTTTTCTTCACTGAGTTTTGGTTCTTGGTAAAGTGTTCTTGGTTGCGGTTTGGTGAATTTTGGGATTGCGGTTTGGTTTGTAGCCAAATAGGGAAAAAGACAAAACGCAGTGAAAGCGACCTTTTTGTCCTTTGCGGTTTGCCTGATTGTGGTTTGACTGGCTGCGGTTTGAGTGACTGCGTTTTGACCTGTTGCGTTTTGAAGTCCTGCGTTTTGAGCTACTGTGTTTTGGCATTCTGCGTTTTGGTTCTCTGCGTTTTGGTATTCTGCGTTTTGAGCTACTGTGGTTTGGAATTCTGCGATTTGAAGAATTGCGTTTTGGAGTCTGCGATTTGGGGTGTTGCGATTTGCCTCCTGCGATTTGCTTGTTGCGTTTTGACTTGTTGCGGTTTGACCAAAGTTGACTTTTTATGTCAAAACTTCAAACGGCCATAACTTTTGAACCGTAACTCCGTTTTCAGCGAAATACCTGTCAAAACGACCGGAACAGCCTGAATATTGTGAGGTTTCACGACAAAGTCGTGAAACGAATTTTTCGAGGCCCAAATCCCTTCCGGAATGAAGTTATTGAGGTTTTAAGTTTTCAGACCAAAATTTCACCGTAACAACTTGCATCAACCAAACCAAATCACAACTAAACAACAGATCACCAAGTCTACCAAACTTTCATCATAACGCATTCAAGTAATCAAATCATGGTTTATTCTTGATTTTTGTAAAATCCCGCGAAAGAATCTATTTCTCGGTTTAAATCATAGAATTGTAAAATCCCGTGCACGTTCATATCATGTCAAACACTACGGATTCAGTCATTTCTAAGGTACTCAAATTGTACGACATGATCGATGAACATAAGATTCCCAACAAAGAACAACAGACAAACGTCTTTGAGATAGATACTACTAAAATGGAATCTTTGTGCTCTAATTCACATGAGAGAGAGTTGCATCAGTTACAACAATTGCAAGATAAAGCAAAGGAAAGTTGCATGAAATACTTTCGACTACTTCAGTCACATCTCAAGCTTCTCTCAGAAAGACCTAGTTCCACGGGAGGATTCGAAAGAGCATTTGCGTCACTCTTTGGTCAAGATGTTCAGACTTTCACAGGCACAATGTTCCTGAACTTGGATCAACTAGAACAACAACTTGACAGAGAAGAATTTCATGAATCTGGTTCCATGGCTGCTTTTTGGGTGATCAAAAAACAACTTCAATTGTTCATCAATTCGCAATACACTTGGGACTATGATAGTCAAATGATAAAAAAGTGCTTTGCTGATTATACTGGAATCGAAGTTGACTTGTTCAGAGAAACATTACTCCAATACATGGGTAATGTTAAGATGTGCATTGATGAAAGAGCACAACACAAACGAAAGTATGACATCAAGATGAATGAAAACCTGATGCAAAGAAGAGAGATTAAGGTTGATTCGAGTAAAACATTGGATGCTAGTTCAGTTGTCACAGAATGTAGTGGGACAAAGTCAGATAAGCATGACACAAGCAGCAGTTCAGAGAATTATATCACACATGGTGTGGATGCAGATATCAGACCAGCAAATTACCAAGTGCCATTTGCTGAGGTACATTTAATTGTTCAACATAATGTCCTTGCTAGTGAACAACAACATACTGATCAATTTGAACCTATTCATGACACATATCTGTTGGAAAAGGCTGATAGCAATACCACTCCTGATTCAACAAATATGAGTCATAAAGGGGGAGAAATTGACCAGGATGTTGAACATGATCATGTTAAAAGTCCTTTGCTTAAGGCTGAACTTCTCTAAACGAATGATATTGTTGAAAAAGAGGTTTATAATGAACTTTCAAATAGATTCTTACAACTTGAAAAACATTGCATTTCACTTGAAATAGCAATACAACATAAGGAAGAAAGTCTCAAACTAACAAACCATGTAAAAATCCGGAATTTCCTGAATTTCGTGAATTTTTTGAAATAAACACTTTGAAAGCTCAGCTACAAGCCAAAAACTCGACGATCAACAATTTGAAAGAACAGATTCTAGATATGCATGAGAAAAGTAATGTAGTCAAGGCTAAACATGATATCGATGCAATTAAAACAAGAAACATCAAATTGGAACTTAAAGTGGCTAAATTACTTAAGGAAAATGAGACTTTGAAAAAGCATTACAAAGACCTGCATGCTTCAATCAAAGAAACGAGAACTAAGAATATAGATCAAACAACTTCTTTGATTGCCAAAAATGATGAATTCAAAGCTCAACTTCAGGAAAAGGGTTTTACAATTGCAGCATTAAAAAACGAGTTAAGAAAATTAATAGGAAATAGTGTGAATACTAAGTTTGCAAAACCATCAATCTTGGGGAAACTAGTTTCACAACCATTTAGAAACCAATCAGTTGTTAGACAACCGACTGCGTTTAAATCTGAACTACCAAAATTTTCAAAACCACGGTTTGCCTCCCAAGTTGATGCGAAACAAGTTTTGTCAAAACCAGTCACTTCACAGTCTAGACCTAATGAAAAGGAATATGCTTTTGCAAAACCTCATCATATGAGTGTTTCTAGTTCTTCTAGGATTAGTTCAAAGCGTGTGTCATTTGTGACACCAAAAGAACATGTTAGACATAAAGACATTGTTCAGAATCAAAACCTAGCGGATGCTAAGAAAAACACATATGAAAAGACTAGGAATTTGCCTGTTTCTAAGAGTAGTTGCGTGTCGATTAAAGCAATTCCCGTAGCAGATCACTCTAAGAATCCTAGATCTTTTTCTGAATCCAAACACTTTGTTTGCTCGACTTGTCAGAAATATGTTTTTAATGCAAATCATGATGATTGTGTAACAAAATTCCTGAAGAAAGTGAATGCTCATGCTAAGGTTCAATCCCCTAAGATTAGAAACAACAACAATCCCGTAGGACCAAAGAGTTATACTCAGAAACCTGGTAGGCAGATTGCTATAGGACAAAGGTTTTCTCTCAACATGTCTTCCACTGTGCATGAGAAACCAAACACTCCTAGATCTTGTCTTAGGTGGATATCGACGGGTAGAATTTTTAAGATTGCTGGTCTTAGATGGATACCTACTAGGAAGATGTTCACTGATTGCACAACCAAGGTTGACAGTGAAACCCCAAATAGTTTAGATGCTGATATCACTAACCCATATAAATGCGAACAAACTCTTAATGTTAGTGCAGGTAGTCCTCACTTAAGTGCAGGTACATCGTTCACTCCTATTAAGGAAAGACTCAGAGTTTGGTTGCCGAAAAGACTGATATCTCATAAATTAGGGGTTCAAGAAACTCAAACTTGATGATCAACAAAAATGACGTTTGAACACATTAGTTCAAGCCTCGTTCTTCAACGACAATGACGTTTGAACACTGTAGTTCAAGCCTCGGGCCTCAATGTCAACATAATGGCGTCTGTTGAAAACACTCCAGGCCCCGTCCCTCAAAGAAAAGAAAGGCGTACGCTTGAGTGCGCTTTATCTTCGAAAGAAGAGAAATCTTCTTGTTTCTGACTATTCTCATCAACAAGCTTCATACTTGTTCCATGCTCGTTCAGTCATCAAGTGGATCTACTTTCATTAGATTGTATTTTTATTCACTCGATCAAAAATGGCAACCTCAAATGCAATTTTTGAGGGGGAGAAGTGTGAACAGTGGATCAACCTCATATGCACTTGTTCAATCAAAAATGGCAACCTCATATGCAATTTTTGAGGGGGAGAAGTGTGAACAGTGGATCGACGTACACTTGATTTTATGTTCAATCACTTGTTGGGCATGTGACTCAAATTGTGACTACGAGTTGAAGACTTGGCTTTCACAAAGGCATGATCTTATTTTATCGTGAAGTCGGGGTTGGTTGGATGCATGACTTTCAATGATAAATTGCTCGTGCTTAAGATTTAAGTTGAAGACTTGGTTTATCTAGTTACCAGCAGTCGGGGTGGATGGTTGAAGACCTGGTTAACTATCACTTAAAGGAGTTACGTTGTAGTACTCAGTGTCACACGCAGATGATGTTGTGGATAATCGCAAGAGGTGTTAATGTCTCATACTTTGGTTGGGTATTGAGTACTTAGAGATTTGCTTGAAGCATAAATTCTATACACCGTTCTTCCAACATTAGTGCAAGCTTAAGTCACGAGAACGGGGAATTCTACTTCAGTTTCAAGTTTGGTATATCGGGTTTGCTCCATCAGTTATCACTTCAAATAGCCTACTTAAGGGTTGGTAAAGATAGTCAGAGAGAGTTTCGGTAGCGGTTGATTCTCACTTGATACATTTGAGCCAATTTTGTTCTTCTCACAAGATTTCAAGTATAAGTGCGTAAAATGTGTTACTGATTCTGAGGTATCAAAACCAGCAAGGGGGAAGGAGACATACATCTGAACGCACAACAAGTACACGTGATGAACTTTATACTTCTTCTGAATTGAAGTTATTCCGGGAAGACAAATGTCATAACCGCAGAGAAAATCAGTGTTTTAACTCGTGCCTTCTGGTGTATCATTCCAACTACGTGGGGGAAGAGATGTAAGAAACAGTTTCTGATGATAAAAGAGGTACACAATGGTATGATGATTCCTCTAGTTAGTCTGTATCATTTCGACTACATACGGGATAAATTGCCTACACTCGGGACTTAGTTGACTTGGGTGTAGCAATTCTCATCTGCAATTTCCTGAAGGGAGAAAAGTGCATTTTCGGGTCTTAATTGATTTTGATGTTACATTTTCGACTTCATTAATGGGATTGAGTGTGTACTTCTGGTTTTTGAGCTTCATACAATGAGACTGATTGCATCACTTCAACTACTTGGGGGAAGTGGACTCTGGATACTTTTGGTATGCATTACTTCAGACTTCAGCGGGAAGAAATGTGAGATGAATTATTCAAGTATGAGATGATACACTGCTGATCTATTTGATGACCCCCCGCACGGAGAATCACGATGATTATTCTTAAAAGGAGCAGCAATATTTGATGTGGTTTGTGATGCGTGGTTTTGCGACCTTACAACAGGTTTTACCTCTCGAGGGATCTCAAGAGGCTTACAACCCCACCAGGCAGTGTACCTGACCGATGTAGTATAGTGTAGTGGTAAGTACGGGGGATTGATCGTTCTCCACAGGGAATAGTGTCGTTAGGATTGAAAAACTACTCTAATAGGTCTAAGGGTGAGGGAAGATTCTTTTTGTATTTTTATGTTTTTATGAAAGCTAGTAAAATCTCGGTTTTGAAGGAGTGGGCGGAATTAGTTGCTAGTCAACTAACCCAAATAACTACAAATGCAAATAAAATAAAATAACTGAAAATGAAAAGGTCGTGAAACTTATATGGAGAGAAATGTGTTTACTTAGATTTCCTTACTCCCTAACTATCTTTTACCGGTTGATTAGTGTGTATTAATTGCGTGGATGACGGGTGTATTCCTTAATACCAATCGTGGGGTGGCGTACGTACTTCCCCAACTCTACAAGCTCCTACTTCACTCCTATGTCGAGCCGGCTAAGAAGCTCCTAACATGGGATCACTAGAATTCACTCATGCATTAAATACAACCATAAAAACCTAGTACGCATTGGTTCATGTTTCTTAAGACGTTCAAGCAAGTTACCGAATAGGAAGTTAGCCAGTTTTCTTAAGCCTAACATCGATAAACAATCATCCAATACAATTAATAACACACTAATAACTAATAATCAATAGTTAGGTTTCATTAGATCTAAGCAAACACAAGATAAATCTAGCCTAGCATGTTAATTAAAAGACAAGAACAAGATGTAATCAAACAACACATAGACATATTGATTGATTAAATAAATACTTATCTTCAATTAAACATGGGAGATCCAAGGGTATGAAAACCCTTAAAAATGGCAGAAATTCGTCTTAGGGTTTCTCCTCACAAAGTTGCACACTAATGACATAAAATTGCAAAACTATATATAGAACTTAGTATCTGACGGCGTCACGTTGTAGATCTTGACGCCGTCACCTCGCCGTGTCTAGGGTTCCCGGATGGCCTTCTTGACGCCGTCCCTCTTTAGTGCTCCAAAATCCGCTCTGGCTTATCAAGGCTTGACGCCGTCAGAAATGGGCTTGACGCCGTCTCTCTTTAGCTTAAACCGTGACGACCTTGATCACTTCAAAGGGTGACGCCGTCAGAAATTCATTGTAAAATTCTCTGGCTTATCATGTGTATTTTTCATGTCCACCTCTTTTGCCAAGCCATGACGCCGTCAGGAGCAATCCTTGACGCCGTCAAAGGTACTTTTCTAGCCAATTTTGAGACTTTGCCGTTTTCTTCACTTTTATGCTCCAAAAACGTCCAAAATGCTTCATTTTCCAGATTTCTTCTCCAAAGTACCTAAAATGACAAAAGGAACGATTTAGGGCAATATTTGATCAAATAAATACGATTTAGGGCTTAAATGACCCCCTAAAAGCGGTACACTTTTCGCTTCATCAGTTTGCTACGATTTCCGCTGTACGCTTACCTTATGTAAGCTTGAAAGAGAGCTTTGAAACTGCTCAAAAGAAGATTGTCGGTTTGGGGGGAAGCTATCAAAGCTTCACAATTGAGAAGGCTCAAGTTCAGACGATTATTCAGGAGCCTCGAAAGCTTTGGTGGTGAAAGTTTAAGAGATGTTGACTACTGACTTCTACAACGTACAGAACGATATCCTTATTTCGGTATTCATGTCAACATTTTCTTAAATTGAATAATATACTTTGTACATATCTTATACCAAAATGTAAATAGAAAATTATAAAACCAACAAAATGTAAATAGAAAAACTTAAACCCATAAAAACCATAAAAATCAGAAAATTAGAAAATACCAAAAATAGTTCCACTAGGCATGTCTTCTGTTTATCGATAACATTTATGGTCCTAGAAATGTCATTCAATAATGACACGGGACTTTAAATGAAGCTCGAGCAGAAGTTAAAATGAATTGTTAAAACATGTCTTATCGGCTTGCAGTTACTTCAGACTGTAACCCGTTCTTAATTATGGGGAAAGCATGTCGCTAAAAAGACGGCTGTTCCTCTCACTGGGTGAAGTTCACCCGGGCATGGATTACTTTATATCCATATTTCTTCGATTTGATGTACGTTTCAGTGCATCATTTCTCGTACAAGAAGAGAAGTCTTCTTTACATCACATATACTTTTCCATCTATGATTCTTCAGGAAAGTATTTGTGCTAAACTTGGTGGTACCATGATTTTTGAATATCAATCAGAATTGAACTTTTCATATAAAATCTATCACTCAATCAATGACTACAGCTATTTAAATAGAAGACGGGTCATCGATTGAGGGGGAGAGTGATGATTTCAAAATTTCATATCATCAAAACATGTCACTTTGTACATAATAAGCAGTGAATAAAATATGGTTGTTATGTGTCAGTGTATGATTTTTGTTAAATTCAAACCTTCCAAACCTATCATACCTGACACTAACATCCTCCCCCATAGATTGAGGGGGAGCATCGTAACGTTCCATTATCATCACATATTAAACCTGACCACATTTTCTCCCATATTTTCTAAACTTATTTAAATCAATTGGGATCACAAAATCTCAAAAGGTTTGAAATTTTTGATCGGGGGAGAGAATGTGATTTAAATATGCAATCTGATAAAAATGTGATGTTTTGGACTTAAATGTAAGCTCTCCCATATGTGCTAAACTCTTTTGTATATCAATGCACATATTGAGGGGGAGCAAATGGTTTGTGGTGACAAAAAGAATGTGGCATCTTTGGTGGTATCTCATGTGAGCGCGACTCAGACTTCACAAATGAATTGACGAAACAAAAACTGTCATTAATCGAAAGGACTTGTCCTGGCCGGGTAATAATTTCAAGCTGGTCTAACCAGTGATGTAAGCGTGTCTCGAAGAGGACTTGTCTGAGTAGAGTGTACCATTTCGATAAACTTTATGTGGACTTGACCAGGCCGGGTAATAATTTCAAGCTAGTCTAACTAGTGATGTAAGCGTGTCTCAAATCGGTCATGTTCATTGAAAGTGGATCAATTCAAAAAGTGCAAGCTTTACCAAACATGTGCAAATTTATAATAAAAACATCTGAGCACATGTTAAGGGGGAGCATTTGAAAAGTTCAAAACTCTCAAAGTGTTAGCAAAATGTGTTTCTTAATTATAAACACTTTGAGAGATTTTTCAAATAAATGGTTTATGGCAACATAGGATAGTGAGAGGATTCGATACACTTGAAGGGTGTTAGTCCTTTTATAACGTGTGTATATGATATCTTGAGTTAATATGATTAAGTATGCAGAATCTACTTAATCACAGTTAGAAGGTTTATTTGGTTATGAAAATGGAACAGTTATGTTTGTTATTGAACAATGAGCACAGAAAGTTTATCTCCAAACGATTCAATATTATTCAAAATAATACAAGTGATCTTCACTATCACTAGGGTTACAAAACCTTGAATCTTAATGTTTCTAAAACTTGTGATATTGTTGTGTTTGTTCTTTTCTCTTAACAGATATTCAAGTTCTATATTTTGGCACAAATCTATGTTTTTATATCTAGACTAAGATCTCTCATTTATAGTCCAAGAGAGATCTTTACAAATATTGTCAAGTCTAATCGAACACATGCTTGAGAGTGTCAGTCATTAAGATACAACATGTATCTGTGTTTACAACTTGTTACTGAACACTTTGTCTAAAGATATTATCTACCGTGTATTGTTGACTATTATACACATAATATCTTTGTATTCTTATCCAACCAGTAGTAGAATACTTTAACAGTTATCCACTCAGCAGTAGAATCTTCTTCACCAGCAGCAGCATTATTCAGCAGTAGAATGTTTAACGCTAGCAGTAGAATCAAATGCACTAGCAGTAGAATGATACTTAGAGTATTTCTTTGAGCAGAACTGATCTTGTGAACATGTAATTTCCAATACTAATCTTCAGAACATTTAATTCCCAACAATCCTCCCCTAAACATGTGATTTCCCTTAATCAACATGTTTTCTGAATTAAATGAGGATTCTGAAGATCTTTCAAACACTTCTTAGTCAAACCCTTGATCTGAGCTTCCCTTTGTTCTGTAAGACTAAATATCTTTCTCAGTAACTCATCTGCCATTTTCTTTTGACTTCAACAATATTATTACCAATCTTCAAGCTTCAAACAAAACCTAAAGGATGGTGCAATTTCCTTGGATGGAGGAATTATAAGAGGCAATGGTGCTGTGTATCTTGGATGCTTGTTTCAACAAGTGAAATCATCTATCAGCATGCCTTTGTAAGTGATGAACAAACGTAGTGAACTGAAATTGAAACTGAAAGCTCCTAGATAGAACTTTCTCCATTTGAAATGCTTCATCCCTTCTGAATATATATAATACTCCAGAATCAACTCTGTTCTTGTCATTTTCAACCTCCATGTCATCATCTTGTATGCTCTTGTCTTTTCCTCCCTTTCATTTGGTTAATCTTCCTTGGGCTTTATTTCCTCCCCTGAGATATTTCCTCCCCTGAGATGCAAATAACATTTCCTCCCCTGTTTGGAAGATCTCTCACCATCATCCCATCATCATCTGATCTACCAATGTGAACTTGTTTTCAGACAATGTTGTACATGAAGCCATCAATTCCTTATGAGTTTATGTGCTGCCCTCATCACTTCTAGGTGTGTTAACTCCTATGAGAGGTGATTCATGGGGCATTGACTCATTATCCATCATTTGATGGTTTTGCTGAGTCCCCTTGAAAAATCCTTTTTAAGAAACTTTTGACTTAGCAGTATGTTCATGATTTTATTATAGAAAAATCATACTGCATTCAACCATTTTGAAGGGATCAAGTGTATAACAGACACTTAATCAAGAATGCGGTTTAAAGTAACCTTTGGTTGTGTGAGAACCAATGTTTTTCAGTTATAAATAACTACCTGTGTAAAGATAAACCTATTCAAAAGGCTTTCTTGACAGGGTTTCCAGCTCATAGTAATTGTTGCCTCTAACACAAGTGTTAGATTCACTTTTACTAGCTGTTCTTTCTATCAGATGTCCTTAGACTTGCTCATTATACTTAAAAGTATAAAATGATAGAAAGTGAGTTGAGTCAGTTACTATCTGACCAACTAAGCCATCAAGTCAATGTGAAATATCATAATCAGATTTCAAGAAATAAGTTCTAAGGGATCAGTTAACTTAGGACTAAACCTTTGTTAATAAATTTCCAAACTCAGTCCATCATAAACCTATTATGTCAGCAACTGATATCATCATTCTGCTGCTTCCATTTCACTTGAAACTTCCTTTTTGTTCAATGTTCATACCTGAAAATGTTAGTCCAAAACCAAGAAACAAAATGCAAAGCATATGTCTTATAGTAGTATCATAATATGAATAACAAATATGAACTTAATAAAACAAAAATTTGTACTAGCAGCACAAAGTTTTCACTAACAGTGGTATTTTAGAAAGCCAGCAGCACAATCAAAAATTTATATACAAAAACACATAGTTTTAAATCATTGAAGATTAAGCATCCCAATACTTGCTACCAAGTAGTGAAACCTTCCAACATCAAAAGCTTTAGTGAGAAGATCTGCAAAGTTGTGTTCAGAATCAATTTTGAATACTTGAATCAACTTTTTCTCATTGCAATCTCTAATAAAATGATGTCTAATTTCAATGTGTTTTGTTTTAGAATGTTGTACTGGGTTTTTAATTATGCAAATTGTACTACTATTATCAATATGTATGACAGTGTTCATGAAATTGTACCCATAGTCAAGAAGTTGGTTTTGAAGCCATAGGACTTGACCACAGCAACTTGCAGCAGCTACATATTCAGCTTCAGTTGTTGAAGTAGCCACAATTGTTTGCTTCTTACACTGCCATGAGATAAGTCTACACCCAAGGAATTGACATCTTCCAGTTGTTGACTTTCTGTCCAAGCTAGCACCTGCATAATCACTATCTGAAAATGCTACCAAGTCAAAAGGTGATTCCCTTGAATACCATAGACCCAACCTAGGTTGACCCTTGAGATATCTAAAAATCTTCTTGACAACTGTTAAATGAGAAACCTTTGGAGTTACTTGAAATCTTGCACAAGCACAAACAGAGAACATGATGTCAGGTCTTGATGATGTGAGATACTTCAAAAAGCCTATCATAGATCTGTAAGTGTGTACATCTACATTGTCTCCATCTAAATCTTTAAGAAGTGGCTTCTCAGAGTCCATTGGTGTGCTTGCCACTTTTGAATCAGCAAATTGAAATTTTCTAAGTATCTCTGCAACATATTTATCTTGAATAATAAATATGCCTTCACTAGATTGCTTAACTTGCAGACCCAAAAAGAATGTAAGTTCCCCCATGGAACTCATCTGAAACTTATCATGCATAAGCTTCTCAAACTCCAAACACATCTCCTTCCTTGTAGATCCAAAGATGATATCATCCACATACACCTGAACTAGCAAAAGATCACTCTTGTGCTTCTTGATGAATAATGTCTGATCAATCTTGCCTCTTTGAAATCCATTTTCAATTAAGTAGGAAGCCAGTGTTTCATACCATGCTCTAGGTGCCTGATGAAGGCCATAAAGAGCCTTAACTACTCTGTAGACTTTTTCTGGATGGTCAGGATCAATGAACGCTGGAGGTTGTGAGACATACACCTCTTCTTCAATAGTACCATATAAAAAAGCACTCTTGACATCCATTTGATAAACTGTGAAGCCCATAAATGAAGCATAAGCTAAGAAAAGCCTAATTGCCTCAAGTCTTGCTACTGGAGCAAAAACCTCATCATAGTCTATACCTTCTTCTTGTGTGTACCCTTGGGCTACTAATCTAGCCTTATTCCTAATTACTATACCCCTTTCATCCCTTTTATTCTTGAAAACCCATCTAGTGCCAATTACCTTTTCATCTTTAGGTAAATCAACTAGCACCCAAACCTTCTGAATCTTAAACTGAAGAAGCTCCTCTTGCAAAGCTTCCACCCAGCTTGAATCATCTAGGGCTTTAAGAATGTTCTTTGGTTCTGCCTGAGAGAGAAAACATACAAACAAGCAAGAGTTTGAAAACTCATGCTGCTTTGAAGCATAAAGGGCATCAAGAAGCCATTGTTGGTCTGAAGAAATCAGTTGTTTCCTTGTCTTCACACCTGATTGTACATCTCCAATCACATTTTCTAGGGAGTGGACTTTGTGAATCCTGGTGTGTGGAGTAGAAGGAACTTGATAGTTAGGTGTGATATTGCTCAAATCCACCTCTTCATCTGAGAAATCTGCTTCATTTGAGTCTGAAGGGCCAGCAGTAGAAACATATGGCTCAGCAGTAGGAAAATTAAGCCTAACAGTAGAATGCTCTGTCTCTGCAGTACTATTATCAGTAGAAACATTTTCTTGTTCTTTTGTTCCATCTTCCTTGTGTTCATTTTCAACATCTTCTTTAGCTTTACCAGAAGAAGATTCATCATTTGTTGAAGTTGAAGCCACACTGGTACTTATTGGCATCCATACATGATCTTGATTTGTCTCCTTATCTAACCTTGCCTCATTTTTTGTTTGTGAACCTGAAAAATCATTAGTTTCTGCAACAACAGGCACATAATTCATAGAATGGGTTAGTGTCTCAAGATCAAATAGCCAATTAGGACCTTGACCTACTACATTGGATTTTTTCTCTAAAAATTCCACATGCAGGTTTTCCTCTACAAATCTAGTTCTTGAGTTGTATACTCTAAAAGCTTTGCTATTAAGAGAATATCCAACTAAGAATCCTTCATCTGCTTTACCATCAAACTTTCCAAGATGGTCTAAGGTATTCAGAATTGTCACATGACATCCAAAAGGTCTAAGAAATCCTATTGCAGGAGTTCTACCTCTAAAAAGCTCATATGATGTCTTATTGTGAGATTTGACAACCAAAACCCTATTTTGAACATAGCAAGCAGTGTTGACTGCTTCAGCCCAAAAAGTGATAGGCAACTTAGAGTCGGCTAACATGGTTCTAGCAGCTTCTATGAGTGTTCTATTTCTCCTTTCAGCAACTCCATTTTGCTGAAGAGTTCTAGCTACACTAAACTCTCTCCTAATACCTTTTTCCTTGCAGAAGTCATCCATAACTCTATTCTTAAACTCTGTCCCATTATCACATCTAATGACTTTTACTCTTTTGCTTACTAGGTTTTCTATCTCTGTAATGAATGTTTTAAGAATGCTAGAAGTCTCATACTTAGAACTTAAAAAGAAAACCCATGTAAATCTGCTATAGCCATCAGTAATAACTAGACAATATCTTTTATGCATCATACTACTAACAGAAGTAGGTCCAAATAAGTCCATATGAAGCATAAACAATGATTGATCAATAGAGTTAAAAATTTTGGGCTTACAAGAGGCTTTGTGTTGTTTGCCTTTAAGACAAGCAATGCATGTTTGGTCATTTTCAAATCGTTTTTGAGGTAAACCTCTTACCAAACCATTCTTAACAATCTTATTTATGGTTTTGAAGTTAATGTGACCAAGCCTCCTATGCCATTTTATTGATTCATCCAATGTGGCCTTTGCAAGAAGACAAGTAAGAGCCTCTTTAGGAACAATGTTCTTCATATCAACACTGTACATATTGGCTTTTCTTGGAATTTTAAGAAGTACTTGACTTTCATCAGGCATCTTAAAATCAAAAGAAAGTACAAAACATTCAGTCTCAGTAAAAAGAACTTTGTTCTTTTTGTCACACATTTGTGAGACACTAAAAAGATTATACTTAAGCTCTTGTACATAGTACACATCTTCAAAATCTAAATTTCCAGTTTTAATGGTACCTTTACCGGAAATTTTGCCACCAACACCTCCTCCAAAGCTAACATAGCCTCCATCTATTGATTGAAAATCTGAAAGGTAAGACTTGTTGCCTGTCATGTGCCTTGAACATCCACTATCTGAGTATCCTTGATCCTCTTGTTTATCAGTTGAATGTTCCTGCACAGAAATAAGGAGTATTAGTTTCCTTTGGGGACCCAAGCCATTACTGACTTGGATCTGCCTCTTGCATCAATGAAATGTAATCTTTTGAGAACAGTTGATGCAACATTGGATTTAAGAACCTAACATGCTGAGGCCTTAACAGCATTTGCCCTTTTTTCCCAAGCAGTAGTATGAACTACATGTTTAGCAGTAGAAACTGCTAGCTTTGCAGTTATACCCTTTGGTTTCCAAACTTGTTTTTGGACCACTGCTATTGTTTTAATGGGCCTTTGAACAGTCTTTGGTGCATGTTTGAAAGTTGTTTTTGCACCTTTATCTGTTTGTTTTGGGTAACACCCCGACCCGACAAGGGTAAAGATGTCACAATAATGGTTTCATATCAGAACAAACACAAGCATATGACATAAATAATACAATTGAATTTCAATGGTTACAATGGAAAATCCGAAACTACAAGGTTATAATACAATAATTTCTAAATCTAATTATAAATTCTTCTAGTCATCTTCAATAGCTAGTAAGGTCTTCTAAGTCCAAGGTACTCTCCACTCATACCCAGCTTCCAAACTAAAACCTGCCGCAGGAAAAGAAATGCGGCTGAGCTACGAAAGCTCAGTGAACAGATATAACGATAACAAAGCAGTAATAATGGGATAGTGAAGTAAATAAAACGATGCAAGGTATAACAAGAGTTAGGGAGGAAATAAAAGGTTATGCAGATATATCAAGAGTTAAGAAATAGTTACAATAGATAGGAGTAAAGGGAACAATAATCCCAACCCGAGCCCAAGTCAAACAAGTCAAGTCAAGTATCAAGTCAAGTATGTATCCGGAGGGGTGACCTCGGAATACTAAGTACAAGGTTATAAGGTATAGGAAAAACAGTAATCCACTACGAGCCCAGAACAGAATCAAATATCAAATCAAGTAATCAGGGTGTACGGAGGGGAGTCCTCGGTACCAAGTACAGGGTGAGGGGATACCTCCAAGGGGTGGAGTAGCTAGCTCCCAAGATGTGAAAGACGTGTATCGCACACACCCATCAGTCACCAAGTATAACAAGTAATATAAACAAGTCAAGTCAAGTCAAATCTAGGATGCATCCATACGCCCCAGTAGGCCATAATGTCTTCCTCTACGTAACAAGTCAAGTATCAAATCAGGGACGGGATAGGACATCACTCTCCTACCCTAGAGTCATGCCATCGGTGCATCAATGACATGGACATGAAACCCTCATGCCTAGTTATGGCTCGTAATCTCAAACTGTGGGTCAAGGGTCAAGTATCAAGTATCAAGTTCAAGTTTCATATCAAGTGGTTCAAGTCAAGTTTCCAATTCAAGTATATCAAAGTTCAAGTCAAAGTTCAAGACAAGAGGTCATAGCAAAGGTTTATAGCAAAGGTTTAATTCAAAAGTTCATTTAAAAGAAATCCTTTAATAATGGTTTTAGTAAAAATGATCCTTTAAAATAGTTTTCACAAAAATGGTCTTTCAAAACAGTTTTTCTTAAAGATAGTCCTTAAAA
The DNA here is from genome assembly GCA_021014915.2 of Artemisia tridentata subsp. tridentata. Lineage (NCBI taxonomy): Eukaryota > Viridiplantae > Streptophyta > Magnoliopsida > Asterales > Asteraceae > Artemisia > Artemisia tridentata. The sequence goes on along the minus strand of CP139502.1, from coordinate 110,962,402 downwards.
GTTATTTTCATAAAACCTTAGTAAAATTTCATTTAAAAGTGGTATCGCATCGTTTTAAAATAGCTTTTCTCAAAACATTTTCATATATAATTAAGAAAGTTTCCACATCCAGTTTTAATATCAAGTAAATCTTCTAGGTGTCCAAGGATTTGAATATTCAGGTCAAAGGTGATGAACGAAGTATGTCAAGTATCAAGGGAACATGGCAAGGTTCAAAACAAGAAATCAAGGCAAGGGTTCAAATCAAGTGGATCATAACAAAGGTTCACGATGCAAGGGGAAACATAGCAATGGCTTGGGGAATCCTAATGAATCAAGATCAGAAGTCAAGAGAACGAAAGCACCCTTACTGAGAAAGGGTAGAATATCTGTACCTTATTTGCAAGCAAGCAAAACACAAGGATAGTAAAACGAACAAGAATCAAGTCACTCCTTCTTCACACCTAAAGGAGTAGAAGACAGAATTACTAATGGTTCTTATTTAGTAAGTTTCCATAATTAGCAGGTTTCCATAATTAGAAAGATTTAAATATTATAATTAAAGTTAAGTCATTAAATAAGTATTATTATGGAAATAGGGTTCATTTTAGCAAGTTACAATAGTTTAGGGTTCATTATGACAACTTCCTATATTTTAGGGTTTTAAATGCATTTATGCCAAAAATAAAGGTTTAAAGTGCAAATATTACAAGTTATTCTTTTTAACCCATAAGTTTCCCATAATTACAACTCTAGTCCTTTAATGTTAACAATTTTACAAGTTAAACCCTTTTATTAATTAAATTTACAATTTAACCCTTATAGTTAATTATATTACAATTTAATCCTTATAATATCCACATTTACACATTAAGCCCTCAATTATCAAAAATTACACATGACACCCCTTACATAATTATTTATACGAAATATCCCTCACTTTACATAATTTACAAAACAAGTCCCTCCATTTATTTTATTTACAAATCGGATTTATTAATTTCATACTTACCAATTAAACCTTTTAATTACAAAATTTACACATAATACCCCTATACAATATTTTATACGAATTACCCTTGATACAAAACATGTTACAAAAATAACCCACAAGTTTATTTATTCACAAAACACACCCTTTTAGTTTTTTAATTCTAATCGGTAAAAACAAAAGTTGCATAAACCCTAACCCTAATTCTTCCAATCATTACCTATCATTAATTACACCTTAAAAACACATTAATTACATTAAATCCATCACCATAAACCCTAACCCTAAGTTACACGATTTATATATTAGTTTTAACCCTTTTTATTTTAACCCCGGTTTCAAAAATAATTCGACAAGTGTGATCTAAGCTTCAATAAATTCAACTAGCATTTTTATAGTGTTATTAGACATGTATAGGTTCGAATAAAATTATGTACAAGGTTCAGAAAATTCGTATGTCGACCTAGGGTTTATTATACATATTTAGGGTTTATGTTTCGTTAAATTCCAAACAGCCTAAAAAGCTTGCATGGATCGTTATAACTATTTTATATAGATCATATATGATGTAAAGAAGTTTATAAAAATACCAGATAGTGATTAGAATTATCGAATGAGCTGTAAGAGTTTTGTACCTCTCGGCAAGGAAGAAACGAGCAAGAAATTCAAGAACGAGTGAACCAAGCTTCTACAAATCAAAATCCTATTTTTCTAGCCTTCTTTGAACTTGAGAGAAGCCATGAAAATTATTGTACCAGTTTCAAGAAGTTTGTATATTCGAATGGGAGTTTTTGTTTTAGTCGCTTAGGGTTTTTAGGGTATAAAAGGGGTAATTGAATAAAACCGTATATATTAAAGAGGAGGGGGCATGGATTTTGGCCCAAGGCATTGTGATAAGGATAAAAATCTGATTTTCAATGATATTCTATTATTTGTAGTATTTATCCTTATATAATTTAATTTAGAGATTTAATTAAGAAAATAAATATGTAATGTATAATGATATTCGGCCTATAAGTATTTTTAATAATGTGAAAATATTTTTATGACATGTAAAATGCTAAAATGCTCAAGCAAAAATTATTTTACTTCATATGGTACTAGTTTCCAAGAGTTTGGGATTAATTTGGGATTTTATTTAATTTATAAGTGAAGTTTTAGATTACAAGGGCAATTTGGTAATTTTGCATGTTTTGAAATTTTAGGTATTACACTTTAGCTGTTTGTTTTGGGTAAACAGTCATATATGGTCTAGCAGTAGGAAAAACTGCTTTTGTAACTGCTTTGGGTTTTATTCTAGAAAAGTTAGAGTGATCTTTAGTTGTTTGCCTTTTGTAGTTCACCCTATATTATTTGTATACCCAGTTACCCTTTGGTTGCAGAAAGCTGCAAGATGGTCAAAACTACCACATGTGTAACAAGCTTTATTATAAATAGCAAAGTCATCACTTAGTTGGTGAGACTTGAGGTTATTCCAACTCCTTTGGTTACCTCTGGGCTTGTTTGTAGTTCTATATTGTTCACAATATCTAACTGGTTGCCTAACATGTTTAACATTGTTTTTAGGCCTATTAGTATCATGTTTGACTATCTTAGGAACACTTGTTCCTGCTTTCTTAACCACATCAGGTTTAGACATAACCTGATCATCTTCATCACTATCAGTTGTGCAGTCCTCAACAACTATAGCATCTGATTTCCTAACAGAGGACACCTTGTCCTCTGGAAGTGAAGTTTTACTTAAACTCTCACTTACTTCTTCTACCTTAGTGTTCTTAGCAGAAATAGAACCATATTCCATTTTTGGTTCTTGAAACTCATCAAAGCCTGTGTGTGCTAGGTCAATACCTGGAGGTGAAGGAACACCTCTATATGGTGGAGGAAGAGATTTATAACCTAAACCAGACTTAGCTTTATTAATAATTTGAGCTTCCCAAAGTCTATTGATTCTAACTGAGGCATTATCTAGAGTGTCTACTGTGATCTTAACATTTTCACATTTCTTTTTGTGATCTGCTAGGGATTCATTCAACACAGTAATACACTCATCTTTGAACTCTATGTTTCTTTTTAGTGCATTCATGTCATCAGTAAACCTAGATTCATTTCCTTGAAAATGCAAGATTTGTTTTTCAAGAACAGCTATACCTCTTTTATGATTAGCTAAGTTAGCTAATGCATTATATAACTCTTCTAGTCGATCATCAGACTTCTTTTTAAGATTTTCATAAGCATTAAGAGCAGAGCATGATTCTGTACACTTGATTATAGAATTTACCTCTGAATCAGAAAAGGCCATTAGTGCAGTCTTAGTGGCCACCATTGCAGCTTCTTTTGGTGCTTCCTCCTCATCAGCCATGAAGCTCCAATCATAGCTAACACCATCAATGGCTAGCATAGCCCTTGGCTCTTCCACTGTGACTTCCTTCTTCTTCTCTTGCTTATACCATGTGTTCCTATTATCCTGCTTCCTTGGGTTTCTACATTCTTTAGCAAAGTGTCCTAACCTGTGACAGTTGAAACACTCTACCTTCTTCTTATCAAACCCAGCAGTTTCATTACCATTAATGGTAATCTTCATGAGTTAGAGGAGAACCACTAGTTTGACTAGACATGAATACATAGAATGATGGATCTCCAAGTCCAGCAACATTCTTTTGTGAACTAGTAGTAGGACCGCCATAGTTAGCAGTAGAAACACCTTCATCTTCATCTACCTCTTCTGACTTACTAATACTAGGAGATGACAAGAGTGCCACATTCCCAGAACTAGTACTATAGTTTCCAGACTTCTTTAGACTTTGTTCAACAATTTTGAAGTTGTTGTACAAATCATTGAGTTTCATGGTTTCAATGTCTGGTTTATTCATCCAGACAACCACATGAGTATGGAAGTCATCAGATAGGCTTCTTAAGAACTCCATGTTGAGATCTTCCTTGGCTATCTCAACACCCAACACAGCTAACTGACTGACAAGCTTGTGCAATCTTGGGAACAGCTTATCAAGAGTTTCATTGCTATTTGAACTGAAGTTTTCAAATTGTTGTTTCAGCAATGTCTTCTGTGTTTTCTTGGTAGTTTCATTATCACCAAACCATGCACAAATCTCTTCAAAAAGAGTTTTTGCATCTAGATACTTGCTAAAAGATAGCATCTGTTCACCTGGAATGGTCATAAGCAACAAATTCCTTGTTTTTTGATCATTCCTCTTCTGTATCCTTTCTTCATTGGAAGATGGTCCAGTATTCCTTTTCCGAATTGTTTTGCCTTCAAGAATGACATCTGAATAACCTAGTGAAAAAGAATCACCATACAGAATGATATCCCAAAGAGCATAATCTTGAACCATAAAGTATTGCTCAATCCTTAACCTCCACAACTCAAACTCATTCTGTTTGATCATGGGCAACTTTGCAGCAATATTCGTAGCCTGAGTATTTTCCACATCCATTTCTTCTTCTTCTTCTAAATCACAGATATGAACCTTTCTTTGATACCAACTGAGAGGATTCGATACACTTGAAGGGTGTTAGTCCTTTTATAACGTGTGTATATGATATCTTGAGTTAATATGATTAAGTATGCGGAATCTACTTAATCACACTTAGAAGGTTTATTTGGTTATGGAAATGGAATAGTTATGTTTGTTATTGAACAATGAGCACATAAAGTTTATCTCCAAACGATTCAATATTATTCAAAATAATACGAGTGATCTTCACTATCACTAGGGTTACAAAACCTTGAATCTTAATGTTTCTAAAACTTGTGATATTGTTGTGTTTGTTCTTTTCTCTTAACAGATATTCAAGTTCTATATTTTGGCACAAATCTATGTTTTTATATCTAGACTAAGATCTCTCATTTATAGTCCAAGAGAGATCTTTACAAATATTGTCAAGTCTAATCGAACACATGCTTGAGAGTGCCAGTCATTAAGATACAACATGTATCTGTGTTTACAACTTGTTACTGAACACTTTGTCTAAAGATATTATCTACCGTGTATTGTTGACTATTATACACGTAATATCTTTGTATTCTTATCCAACCAGTAGTAGAATACTTTAACAGTTATCCACTCAGCAGTAGAATCTTCTTCACCAGCAGCAACATTATTCAGCAGTGGAATGTTTTACGCTAGCAGTAGAATCAAATGCACTAACAGTAGAATGATACTTAGAGTATTTCTTTGAGCAGAACTGATCTTGTGAACATGTAATTTCCAATACTAATCTTTAGAACATTTAATTCCCAACCGATAGTCATGGTGTTATAAGGTGGCTAAGATTAGGAAAACTGTCCTATGATCCGCCAGAGCCGGAGGGATCTACCCAAGGACAATACCGAATAGTTAGTATTAGAAAGTCCTTAGGTATGATTATGAAAAAAGGAGTAATACGAGAAAGGAGAAAGAAGGGGTTGGAGAATTAAAAAGAAATATAATGAGAAAGGGTGAAAAGAAATAGCCCTCCAATTATTCAACCTTAGGGCAGAAACCGGGTTCAATTCATATCCTACTGGTGGTTACTAAGGTAACACCGGTATTGAAGACAAGACGTCATGGACCCAGTGACGCACTGCACTAAACCTTCTAGCCACTCAAGTTCTCTTAAAAGAACTTGTTTCATTCTCACGGGGAACCCTGCATAATCTATCGACCGCTCATTACGAGTTATGTTGATATTGAAACAGGAGACACCGCTCCAGTCTCCGACTACCAAAATTGCACTTATCGAGTCTAGAGCCGCGAGATACATCATAAGATCTCATAGGAAAACTTGATACATCTACACTGGTTGTTCAACATTAAGGACGCCAGTTGTAAACTTATGAGTCCTACGCATATCTTAGCAATCTGCTAGAACATTCATGAGGGAACTTACAAATGTAATTCTCATTGATTGAATGGAAATTCCTGCCAGGGTCAACATCAAACAGCCCTGAAAGAAGGTCACTTCGGTAATTCCTTGTGGATTACGCTTAGTGGTCGCGGCGGTTTCAAACGATCTACAGTCGTGGAGTGAACTCCAGCGACTCACCTAATCGTTGATGTACTTCGGTAGATCTTGTAAGCCCTCTCGGGGGTATCCGATTTAGGAACGGCCTTGGTAAGGATTAGAGAAAGTTTTCACACTATGTTGTTAACAATCTCGAAGTCCGAACCTGTAAGTACCGGATGTTTTATTGCTAACTATCGTATGCAGGAATTCCTGGTGGTTGCAGATGATTGCCGAAAAGATGCCGATCCATCACCCCATGCTCACACTTCACCATTATCATAATCAAAGAAATCATGATTATTGAAAGGCCTTCAACACTGCTTTCGCAACTCTGATGCTGAAAATCATGATCCAAAAAAGTGTGAGCATGTCGGTCCAAAGATCACAACATCACATGGAAACGATACTGCAAGAAGGTGACTTGAAGACGTACATTGGATGATGACATCAAAGAATTCTCAAAGATCATCCAATACAAAAGAACAGTCATCGAAAGTTCACTGCTGAATGTACAAAGATTAATGACCTTGAAGAATCAAAGACTACGAGCTAGGAAGTTAAATTCATATAATAGAATGCCAGAATTCAAAGTGTAATTTCCGGGGTGACCTCCCTTAGGGGGAGATTGTTAGGAATATAAATATTCATATGAAGACTCGGTCACCCCAAGTAGTTATTAGCATTAAGTAGCTCGAAGGATTATTAATATTAGTTTAGTTATCGTAGTATTTGGAGTTGGGTAGGGTCTTTACCCACTGTCAACTCACTCTACAGCCCACTCGGGGCACTTATGCTAGTAGTATAAATACCCCTTCCCATGTATGGGAAGGGTTGGAACTTCTCCTCATTTTAACCTAATACATTTCCATTTATCTCTCTAAGTTCCTAACTCCTCCCCTTCTCTCTCTAAGTGTTCGGCCAAATCACAACCATAAGTGTGTTATATGTTTATGAATATGCTACAAGATCAAATCAGATCACACGAACAAAAGTTGTTCGTGTGGTTGTGGGTTCGGCTATGCGTGTCACACCCTCAAAATATCGCAGCGTAAGGTAACCAGGGTATGACTTCATAGCACAAAGAACACAAGATATAAAGAGCGACCTCTACATGAGTCGTTTAAAAACACCTCATTTGATTCATTTAAATAAATAAGGTCTTCCAACAAGACAAATTCGCAAAGTTTCACATCAAAAGAAAAGATATGTTTTGATACAATCAAACGATAATAGTTTATGCAAAAAATCTCCAATGTGACGCAACCGCAATGGTGACTCTAACATGAAACTTCAAGTGCTAAGCGAGACCATGCAAGTTATGACCTGAGAAATACATGCTAAAACGTCAACATAAAGTTGGTAAGATCATAGGTTTAAGTAATATAAACGTGGACCACAAGATTTCCGGGTGTGACTATTATAACAAATACAATATCATAGAAAAGTATTACTATTGCACTAAGCTCATGACCCAGAAGCCTTAACGTGTTCAGTATGTGTGTATGTATGCCCCGGTAGGTGCCTTGCCAAACACCTAGTGTTTCTCCAAATGAAATGCGTCCGTTTGACTCCCATTACATTCCATTCAAGTAAGCGCTACTTACCTGGACGGGGGTTTTAACCCCAATAGATGTGCGCGTGTATTGCTCTTATTTTTATATCCACAGTATGTCGTTGTGGTTTTAGCAGTATTCAAGTTTTAAATTTATATTTAGCCGACTTATCAATAACACACACTTTAACGAGCAGTGTACCCGGTCAGTATGAATATAATGGTAAGTAGAGTGTCGATCACTAAGAGTGAAACGTATTATCTAGTTATTCTAATCAGTATTTTAATATCTTAAGTTAGCTATACAACCTATTCTAATGCAAGGGGGTTCAGCCTGAGAGACTGGCACGGTTTGGTTATGATTAAATATAATAAACTAAACTAGTAAGCACGAATCAGCGATTAGCACACACGTACACAGATAAATACTTGAGACAATAAGAAGACCTGTCCTTATAATTAAGTAGCTTGCCACTTGTTTTATTGCTAGTTTTATATGAAGTGTATAGTTCGATGCGACGCACCGAGAGTTAAACCTTTCTCGTTGGCTCTAATCTTATCGGCGAGTAAACCCTTAATGATTACTTATGTCTATCCTTTTTATTAAAGACACGCTAAAACAAATAGGCGAGGAAGGGGCATGGCGACCCAAGCAATGCTCAGCTAGACACAAAGGTTATCAATGCACTAATAAAAGTCACCAAAGACATCAACATATAAACTTTAATTAATGGGAAAGAAATTTTAAGGGGTGCCCATGGTTTTCCGTAGTCACATGGAATCGGCCCATCAATCCTGATGAATTAAAGTGTACTAATACAATAAAACAAAACTACTTAATGAATTGAATACATGCAGGACCTTCTTACAGCTCTTGTATCTTCGTTCAAGGTGTGTCTTGTGCTGCTAACACGTCTGAATTCGGCTGTCTTCTGCTAAGTCTCGTACTAGGTATATTGCACTGTTCAACCTCTCAAATTCGTCTGACTTTGGGGTATTTATAGTTTCTGTCTGAGGGTTAGATGCGGCGCATAGAATAAGTAAATGCGGCGCATTGACTTAACTTCGCGTGGGGTCCAAGATTAATATATTCAGGAATATTCGTACACCGCCAGAAGATGCGGCGTAACTCCATTCTTGTATGCGGCGCATGTCCTTTGCCGTCTTGGATTATAACTTGTGAAATCTTGATAGTGATGCGCCGTATGTACGAAGTAGGATGCGGCGTATCTGGAGCAGAATGATCTTGATCTTGTACATTTCAGTAGACTCTTAACTTCTTGCTTGTTTTGCTCCATAATTAGTCCAAAATCGCCAAGTTTCACATAATACTTGTTTTTGCCTGAGAATTACAAAAGTAAACATTAACGTATCAATTCTCACAGATAATATAATAAAACAAGTCAAATAAATAGGATAAATGATGGTAATAAAATGTAATTATTTGAGTTCATCACCTGGACGGGGGTTTTAACCCCAATAGATCTATTCACAACATTTGTGCTTACAACGTAATTAACGGTTCATGATTGTGGGGACTTAACGGCAATAGTGGTAACTTAGGCAATAAGTAAAAGTTTAAGTACTTGTGTTCGTAAGTAAAAGCAAGCAATGTATTCTCACCCCAAAGTAGTTCAAAACGAGTAGTAAACAAGTAAAAGTGGGGCTATGAAACTCACCTCAATCAAGTAGTACAGTAGTAAATAAAATAAGACGCTTTAGGAATGGTATGATATGTTCGGTATGCATATAAGTTTCAGAAAGTTTTATCACTCATATAAACTTGTAGTGAAGTTTATAAAGATTCGCGAGTCAAATCATTCAGGAAGAACAAGTAATACGCATTTTTGGTTCCACAAACTCCTTAATATAGTTGATGTTAGAAAGTGTTTATGGACTTCAAATGGGCGTAACTCACTCGTTTCTTGGCCAATTTTACTCATTCAAAGCCCTAAACGTAGGTTTATATGTCTAGTTTCAATAAAATATGGCCTCATAGTGAAATCATGTTTTAGATGCCCAAAAAGACCTTAATAGTTGTTGTTCCCAGTTAACAATTTTGATTAAAATTTTTGCCTGACTTCGCAAGGCTATAACTCCTTCGTTTTTTTAATAACTTTTCAAAATTCAAATTCTTGGAATTAGGTCTATGTCTTAGGTTTCCAAAAAGTCTAATTAGAGCTTCCGATTTGGAATTCAAGTACTTGAAACATTAGCTACATCACGCGGATCCAAACAACTATAGCTGTTGGACATCTTCTTTCGGGAAAATGTTTAAAAACACTAATAAATTTCCAAAAATTATAAATTTCGGGGGAAATCTACCTAAGACCTAGTAGAACACAGTAGTGGAAAGAAATTTTTCATAAGTGTTTTCTAAAGTGGTTAAAACTAGCTCGCAAGTCAGGTCATTATCTAGGTAGATTCAAGGTTAATTACAACTAAGTTTAAAACAACTTCCAACACTACAAATCTAACAAGGTGATATGAAATGATGCTTAATAAGTTAAATACGAATGAAAAAGAATGCCTACAAAGATTGTTGGTGATTAAGTGATCAAGAACAACCAATGTTGTAAAAGTCGCTAGGCGGTAGCTGGGCGGCCGGGTACCGCCTAGCGATTAATCAGTTATGCGGTGATTAATCGGGGATTAATCGAATTGGATTGTTTATATGTAAACTTATAAAAATTTGAAACTATATGCCCAATTTGGTCGATCTAGCCAATTTTTTTTCTTCTGATTTGGCCGATTTCTATCCGTAACTGAGTTGGCCGATTTATCCGATTTTTGTCCGATTCGGCCGATTTATGCCCGATTTGACCGATTTTTATTTGATTAATTGGTATGTTGACCAATTTTTTTACGAACCCGATTAATAAGGCCGATTAGTGAAAATCGGGGCGGTTAATCCCTGCCTATCGATTAATCGCCGATTAATCTGCCGCCTAGGCCGATTTTTGCAACACTGAGAACAACCCAAGAACACTATAAAATCCTAATCTCTAAGTCCAAAATCCTAGCTTTGCAAACCCTTTAAACCAATACTTGAAAACCCTTGCTATTTGGGTTGTTTGCTGCCGAATACAATGAGAGAAAGAGGGGAGTGTTTATGAGTTTGAACGTGGTGAAATAAACTAGCTAGAAGTGTCCCCTCTTTATAGTGTATTTGTGGTATGGTTGAGTAATGTTTTATGTGTCACATGATGGTGTAATGTCAAAGAAGGAAGGAGGCTTGGAAGGTTGTTGTGTGCCCTATTGGGACGTCCATAATAAAAGGGGAATGAGATGTGTGTTCTTCCATGTTTACTAGCTAATTGTGTCAATTATGAGAAGAGAAATGGGGGTCTACGAAGCCAAAAGTATATGTTTGCATTACCCCTTATAGTGGCCGGCCTTCTAAATGATTTAAGGGGGAGGGAAGACATTTTTGAAAGTGATAAATACTAGTTGAATTACTACCTCAAAGGTGGTGGAAGTATTGGTATGTTGTGCATGCATGCATGTTGTATAATACAAGTATAAAAGACTTACGTAAAATTTGTAAAACCCAATGCATATGGCTTATAAATTATGCTCATGAGATCAATAATGTACTTGTTTGATGTAGACTGAACGTATTCTAGTGACATGATACGTTCAAAGTTGTTTCTCGTTATGCGCGGAATAACTTAACGGGTATACGTAAAGTCAAGTATTCACGTGTTTAAAATAAAACGTTCAAGTTTATGGTCAAGTACTAACCTAGAAATGTCAGTTGTCACAGTGCGTCCAAAGAAGGGAGCGGGAGAGAGTTTTTGATGAATTATGATCAATAATAAACTCTACAATTATCTTTATGTTTATAGAGTTTAAGAGATAATTATCAAATTCAAAATATGATAATTACCCAAATAAATAATAAGATAATTACTTGATTAAAAAAGATACTTATCTTTTTAATCAAGTCAAAGACCAAAACCCGGCCCGGTCCACCTCTAAGGTGGCCGGCCTACACGTGGGACCACTAGGGGTTCACACCCCTTGCTGGACTTCCTGGCCCGTTCTCTCTTAAACTTAATTAACCCAATTAATTAAGCCTAACTCTCTTTCGTTTAATGGACCATTTATATATTTACAATAAATATATAAAACTACAATCTCAAACTATTATGTGCGACCCCAATGGTATCATATATTAATGGCAATATTTAATTCCCGTTATATTATGTACATAATCCTTGATAATGGAGGAAACCCACAAAAGAAACACACCACACACATACATCACAGTATCACATGGGTATTATGAAGGGAGTAATCCGTGTAAAAGCTTGTAAGTGAGCTATAAGGTTAGGTTAGTCATTCCACAACCTTTTCTCACTTTGTTACATTTGATCCTTGTGGATAATTTGCATTATAAGACAAGTCATATTTCATTATCCTTAGTTTCATTCCAAGTCCTCACTAACATACATGGTTAACTCCGTTAAAGTGAGGTTTTACTATTTAATCCACTAAAACAATAGATGTATTCACTAAAATATTAGGTATATCAACTATAGAAGTGATTAGGAGACCTAAAACTTATGCCTAATTCTATGCCTAAATCTATGTGGCAATCATTTATTGGTTGTAGTAAACGGGTCCACTCTTTCACAACCCACTAATCTAATGACACATATGTTAGGGGTGGCAATTTCCGACACGACCCGATACCCGACCTAAGACCGACACGAAAATTAGCAGGTTAGGGTTGAGACTAAATAGGTTTCAGGTCGGTTTTGGGTCGACCTGATTGACCCGTTTATTAAACGGGTCAGGTTCGGGTTGAAGGTTTTTGACCCGCGAACCCACTAACCCGAACCCGTTAACCAGTTAACCCGAATTAACCCGCTAACCCGAAACCCGACCCGAAAATTAGCAGGTTAGGGTTGAGACTAAATAGGTTTCAGGTCGGTTTTGGGTCGACCTGATTGACCCGTTTATTAAACGGGTCAGGTTCGGGTTGAAGGTTTCTGACCCGCGAACCCGATAACCCGAACCCGTGAACCCGAACCCGACCCGAATTGCCACCCCTCTAATGACACATATGTTAGACACAAAATTAGAAATATTTTTTAGGTCTCCCAATCTTATTCCTATCAACTAATATATTACTCTTTTCGTCCCAATATTATTGTCCATATTTCATTTTTAAGTTGTCCCAAAAAGATTGTACCACTGCTAAAAATAGAAGTTGAAATTGCTTAAGTTTACCATATTACCCATAATCAAAATTATTATTTACAAAATTAAATGAAAGCATTAATTAATTATCAAAGGGTAAAATTGTTATTTTCTTACTTTTGCAGAATTCAAAGCAGTAATAAATGCATTTTTCTTAAACTGTGTGTTTTTTGTCGGTGAAAAATAATTTTGAGGTGGAAGGAGTAGATATATCCGCTAAAGTTTTCTTATAGTTTTGAGGTGTTACATTATAGGTACCACGTTACGGCCGTTTCACGTGCATTTTTTATGCATGCGCGTTATAGGTACCATGTTATGCCCATAATGGGCATTTCACGTGCATTTTTTTTTTTTTTATTGTAACAGCTAGTTCAAACGGCAAAAGAATAATATAGAAATATCATAGGATAAAAGCTGATATAGCACATGGATAACACAAGATGCACCTGGCCCTGTCATGGCGCGGCCATAACCTCCCGACGCCATGATCTCTAAGAATTAGAAAGATGAATGAGTCATGTGGTTAAAATGGACATCAATTTATATCATTTCATATTGACCGCATGTTTTACATATCCGAGTTTTATTTTTTTCTGCTGATGTTAGTTACCTTTTTGTTTTTTAACTGCAATTGAGTTTATTGGGGCATCCAGTAGATCGTAATTTGTTTCATGATCATTTTCTTCATAACAATGGAGTTTATAGGGCTATTCTGAATTGGTTTTGCATAGCATGACAAAATATGTTCACAACAAAAGCAGCATGCTTTTTCTCGACATGTTGGCTAATATAATATCGATTATAACTCATTTTGACTTGTTCTCCAAGAATTTGTTGAACCAATTAAAAAGAATTTTTGATTGCGATAGTATATATTTTGGTTTCCAAAGCAGTATTCTCACACAGCTTTTTGCACGTCTATAATATGTCAACCGAAATTATACATAAAACAAATGAAATCGTCACTTGAAACATTTAGTTGAATGGAAACAATTTTGTTTTTCACAAAATATTTTGTACAAAACAAAAAAAATTAAAAAAAAAAAAAATACAAATTGCATTCAAGTCAATGTTTCTAATCAAATTCTCTATAAAACACAAAATTTGCATTTCCTACTTTAACAAAAAAAACTACAAAACACAATTTTTTTTTGCTTTCATTGTTTCCCTTGTAATCTTTTTTTTTTTTTTTTTTTTTTTTTTTTTTAGAACAGAAAACAATATCATATGAACGCGTTTTTAATTTTTTGTTGAAAATTAAATCCCCTCATTTTTCACTAATCTAAAAATAGAACTAAACCGCACCCTATAATATCGTAATCATCAAAATTAGCAATAGATATAATTTTGATAACAAATTATAGCATTAGATATAATTAACATCCTGATGTTAAACTCTTCTATCATAATCCTTTAATAACTCATGTACAAATAATGGAGATACATTCTTTATGTTGGGTCATCACATCAATGAGTTCATTAGGGCTATTCACGAGCCGAGTCGAACCGAGCGGACCTTTGCTCGTGCTTGGCTCATTTACAAACCGAGCCGAGCCGATCGGCTCATTTACAACCGAGCCGGAAATCGAGCGAGCATTTTTCGAGCGGACATTTTTTCGAGCGAGCACCGAGCGAGCGACGAGCGGCGAGTTTTTCGGACAACCATAAATTTGGGTTGTTTCCTTTAATGTTCTCGCCGCCTAGTGATGACCGAGGTTCGACCGTCCGAGGATGACACTAAGTTTGAGGTCCGGTTGTCCGAGAATGAGGCTCAGGTTGAGGCCAGCGGGAGACGATTGATGGCGGACAACTAATGGGAATAGGAAGTCAAGCATGTCTTTTCACGACTTAGGGTTTTACAATTAAACTTAGTGTTAAGGTATCATTGTGTTGACTGGGCCAGTAACTATAAATATAATTGTATATATTGAGCCAAACCCAATAGAGTGGTATGTATAAAATTATAAATATAATTATAATTAATGTGTATATATATAATAAATTAATAAAAATTATATCGAGCCGAACCAAGCCGAACGGACCTTTGCTCGTGCTTGGCTCGTTTACAAACCGAACCGAGCCGATCGGCTCGTTTACAACCGAGCGAAAAATCGAGCAAGCATTTTTCAAACAAATTCCGAGCAATCGGCGAGCGATCGGCGAGCGCCGAGCGATTTGAACAGCCCTAGAGTTCATATAGAAGTGATGAAATGTCAAAGTGCGGGGTTGTTGTTTTGAAAGTCAAGTCTAGTCAAAGAATATAATAACTTTCAAAGGAACATTTATAGTTTTGAATTTTGTGGACCTGGGCTAAGTCATGAGCCCACTTTCCCTATAGCCCAGTAGGTAATAGTCCAAACGTAAAATATTTAATACTACGGCCAGTCACTTTTAAACAATTCACTTGGATGGTCAGGTTTATTATAGCTTGTAAGAAATCTTGATTATCTTTTATATCACATCGCATCGATTGTCACAAATGTTTTCTCTATAAACTAGCATTAGTGAGTAGTTATGCCGGAAACAAGAGAGACCACCTAAGCTACGTTGGTAAGTTGCACCCGCTCTTTAGTATGTGAAGAGAACAATTACGCAAGACCTTGGAGCATTGGACGCAAAAAGAAGAATTTCTTGGATAGCGACGATGGGAACTCTCACAAAGAGGCGTTTCCCCTAGCCTTGAAATGTCATTTTAAATTGTCAATTGGCGTGCAATAATCGATGTTAACTAATTAAACGAGCTTACAAAAAATGACATCTTGATGAGAACCAGGAAGGCGCGCTTCTTTAATCCTGTAAACAACCTACATTTTCCATAGCTCTATGCCAATTTATCACCCGCCGAACCCCTGCAACGTCAGTGGCACATTGTAAACCAAAAAGCATGACTAAACTTTGTATAAACCATAGATCTAGCTACATTATATTAGTAAATCCTACGTTGCTCCTGTTGGAAAATTTAGTGCACTTGAGGGATTATTTCACACCTAGTAATGGGCTTGGAGGTACGGAGTGTACACCCATCAGGTCAATGTTTACACTGACTCAATTAAGTGGTTTGTTGTTCTGCTGCTAGCATACATGATAAGACTGCTGATGCAGTTCATACTGCTGCTAGTATTACTCATTGTGCTGCTGAAGCAGAACATTCTGCTGCTAGTGTTATTGATACTGCTGCTAGTACAATAATAATGCTGCTGATTTGCTAGGCAATAGATTCTGCTGCTAGTACAATTTATTGTGCTGCTAGGCAAACGATTCTGCTGCTGGTAAGCTGGTTCCTGCTGGTAAGCTTGTTCCTGCTGGTAAGCCTATAACCACTGATTCCTACTATTATGGAAACTATTATGGTATAATTAATGGGCCGTTAATTATACATAATTCCATGGGCTAGGGTTTGAGTAAACTCTATTATAAATAGAGGTCGTATCATAACTGCATGGAGATATACACAGAAAACCCTAAACACTTGAATACGTTTTGGTTCTTGATTTGTGCCTAAAACAAGAACATCACTTGGTCTTATCCCATAGAGATATTCGTGTAACCCAGGCATAGGGTCGAATAGTTTCTATTGGAAAGTGATTACACGATTTCAAGTGAATATCCGGTACCTTGATTATTGATTATCTTTACCCTGATCTGGGAACACAACGACACTAAACAACCAACAATCAATAGAAACTATTTTAGTGATAATCAATGGCTGCTGCGATGAGGCATATGGCTGCTAACTTTTCCAAACTGGAAAAGTTTGAAGGTGTCGATTTCAGAAGGTGGCAAAAGAAGATGCACTTCTTGTTGTCGAGCATGAATGTGGTGTATGTGCTGACCACATCCATTCCTGAAGATCATGGGGATGATGCTACTATGGAACAGATGAGGAACAGAAGCAAATGGGAGAATGATGACTATGTTTGCAGAGGGTTAATCCTCAATGGTATGTCTGATTCTTTGTTTGATCTTTATCAAAATGTTGATTCTTCTCAAGAACTGTGGGATTCCTTGGAAGCCAAATACATGGCTGAGGATGCATCAAGTAAGAAGTTCCTTGTAAGTAATTTTAACAATTACAAAATGGTCGATTCTAGACCTGTCATGGAACAATACAATGAACTTCTTAGTATACTTGGTCGATTCACACAACACAAGATGAACATGGATGAGGCTATTTCAGTCTCTTGTATCATCGATAAATTACCTCCTTCTTGGAAAGATTTCAAGCATATGCTAAAGCATAAGAAGGAGGAATTAACTCTTGTTGAGTTGGGTAGTCATTTGCGCATTGAGGAATCACTCAAAGCACATGAAAGTGACAAGCCAAAGAGCAGCAATGCTGCTGGTCCATCAGTTGTCAATTTGGTGGAGCATAACAACTCCACCAGGAACAATGACAACAAGGGCAAACGTAAGCATCAGGATAACACCAAAACTGATCCTAACAAGAAGTCAAAAGCTACTTGTTGGAAGTGTGGTAAATCTGGACACTTCAGGAAGGATTGTAAAGGTGTTAAAATTGGCAATAAAACCAATGGATCAGGCACGAGTGGATCTGGGAGTGGAAATTCCCTGAAAGGTCAGAATATATTTAATAAGTCTTTTGAGATTTATTATGTTACATATATATCTGAATTGTACTTTGTGCAGGATGATGATGTTGCGTGGTGGGTTGACTCTGGAGCAACAATCCATGTGTGTAAAGATAGAAGCTGGTTCAAGACCTACTAGTCAATGAATGATGGTTCTATTCTTCATATGGGAAATGAGTCAACAGCCCTGGTGCATGGAAGAGGATGTGTTGATTTGAAGTTTAGTTCTGGAAAGATTGTTTCTTTGTTTAATGTTTTACATGTTCCTGATATTAGGAAGAACTTGGTTTCTAGTAGTATTTTGAATAATTGTGGTTACAAACAAGTGATTGAATCTGATAAGTTTGTGTTATCTAAACATGGTGTGTTTATTGGTTTTGGTTATTTATGTAATCAAATGTTTAGACTTAATATTGTTCATGATATGATTGATTCTGCTTTTATGTCGACATCTAGTTTGAATGATTCAACCCTTTGGCATGCTAGACTTGGCCATGTACACTTTAAAAGGATGCAAAATATGTCTAAGGATGGGTTAATCCCAGCATTTGACATGGACACTGAAAAGTGTAAAACTTGTATGATGAACAAGATAACTAAGAAACCATTTCAAAGTGTAAAACGTGAAACTGTGATATTGGAACTGATTCATAGTGACTTATGTGATTTGCGTGCTACTCCCTCTTTGGGGAATAAGAAATACTTTGCGACTTTTATTGATGATGCTTCTAGGTATTGTTATGTTTATTTATTGCATACTAAGGATGAAACATTAGATAAATTTAAAGTATTTAAAACTGAGGTTGAATTGCAACAAGAGTCCCTGATCAAGAGATTAAGGACTGATAGGGGAGGTGAGTACATGGATACTTTGTATTTTCAGTCTGTTGGTATAATCCATGAAACGACTGCTCCCTATACTCCTCAACAAAATGGTATTTCTGAAAGGAAAAACAGAGTGCTAAAGGAGATGGTTAATTCCATGTTGTCCTATTCAGGACTGAGTCAAGGGTTTTGGGGTGAAGCTATGTTAACAGCTTACTATTTATTAAATAGGGTTCCCAACAAAAGGAACAAGACAACCTCTTATGAACTCTGGACTAAAAAGAAACCCAACCTAAATTATCTCAGGGTATGGGGTTGTAGGGCTGTTGTAAGACTCCCTGATCCAAAATTGAAAACTTTGGGTGAAAGAGGCATTGAATGCATCTTTGTTGGATATGCTGAGCATTCCAAGGCATATAGGTTCTATGTTATTGAACCTAATGAATCTGTTTCAATTAACCCAATAATCGAATCAAGGGATGCAATCTTTGATGAGAATAGATTATCATCAGTCCCTAGACCAAGTCAGAGGATTCCTAATGGAACTGATGATGTTGGTGTATCTGAGATCTCTGATGAGGTCCCTGATGAGGTTGTGATTCAACAACCTGAACCTGAGCTCAGAAGGAGCACAAGGGTCAGGACTCCAAAATCATTTGGACCTGAATTTCAATTATACTTGATTGAAGGAACAAGGGATGAGGTCTCTGACCAACACTCCTATTGCTTTAATGTTGAGGATGATCCCAAAACATTTGATGAAGCAATGAAGTCCCAGGATGTTGCTTTCTGGAAAGAAGCAATAAATGATGAAATGGACTCCATCATGGGCAACAACACTTGGGTGTTGGCTGATCTACCACCTGGTTGCAAGCCTCTAGGCTGCAAATGGATTTTCAAAAGGAAAATGAAGGTAGATGGAACTATTGAAAAGTTCAAGGCTAGACTAGTCATTCAAGGCTTTAAACAAAAGTCAGGGATAGACTATTTTGATACTTATGCCCCTGTGGCTCATATCAGTACCATAAGATTGATGATTGCCTTGGCATCTATTCACAATCTGATTATTCCTCAGATGGATGTGAAGACAGCATTCTTGAATGGTGAATTTGTTGGGTCCATCAGTACCCAAGAATACTTAAAACATGATTTGAACACAAATTAACTAAGTGTTAACTTAAACCGAGAACAATTCAAGTCACTGAGTGAACAGTCACTCACTGAGTCATCTTCAGGATGCTTAAGCCGAATTCAAGAAAAATGATTCACTACTCAGGAAGGCGGCACTCCCTGTGTAGGACTTAAGCCAAAGAAGAAGATGATGGTTCAGTAAGTGTTCGACAAGAACTCACTGAACCCCAGTTTCCTCAACAACATTAAGTGATTGAAGACTGGAGAACTCAATGCCTGAAAGAAAGGCGGGAAGATCTGGGAAGAGTTTAAGATAAGATCAAATATTATCTTGTCAGGAAGAAACTTTCCCTAAGACGGCTAAAAGTCATGGAGTGTCAGACCAACCACTCCTAAAGACTTTATAGTCCATTCTCATTGGTTCTTCGAAATGACAATTACTGTTGTAATTGTCAGACACACTTGCCTCAACAAGTTGTAGTTTTTTAATCACTTTTACTCTTTTATACTTGTGTATAAATAGGTTCAAAAGGAGAGAAGTTGTGTGTGTTTTGTACATTGAAAGCTTAGACTTTTACAAAGCAACTTCTCTCCTACAAAGAGTAACCAGTCCCTGAGATAGCTCAGTGAGACATATTGTTACCACTCAAAGCAAAGCTTGAGTTTAGATAGGAGACACCATCATACCTTGTCTGTTCAATCCCAAGTGTTTGTTCCGCAAAACACTTGGGTAATAGATTCTTTGATTCATTTCTAATAAGAATTTAAACGTTGAAAAATACTTATGTGTTTTTACTTTTACGTTTCATTAATCTGTTAGAATTAATCATAACATTGTATTAGTCATAAACACGAATAGATTAACTTTCTAGTTAACTCTAAGCGTGTTAAGGGAACAACAAGTGGTATCAGAGCCTCTGGTTTATAAAATCTTTCAAAACTAACCAAGAGTGCTCAAGGTTTTTAAAACCAAGATCCTACTATGGTTGATATTAATGTACCCCAGCTAGTCGATAAAAAGGGTGGCAGCTATTCTGCTGTTGCACCCAGACTAGAAGCTGGAAAATTTAGCAAATGGAAAAAACGTATGATTTTCTATTTAACTGGTATGGAACCTTACTACATCACATGTATCAGGGATGGCCCATTTGTCCCTAAGACTGCTGAAGGGCTAAACAAGCCTGAGGCACAATATACCATTGATGAGAGGAGGGTGGTCAATCAAGACCAACGCCTTAAAAGCATCCTTATATCTTGTCTTCCTGACGATATAATGGAATCAGTCATCAACTGTTCAACAGCCAAGCAAACTTGGGATGACTTGGTTAATAGCTTTGAGGGCCCCTCAGATACCAAGGAAAACAGCGTCATGAACCTGAAACTTGAGTATAATACTTTCAGGGTAAAAGACTCTGAAAGTCTCTCTCAGACTTATACCAGATACAAGACTTTGATAAACGAACTATCAAATGATGGTGTAGTATTATCTAAGCATGAGACAAATGTTGGCTTTGTCAACAGTCTCCCTGAGAAGTGGCTAAACTTCTCACAAGGCCTGAGGAATGCTAATCACATTCAGACCCTTGAGCTCCCTGAAATCTATGGGAAATTTGTCTATGAGGACAATTTGATCTTAAGGAGATATCCTGACTCAAAAGCTCTTGAGTCCAAGAAGGCCTTAACCTCCACACCCATATCAACTGCTTTTTATACTAATGGTGTTGTGCAGGACTTTCAAGAGGATTCTGAGGATGAAATTGATGAAAGGACTAGTGATGAGTACCTAAAAGATCTAAACTTGGAATTCCAAGAGAGGGCACTCCTTGCTAGTTCAAAACGTTTCATCAAAAGAAACCAGTCCAACTTTTCAAAAGGAAAAGCAAATGAAACCACTGAATTCTTTAATTGTGGTAAAAAGGGTCATTTTGCTAGGGACTGTTATTCTAAAACCACATCAGAACCCTCTTACAAATTTTCAGGAAATAGTTCCTCAGGAACTAGCAAGTTTCAACCTAGAATGTTTCAGTCGACCCAACAATTTCAAAACAAGGGTCAAAAAGACTTTGAAGCAAAATATAGGAAAGCCAAGGCTAAACTTGCAATTCTTGAAACTAATCCCTCTATATCTCAGGCTGCTCAAACATCCAAACCTGTTCAGGAAAAGAATAAGGTTTAAGTCGCTGAAGCTTATGATTCGGATGAAGAAGAGGTATCCTCAGATGAGAAAATTAGAGTGAGTGCACTGATGGCACTCTCTGAAGGCGATCAAGTGGCTGTTGGGAAAAGCCATGCAAGGAATGGTGAGTGGGTGAACATCACCATGAAGAAGGTAAACACTTTACTTTCTATGGATGATGATTCTGATTGGCAGTCTTACATGAATTATATTTTTGTAGATCTTAAATTTGTTGAGGAACAAAGGCTTAACATGTTTTTAAAATATAACAATATAGTGTCAGAATTGAATAAATGTAGAGATGAATTGCTTGTACTGAAGCAAGCCAAATTAGAAACAATAACTCTACAAATTCAGAACACTGAAATTTTGAAACAAAACCAAGCCCTACAAACTGAACTTAACAAAGAAAAAGCTGTCATCCAAGGCTGGACTAAAAAGAACCCCAAGGTCTTTGATACTGTGGGTTTTAATCCCTAGGAAAACAATAGGAATTGACCATCACATGGTTAACCCCTATGTAAGTCCCAGTGAACTGACCTTTGTTCCAGCTGGCATTTCATTTGAGCAAGAAATGCTTCCCAAGTCAAATGACTGAATTGTCAGGGACAACCCAGTCAGTAAGTTACCAAACTTTGAGACTGGAAAGATCTTGCTTCCTGAAAGTCAGGCTTTGAAAAATATGCTTGGACTTACTAAACAACTCAGTAAGCTTGAACTCACTGAACAACTCAGTAATACTGAGTCAGTGAATGAGTCTGAATCAGAATCATATCCACCATTCCTACCACTGAATACACTTCAGGGTGCTGCACCCAACTTAGGCCTCTCGCCAATGGTCTACTCCCAACACTCTCTAAAGGAGAGATCAGGATTGGGAAAATCAATCCTGAAAAGACCTACTGATACGTCTGAAAACGGACGTCTTTTATTTCTCTATCACACAAGTCAACCACTTGTGAATGGTCAACCGTAATAAATGATAAAAGGCAAACAGCCTCAGAACAGGATGCTCGTGTGTAGTGTGTGAAACCAGGCAAGTGATCACCCGGATCGTTTCCCAACGAGATGTGAATGGAAAACTGTGAAAAGCTAGGATAAGAGTGACTGATGATTTAGATTGATTTTGATTTTGCTTTATTTTAACAATTCTAAATAACAAATAAAAACAGATATACACAGGGAAATTAAACGCGGATAAAATAAATTACAAACGCGTAACGGAAAAGTTAAAATGGGACAAAAACTAAAATTTTAGAAAATTAAAACCTAAAAATGTAAAATAACTTAAAACTTATTTAAAAACTTAAATTATATTTTTTATACTTTTTATTAGATTATTATTAATTATTTATTATTTAATTACTAATTAAATTATTTAAATTTGTAAAAAATACTAAATGGACAAAGAAAAATCTAAAACTTTTTCTAAAAATATTAATAAGTAAATAGAAACTAAGAAAATTATAAAAATGAAAATTACTTAATTAAAATTTAAAAAGATAAATTCTATTAAATAGAAGCTATCACTTTATTTCTATTTTTGATTTTCTTAAGGCCTAAAAATATTTTTATATTTTTCCTAGATTAAAAATGACAAAAGAAAATTATGAAAATTGGAATTATATTTTTCTGATTATTATTTTATTTTTTATGATTTAATTACTATTTTAAACTAATAAAAAAGATTAAAAATATTAAAACTATTCAGAAAATTATGAAATTTTCTGAGTAAATCTAAAATATTATTAGAAAGCTATGAAAAATAAAATAAAAAGTTTAATAAGCCAAATAAGCAGAAATGGGCAGATAAGCAGTTTGGAATAAGCCCAAATATAAGCAAATAAGCACTAAAATTAACCAACTGATTAGGACAGACTTAATACACTATTATAAGCACAAAACAACTTAAAATTGCAGATAAGCACAAGAATTGAGCAAGTTAAGCACTTGGCTGCTTGTGGATTTTAAAACAGAAACTCAGAAAAGAGACCAACTTGCAGGCAAGAATAAGCAATTAAATAAGCTACTGAGATGCCATTTTATGGGGGCAAAAGTAAGATAGAACTATGGGCTATCCAGAAAACATAAAAGCCCCATCAAAAATCACCCAATTGGTGTCCAATTGATGCCTAGATCAGCAACTCAGACAACTGAGTCTGCTGATTTTGTCTGTTCTGTGCAGAAAATGCACAACACCAAAGGACACTAAACCAACTATTATGCTTGTACTATATGGCCTACTTGTGACTCAGAAAACCCAATGAAAAGGGCAAAACAGGCTTGTGGCTTATTCTAGCTTAATTGAGCTTGTGACAGCCTAACTTGATCACAAGGGGTAAAAAACTACTAATCTGATCTAATTAACTTATCTGGACCTGGAAACAACTTATAGGGACCAAAATAAGCATGAACAAAGTTGGTGAAATGGTCAATCAACAGTAACAAAAGGTTTTAGCCTATTGACTGAGTTAAATCCAAACACCCCTTCTAGGGACTGTTTTGGTGATTTTCAAAGGAAAATCAAAATTTTAAACTAAGAGTCTTGATTTTACTTATGAACTAACTTATCTAGACTATAATTAGCAACTTATATCAGAAAAATAAGCACTAGATTAAGTTATGCTACTTTTGACTATTTTTGGTCTTTTTGAGTTTTTAAGGTGAAATTAAAACAAAGCTATAACACTACTGATATTATTGATCAAGTGTGATTACAAACTAATAATAAGCCTATAATAACAATAATGAGATAATAATAAGCACTTATACAGTGATGTAGGAAATTAATGCCAAAAAGCTAAAAAGCTTACAACTGAGTTGAGCTATGGAACTGAGAACTGAGAACCAAGAACACACTAGCTTGTTCACACAAGCTAGAAATACCCAGAGAAACCCTTTCTGAATAGCTTATACCCAGAATAGCTTATTGGCCCATATGTTGACTTTTCTTGACTTTTCTTGATTTTTCTTGATTTCTTGAAATAGAACAGGATTACACTAAAATAAACTCACCAGAAGCTATATTGAGCTGATGTGAGCTTATTTAAACAGATAATAAGCCATTACAAACAACATTTAAATTAAAAGGAATTACAGTGAAGCATGAAATTTTAAAGTGACTGAAATTAAATGACAAGGTACAATAAATTAAGATCAAAATGACTTTAAATCGACTATATTGATGACTGGAATTTAAAATTACAATAAGTAAAGACAATTAAATAAAATACGACTTAATAAAATTTAGCTACTACTTAATTCCTATTACATTTGATCTATATATACAAAATACAATTGGGAAATCCCTAGCCGACTACTCTGAACTCTTCTGCACCCTTGGATTGTCTCAAATCGATCTGAGCCACTCTTTTGGATTTTTGGCGCCAAAAACTATGGTAGTGGATTTGAGCAGGTATTTCTCAATTAAGGATTTTTGTGTGTTAGTGAAGGTGGAAGGGAACAGGTAGATAGTAGGTAGTAAGCTGGGGGGATGGGATGGTGAAACCATGGGCTATGGAGGTGGTTTTGGTTTTGGCGGGTTTATGAGGAAGGGGATAGGTTTGACTGAGGTCAAACCTGGTATTAAATACCAGGCTTGGTTGGGTCGGGTTGTTTAAATAAAAGGATTGGGCTTTGGTTAATTGGGCTTGGGTAATAAATAGGATGGGTTGGGTTTAGATAATTAGGATGTTGGGTTTTATTTATTTATTGGATCCGGTTGGTTTGTAGTTAAGATATCACAAGGACCAAAAGTGTAATATTCAGATTTTCAAGGACCTCATGTGACAAGCTTCCAAAAGTTATCATAGGGACCATTTATGTCACTTGAGAATAGTACAAGGGTTATATTTGATAAATTCCAATTTTAAAACCTTTAAGGACTATTTCTGACATTTTTCAAAGTTGAGGGACCAAAGTTGTAAATTTGTAATTTTTAACTTCAAAGGACTTTTCTAACAACTTATGAATCCCCAAGGACCTAAAATGATATTTGTACAAGTTTTTAGTGATCAGGGACTAGATTTGACAATTTTTAAAAGTTGAGGGACTGAAACTGCCAATTATGCAAACTTTGTTCGTTTTTCACTTGTTTTTAAACATTTTGCATCTGAAACATACAAAACACAATTCTGGGATAATTTCAGTATTTTGATGCATTTCTGAGTGTTTTTGAGAGTTTTTGTGGGGTTAAATAATACAAAATATATGTGTATTTAGACACATATCAAATCCCCCACACTGAACTATTGCTAGTCCCTAGCAATCTTTTATGAAAATTTAATGGTTTTCAATCTCTTTACCAAAAGCCATTACTTCTGGAGTAGCCAATTGTTTCAGTTCAAGTAAGAACTTTGGTACAAATGATAACCAAATGATTTTGAGCAAACCATAAGCTGTAAACGGATTTGATTTGTCTTTACCAGAAGCCGTTTGCTTCTGGACTAGCCAACTCTTAGATAAATTATTAATATTATCTTTGGTGAGCTGATTACCAATTATGGTTTTTCTACTGCCTTTACCACAAGCCATAACCTTGCGGGCTAGCCAACTCTTCACTTTTTAGGATATGGTGAGTTGAGTACCATACAATTTTCGGCAAATTGTAAGCCATAAACGGATTTGATATATCTTTACCCAGAGCCGTTTGCTCTCGGATTAGCCAATCCTTATGTGGGTTAGACATGGCGGACTGATAACCATTTATTGCGTTCTAAGTGAGAAAAAATTTTAAAATTTTGGCTAAAATGGGGGTACTAGATGGTACATTTGATCAAATTCGCGAGAATTCCCCCCCACACTTAGAACTGAATATTGCCCTCAATATTCAAAGAACCGGTTGTTAAACCAACACTTAGAACGTGAAAGGGAAATATTAATAGCCTTTTATTTTATATACTTATTTATTTTATTTTTGTTTAATTTGCATTTAAGCCGTTAAGGCATGCAAATTCCCTCTTTGGGAATGTTTTTTTTTTTTTTGGCTTTACATAATTACAACATGTGGGGCATCTCCCCCACACTAGGGTGAGACATGGGTGAAAACCCATATATTTGCTACTGTTTTTATTAACCGAGTCGCTAGCTTGACTCGACCCCGAATTGAGTTGATTCCTCTCGAACAGTCAGGTTTATCACGCAAGCTAACCGCTTGTGAACGGTCAACCGTAATAAAGGGTTCCTGAACAGCCCGGGAGAAAAAGCAATTTAAAAGTTTATGGGGAAGTAAGAGACCAGGAAATCCGGCATTTAAACCAATG
This sequence comes from Artemisia tridentata subsp. tridentata, assembly GCA_021014915.2. Lineage (NCBI taxonomy): Eukaryota > Viridiplantae > Streptophyta > Magnoliopsida > Asterales > Asteraceae > Artemisia > Artemisia tridentata. Next base: position 110,935,686 of record CP139502.1, on the reverse strand, counting down.
TTAGATGGACAATGCCGGGGTCAAAAGTAATATCCTCACTCCTGAATGAGTGAAAGATTGGGGAAATCACCGAGTAGGTGAAGGGAAGAAGAGAGATCTGAACAGCAATTAGGATAAGAACTTCCTCCTCAAGAATTGCATTTTCAAGTGGAGGAGGCAAGTCTTTAATCTTGATCTCCGGAAATTTATGAAGTTTAACGGGAGGGAGAGGAGGGGAATTGTCCTGATTCAACAATTTCTCAAGAAAAAGAATATCTCCCTCCAAATCAATCTCAGCGTTATCAATTCCTTCCAGAAATGAATCACACTTGAGAAAAGCTTCGATCTCTTCCAAATTGGAATCACTTCCCTCAAACGGAGGGAGAGAAGGGGAAGAGTCGGAAATGATAGGTTGAGAAGATGGAGTGGGATCACCACTCACAGAATTATGAAAATAACCTAGACTTTCTTGAGAGTACTCCTCTGAAGCAATGTCAATGACATCTATTCGGTTAACCGATGCAGAATTATAATTTGAGGAGTACTTTGAAGTTTGCTCATGGTTAAAGGTAACAGCTTCCTTATCCACACGCAATGTGATCTCATGCTTAAATACATCAATAAGAGCATGGCCCGTTTTTAGGAATCCTCGTCCAAGAATGAGAGGAACCTTTTGATCTGCGTCGAATTCAACAACCACAAAGTCAGCTGGAAAATGGAACTTACCTACTTTCACAAACACATCTTCGGCAATGCCGCAGGGATGAGATATGGTTCGATCTGCAAGCTCAAGAGTCATGCAGGTAGGAGTAAGAGCCGGAAGAGAAAGTTTCTTCCATACTGAATGAGGCATCAGGTTGATGCTTGCACCTAGATCTGCTAAGGCATAGCATTCAACCATTCCCGGAAATACACATGGTATAAGAAATTTCCCAGGATCTCCAAGCTTCTCCGGAAGCTTTTTCAAGATAACTGCTGAGCAGTTCTCATTTAACGGAGTTTTAGCCATTTCAATCAGCTTTTCCTTGTTGCTTAACAAGTGTTTGATTGCTGATGCAAATTTGGGCATCAGAATGGTAGCATCCGCAAAGCTTATGTCAAAATGTAATTCTTTAAAGATTTGATAGAATTTATCATTTTGTTGACTGGCCTTCTCACGGAACTTTTGCTCATTTAAGCGCGATGGGTAAGGAATGTGAGGTTTGGATTTAGGGACAACCACTTCAGGAGTCTTAACAGATTCAAAGACAACTCCTGGTTTGGATTTTTTCGGGACAACCGGAGGATAGACATGTGTTGTACTTTGTTTGTCCATTGTATCCTCCGTCTCTTTCTCCATTTCAAACAACGGAGGAGGAATAGGGCCAGCTGGCCCCTCATAAGCAGCACCACTCCTTGTGGTGATGGCTTTGACGAAAGTGGTATCTCCGTCATCATCACTGTCATCAAGCACACTGACAGGAACAGCATTGAGCATTTCGGAATAGTATCTGGCTGTTCTTTGCTCACTAAGTTTGGTTGACAAACTTTTAACCGTAAATCGTGACAGAGTAGGATCTATTCTTGACGGTTGAGGAGCAAGTGTGGGTGTAGATTTTTGGACAACAATAGGTTGGACGTATTTAGCACTTCCATTGTTAGTGGGAAGCACCGGGTCCTTTGTCACCTTGATTTCTTGTTCCAATTCCCTCACCAGAGAGAAAAGAGGAATTGATGGTCCAACATGAGCTTTACCACTATGTGTAGTGACAGCCTTGAGTTCACCCCTTGGGTTGACAACAGTGTTACTTGGAAGACCTCCCGAGGTAGAAGGTGGATTAAGATGGTCCATGAGACTGGCAAACATATTTTTAACTTCGCTTTGAGAATGATCGATTTTATTTGAAAGTTCAGTTCCTTGCTTGTTTATTGAGGACTGAAATTCATTCTTCAAATTAGAGATTTGATTTTGCATTGCCTTCATATTGGTCTCATTAACCTTAATGTAGCTATCAAGCTCACTTGAGAGAGGTCTTTGGGAATTAGGAGCTGAATACCCTTGATTACCCCTTTGGGGTGGGTATTGATTGTTCGGGGCATGAAATTGATTTTGCATGTTTTGCCCTCTTTGCTGATTAGGATTATTCCTATTTGGATTATTAGGAGATGGAAAGCCGGGTGGTCCATGCTGATTGCTAGCACGGTAATTTGTTTCCACATGAGGATGGTATTGACCACCTCCTTGATTGGAAGATCCGGCTAAAGCTTTGACTTCAAATGCATTGCCATCGGTGGCAGTACAATTGTAGTAAGCGTGAGGGCCACCACAAGTAACACAAACTTCTACCTTTTTGATTTCAGCAGTGTGAGAAGTTTGCGGAGCGGACTCTTTCTTTTGTGTGGAGAAAACCAAAGCTTGAATAACCTTCGTGAGTTCAGCAAGCTGAGTATCAGTACTAGACTGACTCACGGGAGATGAAGTGGAAGGACCAGCACCAGCCTGAGAATTATATGGTCTGGCTCGTGCAGTGCGGACCTTTGACTTGTTTTCAATGAGAGCAATGACTTCTTTAGTAGATTTGATCAGAAAATTACCTCCAGCTGAGGCATTAAGAGAATCTTGGTCAGATGGTTTTAACCCATTGTAGAAAGTGTCCATTTGCATCAAATCGGTAAAACCGTGATGAGGACATTTGCGGAGCAATTCTTTGAAACGCTCCCATGATTCTCCAAATGGTTCATCAAACCTTTGAGAGAATTTCATGATTTCATTTTTGAGATACGTGGTTTTAGACGGAGGAAAGAATTCATTCATGAATTTCTGAACCAGATCTTCCCATGTTGTTATTGATCGAGGGGGTTGTTTGTCAAGCCAAATTCGGGCTGCCCCATCGATGGAAAATGGGAAAAGAAGAAGTTTGATTGATTCCTCAGGGACATTTTTGCATTTGATGGTGGATGTGATTTTATTGAACCATCTAATGTGATCTTGAGGATCGTCCCTGTCAAAACCATAGAATTGCCTCTGGGTTACCAGGTTTATTAACCCAGTCTTAAGCTCAAAATTCTCAGCCACGATGGCTGGAACAACAATGGCATCTCCGTACCCAGTGGTGGGAGCTTGGAGCAGCTCATTCATAGGACGGTCTTCAGCCATGATGTCAGGGGTTTTGGGATCAGTACGTAACTCGGGTACGACTGACGGAGCAGAACGTCTACGACGTCTTCGAGGTATTTTTCCAAGCTCACGAAAAGGGCTTGATAACCTAGAAGAACGAGTGCGCATGCACTTAGCAAAATTTTTCAATTAAAATCAAGATCGAGAAAAAACACAAGTGAACTTAAACCAATAATCAACAAGCGTACGGTAGCTCTCTAAAAGATAAACGCACAGAGTGGCGGAGAAGCAGAGGTGGGCAACTTAATGCTCCTTAAAAACCCGCTTCTTTCAGTCTGACAATTTAATGTCAGACTATCCTAGAACCTCCGTTAGAGTTTGTTTATCAATTAAAGGTGAGCCGATATTCGCAAGTGATACAAAGGCAAGTTTTTATCTTTGGTTTGGGAACTTATTATGGCCGTACCCCCAGTTAGGTAGTACTCAGTCTTGGTTCTCGATGGTTAATTTTTATTTGTTATTATTAAAGAAAGTGGAAAATGTTTTTGGGTTTTTAATTTATATGATAATTATAATAATAATATATATAGAAAAGAAAAGAAAATATTTTTGGTATTTTATATTGTTTTTGGGAAATAGGAACTTCTGATAGAAGGATCTCGAATCACTAATCGCTAAAATTCTTCACAATAGTCGCAGCACACCTCCCCGGCAGCGGCGCCAAAATTTGATCCGTCTGAAAACGGTCGTCTTTTATTTCTCTATCACACAAGTCAACCACTTGTGAATGGTCAACCGTAATAAATGATAAAAGGCAAACAGCCTCAGAACAGGATGCTCGTGTGTAGTGTGTGAAACCAGGCAAGTGATCACCCGGATCGTTTCCCAACGAGGTGTGAATGGAAAACTGTGAAAAGCTAGGATAAGAGTGACTGATGATTTAGATTGCTTTTGATTTTGCTTTATTTTAACAATTCTAAATAACAAATAAAAACAGATATACACAGGGAAATTAAACGCGGATAAAATAAATTACAAACGCGTAACGGAAAAGCTAAAATGGGACAAAAACTAAAATTTTAGAAAATTAAAATCTAAAAATGTAAAATAACTTAAAACTTATTTAAAAACTTAAATTATATTTTTTATACTTTTTATTAGATTATTATTAATTATTTATTATTTAATTACTAATTAAACTATTTAAATTTATAAAAAATACTAAATGGACAAAGAAAAATCTAAAACTTTTTCTAAAAATATTACTAAGTAAATAGAAACTAAGAAAATTATAAAAATGAAAATTACTTAATTAAAATTTAAAAAGATAAATTCTATTAAATAGAAGCTATCACTTTATTTCTATTTTTGATTTTCTTAAGGCCTAAAAATATTTTTATATTTTTCCTAGATTAAAAATGACAAAAGAAAATTATGAAAATTGGAATTATATTTTTCTGATTATTATTTTATTTTTTATGATTTAATTACTATTTTAAACTAATAAAAAAGATTAAAAATATTAAAACTATTCAGAAAATTATGAAATTTTCTGAGTAAATCTAAAATATTATTAGAAAGCTATGAAAAATAAAATAAAAAGTTTAATAAGCCAAATAAGCAGAAATGGGCAGATAAGCAGTTTGGAATAAGCCCAAATATAAGCAAATAAGCACTAAAATTAACCAACTGATTAGGACAGACTTAATACACTATTATAAGCACAAAACAACTTAAAATTGCAGATAAGCACAAGAATTGATCAAGTTAAGCACTTGGCTGCTTGTGGATTTTAAAACAGAAACTCAGAAAAGAGACCAACTTGCAGGCAAGAATAAGCAATTAAATAAGCTACTGAGATGCCATTTTATGGGGGAAAAAGTAAGATAGAACTATGGGCTATCCGAGAAAACATAAAAGCCCCATCAAAAATCACCCAATTGGTGTCCAATTGATGCCTAGATCAGCAACTCAGACAACTGAGTCTGCTGATTTTGTCTGTTCTGTGCAGAAAATGCACAACACCAAAGGACACTAAACCAACTATTATGCTTGTACTATATGGCCTACTTGTGACTCAGAAAACCCAATGAAAAGGGCAAAACAGGCTTGTGGCTTATTCTAGCTTAATTGAGCTTGTGACAGCCTAACTTGATCACAAGGGGTAAAAAACTACTAATCTGATCTAATTAACTTATCTGGACCTGGAAACAACTTATAGGGACCAAAATAAGCATGAAGAAAGTTGGTGAAATGGTCAATCAACAGTAACAAAAGGTTTTAGCCTATTGACTGAGTTAAATCCAAACACCCCTTCTAAGGGACTGTTTTGGTGATTTTCAAAGGAAAATCAAAATTTTAAACTAAGAGTCTTGATTTTACTTATGAACTAACTTATCTAGACTATAATTAGCAACTTATATCAGAAAAATAAGCACTAGATTAAGTTATGCTACTTTTGACTATTTTTGGTCTTTTTGAGTTTTTAAGGTGAAATTAAAACAAAGCTATAACACTACTGATATTATTGATCAAGTGTGATTACAAACTAATAATAAGCCTATAATAACAATAATGAGATAATAATAAGCACTTATACAGTGATGTAGGAAATTAATGCCAAAAAGCTAAAAAGCTTACAACTGAGTTGAGCTATGGAACTGAGAACTGAGAACCAAGAACACACTAGCTTGTTCACACAAGCTAGAAATACCCAGAGAAACCCTTTCTGAATAGCTTATACCCAGAATAGCTTATTGGCCCATATGTTGACTTTTCTTGACTTTTCTTGATTTTTCTTGATTTCTTGAAATAGAACAGGATTACACTAAAATAAACTCACCAGAAGCTATATTGAGCTGATGTGAGCTTATTTAAACAGATAATAAGCCATTACAAACAACATTTAAATTAAAAGGAATTACAGTGAAGCATGAAATTTTAAAGTGACTGAAATTAAATGACAAGGTACAATAAATTAAGATCAAAATGACTTTAAATCGACTATATTGATTACTGGAATTTAAAATTACAATAAGTAAAGACAATTAAATAAAATACGACTTAATAAAATTTAGCTACTACTTAATTCCTATTACATTTGATCTATATATACAAAATACAATTGGGAAATCCCTAGCCGACTACTCTGAACTCTTCTGCACCCTTGGATTGTCTCAAATCGATCTGAGCCACTCTTTTGGATTTTTGGCGCCAAAAACTATGGTAGTGGATTTGAGCAGGTATTTCTCAATTAAGGATTTTTGTGTGTTAGTGAAGGTGGAAGGGAACAGGTAGATAGTAGGTAGTGAGCTGGGGGGATGGGATGGTGAAACCATGGGCTATGGAGGTGGTTTTGGTTTTGGCGGGTTTGTGAGGAAGGGGATAGGTTTGACTGAGGTCAAACCTGGTATTAAATACCAGGCTTGGTTGGGTCGGGTTGTTTAAATAAAAGGATTGGGCTTTGGTTAATTGGGCTTGGGTAATAAATAGGATGGGTTGGGTTTAGATAATTAGGATGTTGGGTTTTATTTATTTATTGGATCTGGTTGGTTTGTAGTTAAGATATCACAAGGACCAAAAGTGTAATATTCTGATTTTCAAGGACCTCATGTGACAAGCTTCCAAAAGTTATCATAGGGACCATTTATGTCACTTGAGAATAGTACAAGGGTTATATTTGATAAATTCCAATTTAAAAACCTTTAAGGACTATTTCTGACATTTTTCAAAGTTGAGGGACCAAAGTTGTAAATTTGTAAATTTTAACTTCAAAGGACTTTTCTAACAACTTATGAATCCCCAAGGACCTAAAATGATATTTGTACAAGTTTTTAGTGATCAGGGACTAGATTTGACAATTTTTAAAAGTTGAGGGACTGAAACTGCCAATTATGCAAACTTTGTTCGTTTTTCACTTGTTTTTAAACATTTTGCATCTGAAACATACAAAACACAATTCTGGGATAATTTCAGTATTTTGATGCATTTCTGAGTGTTTTTGAGAGTTTTTGTGGGGTTAAATAATACAAAATATATGTGTATTTAGACACATATCACCTACCTTTGAAGTCTCAGTCAATACTGATGACTCATCTACTTCAGTCCCTTCTGAAGTAACTACCCAAAGCCCTGACTCAAAATTTGATCAGCTGGCTAAAATGGTCAGGAAGCTAGGTGAGAAGATTGCATCTTCTGAGAAACTTTCTCAATCCAAGAAGGAACAAAAACCAGCTTCCTCAAAGACCAAACCCAAACCCACAAAACCCTGAAAAGATGTGAACTGTGTAACTATACCAATCATATCACTGGTGATTGCTATAGAATTCTTTATTGCATGATTTGCAAAAAAAATGATCACAGGACCTCTGATCATAAAACACATTCAGTCACATCAAACATGGCAAGTCTTAAAGCTCAGTCTTTAAACTATCCTTCTGATTCTAAACAGAAACAGAAACAAAAGGCAAAGCCTTTTGCACCTTGCCCTTACTGTGGGTTCAATGACCACCATCCTAAGGATTTTCAAATTGACAATTGTTGTGAAAATAGTGAAAGTTCCACTCATAACACCTCAGGACGTGGTAAGGCCATTCAGGCCAGTAGAGGTATGACAAAGTCAGCCTCTCAGTCCACTGAGTCTACATCAGCAATCAAATGCATAATATGTGGTAGCTCAGTCCACTCCACCACTGACCATAAATCACTTAAAAATGTTAATAAGACCCTCAAAGCTAAGCCCTCCAAAAAGTTGAGTCCTAGAAAGAACTGACCCAGTTTACCATTTGTGCAGAAATATGCCAGGGATCCTGTTTGGCATCTTGATAGTGGATGTTCAAGGAGCATGACTGGTGTGAAGGAGTATCTGCACAAGTATGTGGATGAATCAGGACCCAAAGTGATATTTGTTGATAACTCATCATGTCTCACTGAAGGTTATGGTTCAGTAAACTGCAATGGTATAGTCTTTACTAGGATAGCTTATGTAAATGGTCTAAAATACAATTTGATAAGTGTCAGTCAACTATGTGATGCGAAATACATAGTTCAGTTTGATGATAAACAAGGAATCATCTTCAATGCTAATAAGGAAGTTGTCCTTATTGCACCAAGAAGACATGATGTTTATGTGTTAGACATGTCCAGTCTGACTCAGAATGGAACTTGTCTCTTTACCAAGGCCACTGGTACTCTCAACTGGCTTTGGCATAAGAGACTCTCCCACCTGAACTTCAAAAACATAAATAACCTTGTAAAACAAAACAAGTTCCTTGGCTTACCATCTCTTGTGTTTTCAAAGGACAAACCATGCTCAGCTTGTGAAAAAGGTAAACATCACAGAGCATCCTTTAAAACCAAAACCAACTTTTCCATCAGGAACTGCCTTCATCTCCTCCATATGGATCTATTTGGACCAATTAGTCCGAGATCCATTAACCATGAGAAGTATACTCTGGTCATTGTGGATGAATACTCAAGATACACTTAGGTATACTTCCTGATCAAAAAGAGTCTGGCAGCTGAAACTATTATGTCCTTTGTCAGGAACATTGAAAATCAGAATGACATCAAAGTCAAATAGATTAGAACTGACAATGGAACAGAGTTCACAAATTATGAACTTGAATGTTTCTGTGATGAGAAAGGCATTTCACAAAATTTTTCCTCACCCTACACACCTGAACAAAATGGGGTGGCTGAAAGGAAAAATAGAACACTCATTGAAGCAGCTAGGACAATGCTAAATGGATCAGTCCTTTCCAAACACTTTTGGACTGAAGCAGTAAAGACTGCCTGTTACACACAAAACAGATCCATCATTGTCAAGAGACATAGCAAAACTCCTTATGAGTTATTCAAGGGAAGAATCTCTGACATCAGCTACTTTCATGTCTTTGGGTGTCCTGTGTTTATTCATAATAACAAGGATCACTTAGGAAAATTTGATGCCAAAGCTGATGATGGATACTTCCTAGGATACTCCCTTGTCTCAAATGCCTTCAGGGTGTTCAACACTAGGAGACAGCATGCTGAGGAAACATTTCATGTTACCTTTGATGAGAGCACTGATGCAATCAGTGTCTCTAACAACTCAGTGGAAGAGATAGGTATTGATGAATCATCAAGATACCCTCCTGATGAACATCATGCTGATAATGGTCCTTCAACTCAGTACCATGCAAATGCTGACATCTCCTATTACATCATTCCCCACAACCTTCCTTACCCAACCATCACTGAGTTTATTGAAGCACAAAATACTGGTGAATTCATTCAGTCAGTACAAAGTGCTCAGGTTCTAAACAATCACAGTGATGAGTCAACCCACTCAGACACTCATGATGCTGAAGAACATCATGTGTTTGATCCTGATCCTACCCATCAGGCCTCTACAAGTTCTAATCAGTTTCCAAGACCTCAGGACAGTTGGACTAGGTCTCAGGATATAGAACTTGTCAATATAATTGGTGAGCCTACTGAAGGCATGCTCACAAGAAGCATGGCTGCTGAACTGAGAGCAGCCTCATCCAATGAATGCCTATTTGTGGACTTCATTTCCACAATTGAACCCAAAAGTGTTAAGGAAGCACTAAAACATCCAAGTTGGGTTCAAGCCATGAATGATAAACTAGAACAATTTGACAGAAACAAGGTAATGACCTTGGTCAAATGTCCTGAAGATGTTTCAGTCATTGGCATGAAATGGGTATTTAAAAATAAATCTGATGAAAATGGCATAGTTATTAAAAATAAAGCCAGACTTGTAGCCAAAGGCTATAATCAACAAGAAGGCATTGACTATGAAGAAACATTTGCACCAGTAGCAAGGATGGAAGCCATCAGGATCTTCCTTTCTTTTGCTACATACATGAACTTCAAGGTGTACCAAATGGATGTTAAAAGTGCATTCTTAAATGGCTCACTGAAAGAAGAAGTTTATGTTCAACAACCTCCTGGATTTGAAAGCCATGAGTTTCCTGATCATGTCTGCAAGCTTAACAAAGCCCTTTATGGACTGAAACAAGCTCCCAGGGCATGGTATGAGACTCTTTCAGCCTTCCTGATCCAAAACAAATTTGTCAGAGGCAAGATAGACAACACATTGTTTATCTACAAGACAAATAATGATGTCATACTTGTACAAGTGTATGTTGATGACATCATCTTTGGCTCAACAAATTATAAACTTTGCAAACAGTTTGAAAAACTAATGGCAAAGAAATTTGAAATGAGCATGATGGGAGAACTGACTTACTTCCTTGGTCTACAAATCAAGTAGACTGATAAAGGAACATCTATCAGTCAAGAGAAGTATGTCAAAAGCCTACTGAAGAAGTATGAGCTCAGTGACTGTGCCTCAGTCAAGACTCCCATGGAACCCCCAAACAACCTTGGTCCTGATCTTACTGGAAAACCAGTGAATCAAACTCTTTTTAGAGGAATGATAGGATCACTGATGTATTTACTTGCATCAAGGCCTGATATCCAATTCTCAGTCTGCTTATGTGCCAGATATCAATCTGACCCAAGAGAGACTCATATCACTGCTGTGAAAAGGATATTCAGGTACCTGAAAGGTACTCCAAACCTTGGATTATATTATCCAAAATGTTCAGGCCTTGATCTTAAAGGATACTCAGATTCTGACTATGCTGGATGCAACATGGACAGGAAAAGCACCTCAGGCTCCTGCCAAATTCTTGGTGGAAAACTAGTCTGTTGGAGTGCTAAGAAGCAACAATCTGTTGCCATGTCCTTAGCTGAAGCTGAATATGTTGCAGCAGCAAGTTGTTGTGCAAATGTACTCTGGATGAAAAGTTAACTCAGTGACTATGGAATTCAGTACAAGATGGTTCCCATCTTTTGTGATAACACAAGTGCAATTGCCATTTCAAATAACCCAGTTCTTCATCAGAGAACAAAACACATTGATATTAGATATCACTTCATCAGGGACCATGTCATGAATGGTGACATAGAATTACACTTCATTCCTACTGAATATCAGCTAGCTGATATATTCACCAAGCCATTGGATGAACCAACTTTCACCAGACTGAAAGTTGAACTAGGAATGTTGGATATTGAGAATCAGTCCACTGATTGACTCCATCCAAATATGTGTAAATTCTGATAAACCCAAGTCCCTGACTCAATGTGTTCTTCAGTGAGAAAGGTCACTGAACTTCAGGAACTAAACCCAAGTTCCTGAACCCTTAATCCTCAGGAATTAAACCCAAGTTCCTGAATTCTTGGTCCTCAGGAACTAGACCCAAGCTCCTGAACCCTTGAACCTCAGGAATTAAACCCAAATTCCTGAACATTAGAACCATCAGTGACTAAACCCAAGTCCTGACAATCAGGTTCACTGAATGAAAAGTCATTCAGGGTCCTCAAGAGACATTAAATACTAACTTAAATGCTCTAAGTATCTAGTTAGTAAATATCCGAGGTTGGTAACTGAACTCATATTTAATTTAAGAATATTTGTTCTTTTGCCTTTCTGGCTTCCACCTCTGGGCCCCCACATTCCCACTTGGCATTAAATGCCTCTCCAATCACATTACAGATATGTGATGGCTCATCTCTGCAAATTACACTTTTGCAGAACTGCTCAACTGTTCACCTTGACTGTTGCGCCAAACCAAGGAAAGTGGAGTGGTGGCATTAAATGCGGATCCCAAAACATTTTATTCAAAACAGTTTCCAAAAATTCTTTTTGAATAAATAAAATCCGCTTAATGCCTAAAATACCCTCCACTTCACTTCCCTATAAATACCCCAACCAAAATAACAACACACACGTCTATTAGAAATCTTAAGCAAATTCTGCCCATTTTTCTCTCATTACTAATAGTGTGTGTGTTCTTAGCTTTAAGAAATCCCAACCATCTTTGTTACCCTGGCTTACCAACAAATATGGCTTCCTCTAAAGCTGTGACATACGCCCCTAATGTGGATTTCACATTGGAGGGTGTTGACCTCACCAAGAACAATGTGGTGGGAAACTTTTCCTATCCACAAAAGTTCCATGCTTACAAGAACGTAATGAAATTTCTTCAAAACTGTTTTCTTGCTAAAGCATTTACCAAGACCCCCTCAGTCATCTACCATGACTACTTGAGGGAATTCTGGTGTACTGCTGTGGCTACTAGCCCAAAAGACACCAAAGAATCCATCATCACTTTCACAGTGATGAATGGGAGAAGGACCCTCTCCCTGGGTTACAATGACTTCATCAAGGCCACTGGTCTTGATTTTGCTGAGGCTTTTGAGCCCAATCCTACTAACCAAGAGGTCAAGGGAGAGTTGATCTTCTTAGGACCTCATGACCCTAAACGTCCTAAGGAGTCCACTGGAGCCTTATTAGAAAAGGCTCTAATTGTCAAAACCTGGTTCCACCCAGTCTGGAGGATCCTGATGACATTCGTCATTCAGGTCCTTGGGGGGAATAAATCCTCCACTGAGCAATTGAACTCATCACAACAATTGATGTTGTTCAGTCTCTTGGAGGGTAGAAAAATAGATATCGGAGGTATTATCTTCCGTGACCTTGTTGCTAAGCTCTCAGGAAAATCTAGGCAAAAACACTTGTCTTATCCTAGGTTTATTTCCTGTGTGCTTCAGGACCTTCTTAGTTCTGACTATGTGAGGCCTGACATCGTAGGTATGAAACCTGACGTCTTACATAAGACCAATTTCACTAGTGGCATCACTGAGGTATAACTCATTGCCCTGACTAACTACATGATGGAGGTTATTCAGGGGGAGAACGCTGTTTCTCCAGTACCTTCACCTACAAAGAAGGTGAAGAAGACAAAGAAGGGTCAGTCCAGTAAGGTGGTTAAACCCAAACCACTCGCCACTGAGACTGATGCCCAGAACCAACTCAACCTTAAAAAGGGGTTGAATGTGGCCCAGACCTCTGAGACACCCACTATAGAGACCCTCCTGACCACAAAACAAAGGCCAACGGAGGGCACTGAGCAATCATCCTCAGTGTCCTCAGGCAAACCTCCTCTTCCTCATGATTCCACTGACATAAACAAGTCATTGGAGTCAGGAACCTCAACCCATTCACATCCTGATGAAGGCACTGATAAATCACAATCAGAGCCTAAGGGAGGAAAGGGTCCTATATCCTCGGTTGGGCAGCACTACTCAACTGAGAAGGGGACCCACACCCAATCACATCCCGATGAAGGTACTGACAAATCACAGTCAGGACCCAAAGGAGTCAAGGACCCTAAATCCCCAAAAGGGCAGTACAACCCTGATGGGAAGGGGGACCACCAACCATCACAAAAAGTGCCTAGTGATACTACTGGAAAACACCCGTCAGTAGTTGAAGGCGCTCAGGGGGACAAAGACTCAGAGGGATATAAACCACCCGCTGATACGGAACCCACAACCACCTCAGGCGGATCCAGTCTCTCAGGAACTGCCCCCAAAAGTCAGGCTGAGAAATCAGTTATTATGACTAGCCAGGCTGATAAAACCAAATCAGTTATTATGGCGGGGTCAGGACCTGGCCAAAACCAAGGCAAGTCCTTTTATGAGGAGGAGCCGGTTAACCTTTTGGAGTTCGAGTATATGGGGGATGTTCAGGCTCTTCTTGATTCTGAAGATTCTGATAATGAGCTTAAGGAAGAGAGTGAGGAAGAAATCTTTGAGGCTGGTGAGGATATGGAAACTGATGTACAACCTGAACAATCACATCAGTCATCTCCACATCCAAGTGAAGAATCAGAATCTCAAGCTGCTGGTTCTTCGGATACTGACAACATCCTCAGCAAGTATGACAACATTCTTCCTCTCACTGAGAGACAATTGGTCAAGTTCCTGCTAAAGACCAACAAGGCTCTCTTCCAAGGTCTGACTAAAGAAATGTTTGACCAGCACACTGAAGCAGCTATTCATTATGTCAATCTGAAGGAATCAGTGGAATCCTATCATGATGATGTAAATGAGCACAAGTCATCTATCTCCTTCTCCCTGACAAATCTTGATTACAACTTTAAAATGTTCAACAAGTCTCTCACCAACTTACAAAAGAGCGTTGACACTATTCAAGAGTCAGTGAAAGATGACCCTGAGCTAAACAAGAAAATTCTTCAGGCTTCAGAAACTTACCAGCAACAAACTTCTCAGTTGGCTGAGCTGGTAACTGTACTGAAATCCTCCAATCTTCAGGGACTCAACTCTTCAGTGGACTCCATCCGATCTTCCCTGGGTCTTATGGAGTCCCACATGGCATCTTTGGCATCTTCTTCTTCCTCCCTGGCTTGGACTCTTGGGCCAAGGATGACAGCATTCGAGGCTTCTCTTGAGACTCAGGTCTCAACTCTTCAGAAGGACACCTCAGACATCAAGTCCATGATGACTGAGATCTATCAGGCCTTCAAAGGTCAAGCTCCCTCAACTTCAGTGAGCGAACCAACTCTTGCTCTCACTATGGGTCAAGCAACAGTTGAGGGGGAGAAAGTCACTGAAGACAAACCTCCACAACCTGAACAAGAACAACCTCCTTCTCACACTGAGGGGGAGAATCCTGAAGCCACCTCATCTTCATCCCACCAAGACAAAGGCAAGGGCATTCTCACAACCATTGAGCCTGAGCCCACAATCTTGGTACCTGCCTCCAAGGAAAGAAGGCCAGACCCTGATGAACCAGTCAGGGTTCCTTATGAAATCAATGGGGTGATGGAACTTCTCACTGAAAAGGAAATTCAGGATCTTATGGAGAAAGAGGAGGCAGTAAAGAAAGCTGCTGAAGATGAAAGGCAGAACAAGCTTGCTCTCATTCAGGTTGCAAGAGAAGAGGCTGAGAAGATTGGGATTGAGGCAAAATACCTTGCTAAAAGGGAAGGTGGCAAGAGCTTTGTAGAAGCTCAGAATGCTGAAATGACTGCCCTCAGGCAGAGAAGGGAAGAAAGAATGAAAAGGACTGAAGAGATTAGGCAGAACAGGATTGCAAGATATCAGTGGGTTATGACAAACAGGTTAAAGCCAGAACCAATCATTGATGTCAAGATTCATAAAAACTCCAAGCCTGCAATTCTAACTGTCTACAGAAGTAATGACAAGAGAGTCTTTGAGGTTCATGACCCTTTCAGATTCGCAGACTTTGGAATCTCAGAACTGGATGAACTGGGTCCACTAATTGAGAAGAAGCAAAATGTTGTTGTGCCAAACCTGATGAAATCTCTCAGTCTGAGGTATAAAAAGTTGGCTGCAACACCTCAGGAACTTGGCATTCCCTCTCTTCTTCCTGCTTCAGCCGAACAGCCTGCCCCTTATCAGTCTTCTTCAAGAAAAAGAAAGAAGGTTGAAGCAGAGCCTGAGATCAAGGTCCCTGGTCTGGACTGCAACAGAGCTCTCCCTGAAGGTGTTCCATTCAGGAGGAATGTGGTCATCGAACAACCTGAAAGAGGGTTGTTCTTCACTGATGAGTTCAGAGACCCAGCCTTCCAGAGGTGGAATGATATTGATCTATCAGGGATCAAGGCAATGATGGGTTTCCTCATGATGGCCTCTCCAATCAAGAGTCCTGAGAATGTAAGGTTTTGTCAAGATCTGAAAAGAAAAATCCGAGAGCACCCTGACCAACATGAGCTGCAGTCAAAGAAGCCTAAGCTTGAAGCCCTTGGTATTAAGTTGAACTGATGAATCTGCCTGAATACCACCACTACCTTTTTGTACTTAGTTTTGATAGGACTTTTAATGATATTAATAAGATGATATTTTTATTATTTCAGTGTCCTTATTTACATTCTAGTACATTCAGTATGAGTAGAAGTCATTAGCTCACTCATTACTGATCAAAACACTTAGGAATAATTTATATCCAAATAGGGGGAGATTGTTGGGTCCATCAGTACCCAAGAATACTTAAAACATGATTTGAACACAAATTAACTAAGTGTTAACTTAAACCGAGAACAATTCAAGTCACTGAGTGAACAGTCACTCAGTGAGTCATCTTCAGGATGCTTAAGGCGAATTCAAGAAAAAGGTTTCACTACTCAGGAAGGCAGCACTCCCTGTGTAGGACTTAAGCCAAAGAAGAAGATGATGGTTCAGTAAGTGTTGGACAAGAACTCACTGAACCCCAGTCTCCTAAAAAACATTAAGTGATTGAAGACTGAAGAAATCAACGCCTGAAAGAAAGGCGGGAAGATCTGGGAAGAGTTTAAGATAAGATCAAATCTTATCTTGTCAGGAAGAAACTTTCCCTAAGACGGCTAAAAGTCATGGAGTGTCAGACCAACCACTCCTAAAGACTTTATAGTCCATTCTCATTGGTTCTTGGAAATCACAATTACTGTTGTAATTGTCAGACACACTTGCCTCAACAAGTTGTAGTTTTTTAATCACTTTTACTCTTTTATACTTGTGTATAAATAGGTTCAAAAGGAGAGAAGTTGTGTGTGTTTTGTACATTGAAAGCTTAGACTTTTACAAAGCAACTTCTTTCCTACAAAGAGTAACCAGTCCCTGAGATAGCTCAGTGAGACATATTGTTACCACTCAAAGCAAAAATTGAGTTTAGATAGGAGACACCACCATACCTTGTCTGTTCAATCCCAAGTGTTTGTTCCGCAAAACACTTAGGTAATAGATTCTTTGATTCATTTTTAATAATAATTTAAAGGTTGAAAAATACTTATGTGTTTTTACTTTTACGTTTCATTAATCTGTTAGAATTAATCATAACATTGTATTAGTCATAAACACGAATAGATTAACTTTCTAGTTAACTCTAAGCGTGTTAAGGAAACAACATAATTGGATGAGGAGGTTTACATGAACCAACCTCAAGGCTTCATCATTCCTGGCAATGAAAACAAGGTGTGCAAACTGATTAAGTCCTTATATGGATGAAAACAGGCACCTAAGCAATGGCATCAAAAATTTGATGAAGTGGTTTTGTCTAGTGGTTATTCACTTAACCAGTCTGACGAATGTGTATATAGCAAATTTGATGAATCTGGTAAAGGAGTCATCATTTGTCTATATGTTGATGACATGTTGATCTTTGGCATTGACCAAAATCAAGTTGACCTGACAAAGGAATTTTTGTCATCAAGGTTCTCCATGAAGGATATGGGGGAGGCTGATGTTATCCTTGGTATAAGGATTAAACATGAAAGTAACAAAATTTCTATCTCTCAGTCTCATTACATTGAGAAGGTGTTGAGGAAATTTAATTACTTTGATTGTACTCCAGTGAGTACTCCTATGGATATAAGTGAGAAGCTCTTGCCTAATACTGGTAAGGCTGTATCTCAACTTGAGTATTCTAGGGTGATTGGCTGCCTAATGTATGCCATGACTTGTACACGACCTGATATTGCCTTTGCAGTGGGTAAACTGAGCAGGTATACTAGTAATCCTAGTGCTCATCATTGGCAAGCAATTCAGAGGGTACTGAAGTATTTGAAGAGAACTATGGATTATAGTCTATCATATACTGGTTATCCTTCAGTGTTAGAAGGATACACTGATGCAAGTTGGATCAGTAACACTGAAGACAATTCGTCTACTAGTGGCTGGGTATTCCTACTTGGTGGAGGTGCAATTTCTTGGGCATCCAAGAAGCAAACTTGCATCACCAGTTCAACCATGGAATCTGAATTTGTGGCCTTAGCTGCTGCTGGTAAAGAAGCTGAATGGTTGAAAAACTTGCTTCTTGAGATTCCATTGTGGCCTAAACCTATAGCACCTATTCCTATCCGTTGTGATAGTGCTGCTACATTGGCAAGGGCTTATAGCCAGATGTACAATGGGAAGTCTAGACACTTAGGTGTCAGGCATAGCATGATTCGTGAGCTTATCATGAATGGGGTGGTATCTATAGAGTTTGTTAGATCTCAACAGAACTTAGCTGATCACTTGACGAAGGGTTTGGCTAGAGACTTGGTTTTAAAGTCTGCTAAAGGGATGGGTTTGAAGTCCAACTTAGTCACTGAATGCTAAGACACCCAACTCCCTCCTGAGGAAACTTGGGAGCTGAGTTCAATGTGGAAATCTGAACATTTAGTGTACTGGAGCACATGTTTTATTTTACATCCCAAGGTTGTGCTCAGAACCTGCTGAAAAGGAGGATGAAGTCTTTACTTCTCAATGGTTATTTTTTTTTTGAAAAAGTGCTTAGCAGGAGCATGAATAAAGATGAACCACCTATGTAAATGTTGAAGTTTTGCCGCTTCAGGAAGCTTTGGACTTTTAGCTTTTACAACATTTATGAATTGGATATGGACACATGGCTTGTATAGTGTCAGGAGTATTTAAGTGTTTGAAAATATTGTGTGTATTTTATCTTCAGGTATTCAAATGGGTTGAAGGGTTCAATTCTTAGAACACCCTGATTCTCGAATATTTGAACGTATAATGTACTAAGATGAGAATTCAATCTTCAAGATATTTTCATTTATGCACATGTTTGTTTTATGTTTATTTTTCATGCAAAGTAAGTGAACTAAATTTAGGGAGGATTGTTGGAAAATTTAGTGCACTTGAGGGATTATTTCACACATGGTAATGGGCTTGGAGGTACGGAGTGTACACCCATCAGGTCAATGTTTACCCTGACTCAATTAAGTGGTTTGTTGTTCTGCTGCTAGCATACATGATAATATTGCTGATGCAGTTCATACTGCTGCTAGTATTACTCATTGTGCTGCTGAAGCAGAACATTGTGCTGCTAGTATTATTGATACTGCTGCTAGTACAATAATACTGCTGCTAATTTGCTAGGCAATAGATTCTGCTGCTAGTACAATTTATTGTGCTGCTAGGCAAACGATTCTGCTGCTGGTAAGCTTGTTCCTGCTGGTAAGCCTATAACCACTGATTCCTACTATTATGGAAACTATTATGGTATAATTAATGGGCCGTTAATTATACATAATTCCATGGGCTAGGGTTTGAGTAAACTCTATTATAAATAGAGGTCGTATCATAACTGCATGGAGATATACACAGAAAACCCTAAACACTTGAATACGTTTTGGTTCTTGATTTCTGCCTAAAACAAGAACATCACTTGGTCTTATCCCATAGAGATATTCGTGTAACCCAGACATAGGGTCGAATAGTTTCTATTGGAAAGTGATTACACGATTTCAAGTGAATATCCGGTACCTTGATTATTGATTATCTTTACCCTGATCTGGGAACACAACGACACTAAACAACCAACAGCTCCAAAAGATGCTGGAGCTGAATATGACGGTAAATAAAAATGAAGTGAAACAAAACCCCAAAAAAAGGAGAAAACTGAAGAAAAAAAGGCTTTAAATTATAACCCAAACCCAAAAATTAAGGATTTTTGATTGTTGAATGTTGAATGTAAATAAGATTGAACCAAATAAGATAACAAATGGTCATGTTAGCATTGATTTTATGCTATTTTGGAAGTGATGGTCATTTGACATCTAGAAACAAAGTGTAATGTATAATATGTAGTTTAAAAGTGGGCTTGTAGTATTAGTTTTATTAGTATCCAATGTATAAGTGTAATACATTTATAAGCCCACTACATAGTCCAAGTAAAAGCCCACACATATCCAATGTGTTGGCTGTGAATTCGTATAATACACATACACTCTTTCCATTTGCAAGTTAGTTGTCTCATAAGTTAGAAAGAGAGAGTGTGTGTGTATTCCCATTGTCTTTGTTTATTTCCTTTTCACTTGAAGCTAATAAACATTTGACCAAAGTTAACATAAGATCCACATCTCTCTTATTGTTCTTAATATGCATTTGTGAGTCATCTCATCTTAGTCTTGTCGAGTTGTATGATAAAGAGGAGCTTCGGTGTTCATTCTAAGTGAAGATCGAGGTGTTACAAGTGGTTTCAAGAGCCAAGCTTTAAGGTAGGAGTATCTTCATTTTTATGCTTGATCCTATAGTTTAAAACACCCATTGTTATTGTTTCTTTCACTAGAAAAATAACACTTTGTGTTTTTACTCCATTCGATCCACATAAAAATCAAGAAACTCGTGTTTGTTTTGAGGTTATTTCGAAGTGACTGCCGTGATATTTTCAGTTTTTTTTACTCGAACAAAGGTGGTGGATATTAGTTCTTGGTTTGTTTTTCACTTCATAGATCGTATAAATCAAAACAAATCTTGTATAAGATTTGTTGTTGATTATTTTAGTGAAGATTGTGAATTATTGAAGTGGGTAAAAGTTAGTATAAGTTGTCAGTGAAAGGACTAACAAGTATGGGAGTTGCATGGTCTAGTAGCTAAAAGTCAAAAAGTGGGTGAAAGTTGGTAGAAAGCTGCGATTTATCGGAATTGGAAGCTGCCAACGAGTTATCGCAATTCGTCATGTTTATCGCAATCTTGTAGGAGAATTGCGATAGTTATCGGATTTGGAAAGTATCGCTATTGCGTTTTATCGCAATTCATCCCGGTCAAAAGTTATCGCAATTCGATTTGCGATAAAAGTATCGCAATTGACATCTGACAAAATTATCGCAATTGACATCTGACAAAATTATCGCAATTGACATCTGATCAGAATTATCGCGATTCAGACTTTAGTTTTGTCCGAGATATTTGCCCAATTGCGATATCGGACAAAGAAGGCTTCTGCGATATCGGACAAAGAAGGGTTTTTCAGCAGATTTCAGTATTGTCATTTTCAGTCCCTGTACTTTCTAGCAGCCTTTGGGAACTTCCAGAATTGGCAGTTTTGGCCCTCGTACTTGTGTGAATTGAGTTCAAAGTTAAATAACTTTTAAGGATTTGATTCGAACGTAATTTCGTCAACTCGAAAGTGAACTCGGTATTTTAACTCTTGTATAAGAGTGTAAAATACTTCGACAAACGGATATCTACTCTCTTGTATAAGAGTGTTAGATTTTATATAAATTAGATATATTTCTATCTAAATTGATATTTTGCCATAATTTATATAAATTTTGGTCAAATTGAAATTTCTATAGAAATTGTCATTTTATCTAAATTACAATTTACATAACCTTTGTCGAAATTGTAAACTTTTGACTTTGTCTTAATTATACTCTAATCAAATTTTGTAACTTTATTTAAATTTGTTTCGTTCAACCAAACCTACAACTTCATCGATCATCAACAACAAACCAAGGCTTCACAACAACATCAACCAAGTTCAACCGTCAACAACAACGTCTCCTACTTTGTTGCAAAGATCCTAAATCCACTTTATCATACACAATATTTTAAAGATGACTACACAACAAGACATTCATGCCGCAGGTTCAGAAAACCGACCTCCAATGTTAGAAAAAGGTGGTTACCTCCCTTGGACGAGTCGTATGCTTCGATATATGAGATCCAAACCTAATGGACAAGGTATACTCTTGGTTAACTCCGTCAAAAAAGGTCCATTCCAGCCTTGTGAGATTGAAGAAACAGCTAGAAATCCTAATGCAGAACCTCCCGTCGATCCAACGTACAAAATCCAAGAGGAATCGGATTACACTGAAGCAGATTGGAAGCAAATTGAAGCTGATCACCTAGCAATGCATCTAATCCAACTCGGTCTACCACAAGAAATATTTTGTGCTGTAGATAGCTGTGAAACTGCCAAAGAAATGTGGGATCGAGTTAGACGTCTTTGTCATGGTACAGAAATTGGCATTCAAGACATGGAAAACAAGCTTCTGACTGAATGGGAGAAGTTCACAGCCACACCAGCTGAACAAATTGAATCTTACTATACAAGGTTTTGCACTCTCATGAATGAGTTGATCAGAAACAATTTATCACCTAAACAAATTGTTCAAAACATCAAGTTCATCAACAACCTTCCAGAAGAATTGGGACGATATGTTACTATTGTCAACCAAACTAAGAATCTTCATGAGGTGAACTACGATCAACTTTATGACTTTCTCAAACAAAACCAAGCAGAGGCAAATGAAGTCAGAAAAGAGAAACAAGCAAAACAACAAGATCCTCTTGCACTCATAGTCCAATCACCTACACCCGCAACAGTCAATGCACAACCATCATCATCTTCATCCCAACAATTCATGCAACAACAATACAACTCTCAAACACCGTTCTACCCACAACAACAACATGTAATCCCACAACAACAATACCCACAACACCCAGATCAAGACGATCAGGATGAGTCAACTGCTGCTTTGACTCAAGCTTTTGCTTACCTATCAAAAGCATTCCAAGGACGCTACTCCACACCCACCAACAACAATCAACGAATCTCATCGAACACTCGCAACAAGCAGATTGCACAGCCGAGTTTCAACATGGGACAGCAAGGACAGATGGTTGGGGGATATGGGAATCAACAGGGATATGCTCCAAGATATCGGATGGGTAATCAGAATGCAGGGCAGTATGTTGGTAATCAGATGGGTCAGTATGCAGGGAATCAGATGGGTACAGCTGTTGGTAATCAAAGGGTTCAGAATGCTGGGAATCAGTTTGGGAATGTTTCTGCTCAGGGAGCTGGGAATAGAAATCAGGGTAATGTGATGAAGTGCTTCAACTGTCAGGGTATTGGTCATATGGCTAGGAACTGTCCAGACAAGCCGAATAAAAGGGATCCAGCGTATTTGCAGAAAGCATTAATGTTGGCAAACAATGAAACGGCTGGGCTTCAGTTGAGTGCAGAAGAGAATGACTTCATGGCTATTATGGACAATTCTGAAGATCAAGAGGACATCGATTCAAACTGCATTTTTATGGCAAATCTCCAAGAGGCAAAGTACGACACAGACTCAGAAGCACCTCCTGCTTTTGACACTAATGCGGTTTCTGAGGTACAACCATATGCAACATGTCACAATAACGAAATGTTTGATATGTCACCTCAAAATGAACAGCATTCTGAGACTCCTAATCTCATTTATGATACATACATGGATGAACCAAGTTGTAGTAATACTAATTTGGTAACTCCAGATATGGATCCTAATGAAGAATTCGAGTCACAACATACTGATAATGATGAGGAAACACGTGCTATGTTTGAATCATTATTGTAAAATTGTAGTGTTGAAATAGAAAAGGTCAAAAAGGTCAATCGACATGTTAAGGTCGCGAATGAAAAATTGATCACTGAGCTTGAGAGGTATAAGGTGAATGCAAGAGCTTATGATTTTCATAACAAAAAACAGTCGGACCTTGAGGTTAGCTTAAAAGATTCTGAGTTAAGAGAGAAACGTTTACAAATCAAATTTGACACTCTAAATGTTAATTTGAATAACCAAATTAAATCTCTAAACAAGGAAATTTCTGAACTAACCAACCAGCTTTCAAAACAAAAATCAACTTATTCCAATCTTGAAAAAGAAAAGAAGGAGTTGAATGAAAGGTTTTCAAAACGTGAAAAAGGATCTTCTTAAAGAGATCAATGACAAAAAGGAAACCATTGGAAAGTTGGAAGATTTACTTGTAAAAACGGGTCATTCTGCACAAACGATTAATTTGTTAATAAATGATAAAAACCCGATTTTACATACATTAAAGAAAACGGCTATCGGTTGTGAAAACCCTTATTATCTCAAGAAAGCTCAGAGTGTACAGAATGTGTTATATGATGGTACTCTTATAAATGATAAACATGATCCTATAGAGGTTCATGATTCTGATGAAACGATTGAGCTTTCAGAAGAGAGTAGAAAGAAAATGAGACAATTGAACAGAGAAATAAAACCCATTGACTATAATGAAGCTAACAAACTTGCTGGGGTTCATCTTGTTCAAAAGAAGTCACCTCTGTTTTTTCAAAAACCAGTGGTTTTCATAAAACAAAAAGCTGTCTCAAAACATTTGTCTAACATCGAACAAATGGCATCTAAAAACACTTATGATACAAGTGCAGCTAGACTATATTTGGTTGATCTTAAACATAGAATTGAGAAACTTCAACGTATTGTGGCTTCCAAAATTAACAATAAAAAGTTTGAATGGTTTCCGGGTGTTCAGGATGAACTGAAAAAGATTTTTGAAAAGGAAATTAATCCACATGTTGCTGCAATCTATGCGGTTGTTTAAAATGTGGAAAATAATCTTTTGAAAGAGTCAGCAGAATTTGTTAAGGATCACAAATCCTTAGTGAAGGAAGCTAATGAATACTTGGAACACATAAAAGTTTTGGAAAAGCAAAATGACTCTCTCTCTCCTTCGAAGCTCTATCGACTGATATCATGTCCATTATTTACCAAACATATTCTGTTGAGGATGATGAAACACTTCGAGCTGAGACTTCTCAAATTGTTGAAAAATATGAAAAGGCGCTTTTGAAACTTGAAAAACAAAATTGCACATATTTTAAACAACTTGATACAAAAAAGAAAGAATGCAAGTATGACAAATTGTCGTATGAGCGCTCTTACAAAAATATGCAAGATCAAATCAATCTTTTGAAGTCTCAACTCGAAAGTCAAAAAGGAAAGGGTGAGGAAACTACGGGTATTGCACCATCAACCCCCTTGCCTAGTGAGAAACAAAAAGAGAAAGCAGTTGTCCAAACATCAAAAGTAATAGCACCTGGCCTTTATAGGATTAGTCCCACTACTGCGTCTGCCTCTACATCTAAAACATATAGGGCGATAAACAAAAGTAAGAAAGATAATCCAAATGAGTCTAGGAATGCTACAAAAACATCTAAGGACAACAACAAAAATTCTAATGAGTGTGCCTTACCTTCTACAGGAATAGAAAGTAACTCTAGGAGCAAAAGACAGTCTAGGAGCAATAACAAGAAACCTAGTATCTCGCCTGTTTCTGAGAGTGCATGCAAGAAAGTAGAAGAACACCCTAGGAATTTACCGCTTTCCAAGAAGAAACATGTATCATCTAGTTGTAATGATAAGACTCCTGTTTCTAATGCATGTAATGATTCTGATTGTTTAATGCAAAAGAAAACTTTGTCTGTAAATGCTTGTGATGATAATGTTTCTAATGATGTGAAAAAGAATGATATGCCTGAACAGAAAAATGTTCCTTTAGTAACTAAGGCTAAGTCTAGATATATTCGAAGACTTATTGCAAAAGCTAGGAAAACCACTAGCAGCCTATTGCCTAAGGATCACTCTAAGTTTTGTGCATGGAAACCAACGGGTAGAATGTTCACAATTAAGAATGGCACATTAGAAATAGTTCCCAATGCATCAACGGAAACTAATTCTAAGTGTACTTCACCTGTTTCATCTAACCCACTGGAACCAAATGTTAAACGGTTTCCATATACAAAATCATCTGTTCTTTGCAGGTCATTGAAATTTGTCTTTGGATCGTCGACTCGGGTTGCTCCAAGCACATGACCGGGAATCTGAAGCTGCTGATCAATTTTGTGTGGCAGTTCATGGGGACTGTACGGTTTGGGAATGATCATGTTGCAGCTATTCTGGGTTATGGTGATCTTCGGTTTGGGAATTATTTGATCACTCGGGTTTACTATGTCGAAGGGTTGGGACACAATCTGTTCTCTGTCGGGCAGTTTTGTGATGCAGATTTAGAGGTTGCTTTTAGGAGAAACACTTGCTTTGTTAGAAATTTGGTTGGAAATGATCTCTTAATTGGGAATCGTGGCACCAATCTCTATGCAATTGACATAAACCAAATGGCCTCTTCATCTCCGATTTGTCTCATGACCAGGGCAGGTGAAACAAAATCCTGGTTATGGCATAGACGTTTGTCCCATCTGAACTTTGACACGATCAACAAGCTTGCCAAAGACAACATCGTCTTCGGTCTTCTGAAATTTAAATACACCAAAGAACACCTATGTCCGTCATGTGAGCAGGGAAAGAGCAAAAGAGCAACATATAAACCTAAACCCGTACCTAGTTCGGTTGATAGGTTGCATTTGCTGCACATGGACTTATGTGACCCGATGAGAGTTCAAAGCATAAATGGGAAAAAGTATATTCTTGTAATTGTTGACGACTATTCAAGATATACATGGGTAAAGTTTTTGAGATCAAAAGATGAAGCACCAAGCACCATCATCACCTTTCTGAAGCGGATTCAAGTTCTACTTCAAGCTCCAGTTAGGATAGTAAGAACGGATAATGGCACGGAATTTGTCAATCATGAGTTAAGAACATTCTTTGAAGAAACTGGTATTACTCACCAGACATCAGCTGTTAGAACTCCACAGCAGAATGGGGTAGTTGAAAGAAGGAATCGAACCCTTGTAGAAGCTGCTCGCACTATGCTGATTTATTCTAGTGCTCCTTTATTCTTATGGGCTGATGCTGTTTCTACTGCTTGTTTTACTCAAAATCGATCCCTAATCCATCCAAGATTCAATAAAACCCCATACGAACTTATCAACAACAGAAAACCTGATATTTCTTATCTTCATGTATTTGGCGCTTTATGCTATCCAACAAATGACAGGGAAGATCTGGGAAAGTTGAAGGCTAAGGGTGATATTGGAATCTTCATTGGTTATTCTGAAAACTCGAGGGCATTCAGGGTGTATAACAGGAGAACGAAAAAGATAATGGAGACGATGAATGTGAAGTTTGATGAAATTTCACAAATGGCTTCTGAGAGACTCGCTCTAGAACCCGCGCTTAACCCGATGACTTCCGGACATATCAGTTCGGGACTCGCACCTCAAGGAGCTCAATCAATTCATGATGAACAACCCACAACTTAAGAACTGGATAATTTCTTCGAGTTCATGTACGATGAATACTATGGTGGCGCTTCGAAAAATGCATCTAACCAACATTCCGCTGCATCCACTCAACATCAACCACCACCACCTCCACCAAATCCAGATGCATCCACAACATTCAAAGCTGGCGCACCAACTCCCTCAACATCAACATCAACATCATCTACATTTACTCCAGCAACTCCATTCATTGAAATTGTTCTACCAAGAATTGATGAGCAAGAACAAAATAATGCTGTGTTAGACGAAGAAGTCTTTGAAAACCCGTTTGGAACGGAATCTGGTGAATCATCTTCCAGATTACATGAACCGACTAACACACATTTATTCAGTCCAAGGTACCCTTCAACATTACAGTGGACAAAAGACCATCCGATTGAACAGGTTATTGGTGAACCCTCAAGACCAATTCAGACGAGAAAACAACTTCATACCGATTGCGACATGTGCATCTATGTCTGCTCAGCCAGTCTCATAGAACCTAAGAACATTCGGGAAGCAATGGCAGATAATGCTTGGATTGAAGCGATGCAGGAAGAACTTTTTCAATTTCAAATCCATGACACCTGGGATTTAGTTCCAAGACCAATTGACAAACTAGTCATTGATCTTAAGTGGTTATGGAAAAACAAAAAAGATGACGAAATGACTGTGATTCGCAACAAAGCTCGTCTGGTGGCAAAGGGATACAGACAAGAAGAAGGGATAGATTTTGAAGAGTCATTCGCACCAGTTGCAAGGCTTGAAGCAGTAAGGATTTTCTTAGCTTATGCCACTCACAAGAACATCACGGTTTATTAGATGGACATCAAGACAGCTTTCTTGAATGGTACTCTGAAAGAAGAAGTGTACGTGAGTCAACCAGACGGTTTCGTTGACAAAGATCATCCGGAATACGTCTACAGGCTAAAGAAGGCAATCTATGGTTTGAAACAAGCCCCACGGGCGTGGTATGACGAGTTATCATCTTTCTTGTTGTCAAATAATTTCACCAAAGGAACAATTGATCCGACCTTGTTTACAAGAAAATACAAAAATAACATTTTGATTGTTCAGATTTACGTGGACGACATAATATTTGGGTCCACTAATTTGGAACATTCAAAACATTTTGAAAATCTCATGAAAAGCAAATTCGAAATGTCCATGATGGGTGAATTAAAATTCTTTTTAGGCTTACAAATTCATCAATCCCCACATGGTATTTTTCTTAATCAGGCTAAATACACAATTGAGATTTTGAAAAAACATGGAATGGACAATTGTGACTCTGTTGGTACTCCAATGGTCACTTCACCAAAAATTGGCGCTGACCTATATGGGAAACCCATGGATCCGAAGAAATATCGGAGCATGATTGGTTCTCTCATGTACCTAACTACAAGCCGACCAGATATTCATTTTGCTGTTTGCTTACTTGCACGGTTTCAGGCAAGGCCTACCGAACTTCACCTCCAAGAGGTTAAACGGATCTTTCGATACCTTCGAAGAACCATTAACATGGGACTTTGGTATCCGAAGGATTCGTAGTTTACACTAATTGCCTTTTCAGATGCCGATTAATGAAGCGAAAAGTGTACCGCTTTTAAGGGGTCATTTAAGCCCTAAATCATATTTATTTGATCAAATATTGCCCTAAATCGTTCCTTTTGTCATTTTAGGTACTTTTGAGAAGAAATCTGGAAAAGGAAGCATTTTGGACGTTTTTGGAGCATAAAAGTGAAGAAAACAGCAAAGTCTAAAAATTGTGCTGGAAAGTACCTTTGACGGCGTCAGGATTTGTTCTTGACGGCGTCATGGCTTGGCAAAAGTGGTGGATATGAAAATTACTCATGATAAGCCAGAGAAATTTGCATGGGAATTCTGACGGCGTCACCCTTTGGAGTGATCAAGGTCGTCACGACCTAATTTAAAAAAAGGACGGCGTCACGCCTAATTCTGACGGCGTCAAGCCTTGATAAGCCAGAACGGATTTTGGAGAGCTAAAGAGGGACGGCGTCAAGAAGGCCATCCGGGAACCCTAAAAGCGGCGAGGTGACGGCGTCACACTCCATAACGTGACGCCGTCAGATCTGAAAGTCTATATATAGTTTTGCAATTTTTTGTCATTAGTGTGGAACTTAGTGTGGAACTTTGTGTGTAAGAACCCTAAGACGATTTTAGCAGCTTTTTCAAGGCTTTTTGCCTTGAGATCTTCCATGTTACATTGAAGATAAGTTATCAATTAATCATTCAATATGTCTATGTGTTGTTTGATTCTATCTTGTTCTTGTCTTTTGTTTAACATGCTAGGCTAGATTTATCTTGTGTTTGCTTAGATCTAATGAAACCTAGCTATTGATTATTGGTTATTAGTGTGTTATTAGTTGTATTGGATGATTGTTTATCTATGTTAGGCTTAAGAAAACTGGCTAACTTCCTATTCGGTAACTTGCTTGAACGTCTTAAGAAGCATGAACCAATGCGTACTAAGGTTTTTATGGTTGTATTTAATGCACAAGCGAATTCTAGTGATCCCATGTTAGGAGCTTCCTAGCCGGCTCGACATAGGAGTGAAGTAGGAGCTTGTAGAGTTGGGGAAGTACGTACGCCACCCCACGATTGGTATTAAGGAATACACCCGTCATCCATGCAATTAATACACACTAATCAACCGGTAAAAGATAGTTAGGGAGTAAGGAAATCTAAGTAAACACATTTCTCTCCACATAAGTTTTACCACCTTTTCATTTTCTGTTATTTTATTTTATTTGCATTCGTAGTAACTTGGGTTAGTTGACTAGCAACTAATTCCGCCCACTCTTTCAAACCCGAGATTTTACTTGCTTTCATAAAAATATAAAAACATAAAAAAGAATCTTCCCTCACCCTTAGACCTATTAGAATAGTTTTTCATACCTAACGAACACTATTCCCTGTGGAGAACGATCAATCCCCCGTACTTACCACTACACTATACTACATCGGTCAGGTACACTGCCTGGTGGGGTTGTAAGCCTCTTGAGATCCCTTGAGAGGTAAAACCTGTTGTAAGGTTGCAAAACCACGCATCAAGTTTTTGGCGCCGTTGCCGGGGAATAGTTATTGTTTAGGTTGAATTTTTATTTTATAGGTCTACTCACTAGATTCCTTTCTAGTGAGATTTTTATTTTCTTTTTCTAGGTTTTCTTTAGTCTATCTATTTTCTTCGTTTCTTTGTTCGTAACCATTACCATTCGACATCATGGAAGATGGTAATATCCTTGATCCCAACAACCCACCACAACAACCACCACCACCTCCTAGAGCCCGTACTTTAGGAGACTACTCCCGTCCTAGCCACCATGGCTATCGAAACACCATTGAGCACACTCAAGGAGCCAATGTCACTCCCTTGCGATCCGACACCATCCGATTGGTGCAAAGCGGATGCGCATTCCATGGACTTCGTTCTGAAGATCCTAATCAACATCTCAAGGACTTTCTCAAAATCGTTGATTCTATAGACCTTGATGTTGCCACTCGAGAGACGACCCGACTACGTCTCTTTCAATTCTCTTTGCGGGACCAAGCTAGTCAATGGCTAGAACGTCAACCCGCAGGATCCATCACCTCTTGGGATGATCTCACCACTCGTTTCCTTGCTCAGTTTTTCCCACCAGGAAGAACTACCAAGCTAAGGAAGGATATCTTGATGTTTGAACAACGTCGAGGCGAAACCCTCTACGGGGCATGGATTCGATTCAAGGACTTACTCCAAAAAGTCCCTCATCATGGCATAAATCTCTGGCTTCAAATCCAAATCTTCTATGACCATGTTGATTACCACACCAAGCGTGCCATCGATCGAGCCGCCGGGGGTAGATTGCGCGACAAAAGCGCCGAGGAATCATGGGAAATCATTGATGAGCTTGCATCCGACGATGATGAATTGTGGCAAGTTTCCCACGACGTACGCTCGGCGGTCAAGACATATTCATCGCCCTATACAGCCAATCAAATCACTGAGGAAAGCGTTAGTGAACTTGAGAAAAGGGTTGCATATCTTATGGAAAAGCAAAAGAGACCCTTAAGTCCACAAAAAGCAACAATTAACTCAGTCTCAAGCGTTAAGCAAATACCATTGTCCGAATCACCCCTTAGGGAAAATACTAAACCTTTCCATAAGCACGCTCAACCCAACTCACCACCTCAGGAGCTTAGTCCAACATTCGAAGCTCGAATGAGAGAATACATGTCAAAACACTCCGAACGGTTGGAAAAATTTGAGGAAGCCGTTTACAAACAGAAGGAGGAAATGGAAGGGAAGATGGCGGAGATGATGAACCTTTTGAAAGAATACACAAATACAAAAGCTCCTGAAAAAGTGTTGGTGAGGAATGACGTTGAAGTTCCCAACACTAGATTTGTCAAGGCCATCTCCGTCGTCCATAAGGGCGAAAATGATGGAAGAGGGAAATCCGTAACTATGGAAGTTAACAAAGTTGACCTCGTCCCAATTAATGATGGAAACACCAATGCCTGCAACTGCGATTCAGACAAAGGAAAGGAGGCGCCCACTGAGGAGCGCCAGTTGGTAGAACCGCTAAAGTCACAACAAGTGAGGCAGTACTTGAAGCACGATATAAACAAGGAGACCATAAATGATTGGGTGAGAAATTATCGACGTACTCATCTACCCAACAAGGAGTCCAAGAGAATGGAACCGGATGATGAATCCGACACATTACCCGAAGGGCAATTGTATGAGTGCCTCATAAGACAAAAGTTAGTGGAAAAGCAGGAATTCTACGGGGTCTTCGAAATACCATGCAGCATTGGAAAACTCAAGTATCTGGATGCGGTAGCCGACCAAGGTTCCGACGTAAATTTGATGCCTTTATCCGTCTATGCCCAGTTAACCGACGAACTGCCATCCATCACCCGTACTAAACTTACCTTTGCAAAACATTCTTATGAGTACCCGTTAGGAATTGCAGAAGATGTGTTGGTCAACGTTGCCGGATTCCTGTATCCGGTCGACTTCATGATTATTGAAAGAAATGACATGAATATGCCAATAATCCTTGGGGCACCCTTTCTCGCGACCACTAGGGCACAAATCAATTACGAAAAAAGTACCATCCAAATGAAGAAGGGGAAGAAAACGATAAACTTCCCAACGATCCCACGTCATATACGAGATGTTGCTCTACAAAAGAAGATGGAGGCGAACCCCAATATAATCCGTGGTAATGTTCGAGAGAAAATCCGTGCATGGGAGGCAAGGATTAAGAGTTACAATGAAAATGAGATTAGAGAATGTAAGGGTGGAATTAACGATTATATTGAGGCTGATGTGATGACCAATAACCCCGTGGAATTTACAAAAGGAGACTCAGTGCTCCTAAGGCATTCAGAAACAAAAGCACCTACCGATGAACCAAGTCCCTGGTGGTACGGACCATTCACAATTAAAAGTCTACACCAAGATGGGGTAGTAAGCTTGACCAGCAAGGGAGGTGGTGAAGTGACTGCAAATGTCGGGCGATTGAGACACCACCACCCTGATAACAAGGATTATATCTACCAGGGATACGTCATTATGAATGATGGAATCACGTAATGTACGTGACTTTGAGTCTAGCTACAAGACTCGTTAATAAAGAAAAGCGCTTCTTGGGAGGCAACCCAAGCTTTATTTGCTTTGTGTGTTTATTTATTTGTTTGTTTGATTTTATTTGTTTCCGTATGTGTGTTTAATTTTATTATTATTGATTCATGTTCAAAACTAAATTGTGAAAATGCTTTATTTTGTTTTTAACTTCGTCTTAACTACATATAAAGGTATTTTGCAAAAGTTAAGTGTAAGGGAAACCTAAATCGGTTTATTAGAACAAATGAACATGAATCGTAATAATATTAAATTGACATACATATTAGTATTTGTTTGAGTCAAATGCTTGTATCGAGTCATAATGATGTTTTGCAGGATTTCCAGGAAGTAAGGTATAGGTTTTTCCAAAAATTTTCCAGAACTTAACATGAAATCTGCAGATCATTTCGACGGGTCAGTTACAACTGACGCTCAGTTTAATTTTTGAAATTTGAAGTTTTGTTTTCATAAAGTTTTTATTAAATCTTAACTTATAATCTCAGATCTGCAAATTTCATTCACAAGCATTATATCCTTATATATAGAGTTTTCCCGCGATGTTATGCAGGTTTTCGTGTTTGTTTTCTCAGGTTTAACAGGTTATTTTGGACAAGGAAATGTTTGTTGGATCAAGCTTTGGCGATGCTTATCATGGAGCTTCAACATACTTGAAGAAGATCTAACCGTGTTACCACATTATCCACGAGCGAATCAGGAGTATTGATTCCATTCTTTTACTTTATGCTTTACATCTTGTTATTTGAACATGGACAATGTTCATCTAAGTGTAAGGGGGGGTAAAATACGATTAGAGAATGCTCTTACGCTTGATTTTTGTTTGTTTAATAGTAAATGTGTAATAAAACTGAGATAAACACTGTTAGGGTAATTTTAGTGGCCAAATTTAAAATTTTTTACATCATTTGGAGTGAACTTTGATCTTAATGAGGCCACGATAAGGAGTTATATTATACACAAAAACCGTACACTAAAAATTTTCCAACCCCAAATATGTGAGGTTGCCCCTAGAATTGGTAGGAAAAGCATTTATGCTATAGTGTGTGTACCGTAGCACTTAGATTCTAGAATGCGTTAGGACCATTCGAGGCTAAGTGAGACTAATTCGTGTAGTTAATTTAATAACATGATAAGAGGCATTAGGATTTAACATTGTTTTACACCTTTTGTTTTGTTATAATTACTTTGGCTACTTTGGTCAAGTAATTCTCCACACCCTTTTGCGTTGTACTCATTTTTTAGTACACGATACCTAGTACCACCTCAGAGCCTACTTTTCGTTTCACTTTAAGCATTTTACTTAAAGGGAAGAATTTGTTTTACCCACTTAAATGTAACCCAACTTTGGCTACATTGGTCAAGTAATTCTCCCACACCCTTTGCGTTGTACTCATTTTTAGTACACGATACCCCTGTACACCCCTCAGAGCCTATCTTTTCGTTTACACCTTTAAGCATTTTACTTAAAGGAAGAATTTGTTTACACCCCACTTAAATGTACACCCATAACCTTAGCCTACCTTGTATGCACTCATTTTTAGTGCATTATTGTTACAACATTTGTTTAAACCCAATTTAATTATCTAGTTGATTACATGGTTGCTAAGTCGAGTCATATCCTTGTACATATTGTTTTGGGACGATTGGGACTCATGGGTAAAGTACTAGTGTAATGGAGTAATGGTGAAGAACAACATTATTACCCCCATATATGCTAAATATTTTTAAAAGTACTCCAAGTGTTTTAATTATCTTAATTTGAGTCATTAGAATAGTTATTTGTAAAGTTATGTAAAAGTTCAAGTGTAAGGGGAATGCAACGCCCCTATGATGTATTATTTTGGATGGTAGGGCAAGAGTGTATGAAAAAAAAAAATCAAGAAAAATACAAAAAAATGAGAAAAGGAAAAATAGAAAAAACATACGGACTACCATCCCGTTTTATTTTATGTTTATTTTATGTTTTTGTTATTTTGTTTTTAGCTTAAGATTGAGTCAAGTCTTGGCTTAGCAACATTGTATAGTACATGTAATTAATCAAGATCTTTAACTCGCCACCAGTAAAATATCCCTTATCCAACAAATCCGTGTTTATCATATCCCTACACCTAACGTTATAACCCATGTAAAAGCCCTCTTTGATAGTTTATCTTAGGTGCTTACGCCTAGTGGAGGAGGTTTTTGATCCTTGCCCAAGCCTATGGTAATCTATTTGCTATGACAGGTAGTGAGAGATATTATCCGTTTTCATTTATGAGATTTATTTTGATGACACTTGAGAGATGTGAGTATCTAAACACTACTTGTGAGGTGCTAGTTTGTAATCTCCGTGCTTATTATGATTAAAGTGGAACGATTATTTGTTGTAATTACTTTTATATTAGCGTTAAATGACCCCTAACTTGTATTTTGATTAGAATAAAAGCGCATTTGCTTGAGGACAAGCAAATCTCAAGTGTAAGGGTATTTGATGAAGCGAAAAGTGTACCGCTTTTAAGGGGTCATTTAAGCCCTAAATCGTATTTATTTGATCAAATATTGCCCTAAATCGTTCCTTTTGTCATTTTAGGTACTTTTGAGAAGAAATCTGGAAAAGGAAGCATTTTGGACGTTTTTGGAGCATAAGTGAAGAAAACGACAAAGTCTAAAATTGTGCTGGAAAGTACCTTTGGACGGCGTCAGGATTTGTCTTGACGGCGTCATGGCTTGGCAAAAGTGGTGATATGAAAATTACTCATGATAAGCAGAGAAATTTGCATGGAATTTGCGGCGTCACCCTTTGGAGTGATCAAGGTCGTCACGATTAATTTAAAAAGGACGGCGTCACGCTAATTTCTGACGGCGTCGGCCTGATAAGCCAGAACGGATTTTGAGAGCTAAAGAGGGACGGCGTCAAGAAGGCCATCCGGGAACCCTAAAAGCGGCGAGGTGACGGCGTCACACCCATAACGTGACGCGTCAGATCTGAAAGTCTATATATAGTTTTCCCAATTTTTTGTCATTAGTGTGGAACTTAGTGTGGAACTTGTGTGAAGAACCCTAAGACGATTTTAGCAGCTTTTTCAAGGCTTTTTGCCTTGAGATCTTCCATGTTACATTGAAGATAAGTTATCAATTAATCATTCAATATGTCTATGTGTTGTTTGATTCTATCTGTTCTTGTCTTTGTTTAACATGCTAGGCTAGATTTACTTTGTGTTTGCTTAGATCTAATGGAACATAACTCTAGACTATTGGGGGGGTATTATTGAGTTATTTAAGTGTGTTATTAGTTGTATTGGATGATTGTTTATCTATGTTAGGCTTAAGAAAACTGGCTAACTTCCTATTCGGTAACTTGCTTGAACGTCTTAAGAAGCATGAACCAATGCGTACTAAGGTTTTTATGGTTGTATTTAATGCACAAGCGAATTCTAGTGATCCCATGTTAGGAGCTTCCTAGCCGGCTCGACATAGGAGTGAAGTAGGAGCTTGTAGAGTTGGGGAAGTACGTACGCCACCCCACGATTGGTATTAAGGAATACACCCGTCATCCATGCAATTAATACACACTAATCAACCGGTAAAAGATAGTTAGGGAGTAAGGAAATCTAAGTAAACACATTTCTCTCCACATAAGTTTTACCACCTTTTCATTTTCTGTTATTTTATTTTATTTGCATTCGTAGTAACTTGGGTTAGTTGACTAGCAACTAATTCCGCCCACTCTTTCAAACCCGAGATTTTACTTGCTTTCATAAAAATATAAAAACATAAAAAAGAATCTTCCCTCACCCTTAGACCTATTAGAATAGTTTTTCATACCTAACGAACACTATTCCCTGTGGAGAACGATCAATCCCCCGTACTTACCACTACACTATACTACATCGGTCAGGTACACTGCCTGGTGGGGTTGTAAGCCTCTTGAGATCCCTCGAGAGGTAAAACCTGTTGTAAGGTTGCAAAACCACGCATCACCGATCATGCTGGATGCCAAGTAACAGCGAAAAGTACATCAGGCTGAGCGCAATTTCTGGGAGAAAAGCTAGTAGGCTGGTCCTCAAGGAAACAAGACTACACTGCTTTATCAACAGCAGAAGCCGAGTATGTGTCTCTATCTGCGTGTTGTGCCCAAGTTCTATGGATGAGGACACAACTCACAGATTATGGTTTCTCTTTCAACCGCATACCTTTGTATTGCGATTCAAAAAGTGCCATAGCCATCTCGTGTAACCCAGTGCAACACTCGAAGACCAAGCATATTAGAGTCCGCTACCACTTCATAAAAGAGCACGTTGAAGAGGGTACTGTTGAATTGTTTTTCGTGAAGACTGAATATCAGCTCGCCGATCTATTTACTAAAGCCCTCCCAAAAGAGCGGTTTGAAAACTTAGTTCGTCGAATTGGAATGCGAAGCCTAACTCCCGAAGAGTTAGAAAGTCTTCTCGAATCTTCTTGATTTATATCAACACGCTTCGCATGTAAATATTTTTGTAAATATATACCTGTTAATTCCAATACTGTAAATATAGAAAATTTCAAAAAACCATAAAAAATATAAAACATCAAAAACCAAAAATATTCTTCTTACGACATGTCTCTCGTCTAATCGATATTCTGTACGTACTTAGAAATGTCATTCAACAATGATACGGGCATGTACAGATGCTTGAGCGAGAGTTATTTTTTATGTTTTTCTAAAACATGTCGTTTCTCAAATTTCTTCATTAAGGCTTTCGTACATTTCAGTACGAGACCCATGCTTTATTGTGAAATCTTTTATCGTGGCCCGAGTATTTCAACTCGAAAAGATTTCATATAAAGGCTACATTGATGACTTCTGATTATTTTCGATCAGGACTCGCAATGTTAATGGCAAAAAGCTAAAACCCGTGAGCACTTAATCAAAATTGTTTCAAAAGATTTTTCAAGGTCTTTTTATAAATTTTGTGCTCACAACAACTCCCTCAAAGACACCTAAATGCTTTTAAACTCAAAATTTTAATCATTTGCTCTAATTAAGGGGGAGTATAAAAAGAAAAATGTTCCATTCATGCTAAAATCAGTCCGTCTCTCCACAAAAAGTTTCATTTTAATCAACTGTTTTCAAAAATACCACTTCATACTATTTTTGAGGGGGAGATTAGGTGTTTATTATAAATATGGGGGAGAGGACGTGATTAAAATGTGATCTAAAAGAAGTTTTGTCGTTTGAATCTCAAAACGAGTTCTTCAAAAAGACTCAGCAGGAACCCTCGAATTGACGAAAACTAAATGTCAGTAATCGAAAAGACATGTCCTGGACGGGTAATAATTTCAAGCTGGTTTACCAGTGATGTAAGCGTGTCTCGCAAAGGACTTGTCTGAGTAGAATGTACCAATTCGAGAGATGATCATTGAATATGACCGGGACGGGTAATAATTTCAAACTAGTCTAACTAGTGATGTAAGCGTGTCTCGCGAAGGTCGTGTTCATTGAAAGTCGATCATTTCAAATGTGCGAACTCTACCCAACATGTGCAATTTATCTCAAAAATGCATGAGCACATGTGAAGGGGGAGTGTTTCAAAAATGCAAAACTCTCGATGTGTTAACAAAATGTGTTTTCTCATAAACACGTTGAGAGATTTTCACAAGGTTTAATGGCATGTGACGAATAATCTAGGATAATCATGGTGTAATAAGGTGATTATGGTTAGGTTATGTCCAATGATCTGCCAGAACCGGAGGGATCTACCCAAGGACAATTCCAATAGCTTAGCATTAGAAGTCCTTAGGTATGATTGAAAAAAGGAGTATAATGAGAAAGGAGAAAGAAGGGGTTGAAGAATGAAAAAGAAAAGTTTTTGTAAGGGTGAAAAGAAATAGCCCTCCATGAAAACTTAGGTCAGAAACCGGGTCAATACATCTGCTATCGGTATTCACTAAGGTGATACTGGTATTGAAGACAAGACGTCATGGACCCAGTGACGCAATGCACCACCCCTCCTATCCACTCAGATATCTCTTAAAAGATATTTGTTTCATTTCTCACGGAGATAAATGCATAATCTATCGACCTCTCACTCCGAGATATGTTGGTATTGAAAAGGTGGCACTCTGCTCCATGCCTCCGACGACTAAAATCAAAACGCACATAATTGAGTCTAGAGACATGAGATTCATCAAAAGATCTCTTAGGAACACTTCCTATGCAATACACTTGTGTTCACTCAAAAGGATACAAGTTGTATGAGTCTTAATGAGATCTAAGGATCTTGCCTCACGACATGATGGCCGCAGGACGATTTATTGCTAACTGTCTTATGCA
This sequence comes from Artemisia tridentata subsp. tridentata, assembly GCA_021014915.2. NCBI lineage: Eukaryota > Viridiplantae > Streptophyta > Magnoliopsida > Asterales > Asteraceae > Artemisia > Artemisia tridentata. The sequence continues at coordinate 110,897,024 of CP139502.1, read as the reverse complement.
GGTACCGACGAAAGTTCATCCACCATCATCATCTGCTATGACGACGACGCATCTGGATAGAAGAAGCAGATCAAGGCAAGACAGACCGAAAGACGATACTTTGAAGATCACAGTGCATGAAGGAACATTGAATGAAGAATATTATACATCAACACACAAAGTTCTAGACATTGAAGACAAAAGACCAATCACCGGAGCATCATTGAAATGACCATCCCTTAGGGGGAGATTGTTAGCATTGATTTTATGCTATTTTGGAAGTGATGGTCATTTAACATCTAGAAACAAAGTGTAATGTATAATATGTAGTTTAAAAGTGGGCTTGTAGTATTAGTTTTATTAGTATCCAATGTATAAGTGTAATACATTTATAAGCCCACTACATAGTCCAAGTAAAAGCCCACACATATGACACATATCCAATGTGTTGGCTGTGAATTCGTATAATACACACACACTCTTTCCATTTGCAAGTTAGTTGTCTCATAAGTTAGAAAGAGAGAGTGTGTGTATTCCCATTGTCTTTGTTTATTTCCTTTTCACTTGAAGCTAATAAACATTTGACCAAAGTTAACATAAGATCCACATCTCTCTTATTGTTCTTAATATGCATTTGTGAGTCATCTCATCTTAGTCTTGTCGAGTTGTATGATAAAGAGGAGCTTCGGTGTTCATTCTAAGTGAAGATCGAGGTGTTACAAATGGTCATTTGAAGCACCTAACAAGATCTGTCTTTCATTCTATCAGTGTTCCAAATTCCGTTATTAGAACATACTTTTACTTCTCAAAATTGTTCATATTGAAATATGAACTATAGGTTTCAATCTCTTCTATTTGTTTGTATACATGTCCATAACAAATAGATTGTTGAGGTCTCAAAATATGTGAAACAAATCTACTCATTTCTTGTTTAAACCTCTAAAACATAGATATATAGTATACTACATTGGTAATGATACTGAAATCTTTTCTCCAAGATTTTGTTATATATCATTCTTTATGTATGCAAGAACTTGTGTCAACCATATCAATAATCTCATTATCATCAGTAATTGTTGTCAAATCAAGCATTTTTGGTTGTATCTTCCCATTAACTAGAGCTTGATTCTTAGGATTGATACTCATTTTCTTGTGTGGTTGCACCTCTTTCTCTTATTATCAAGATAGGAAACCTATCCCACATCGAGCGGGTAATGTTACCTGTGAGGAAATTATACTTATAAAAGCGGGGCCGGGTTCCATAGATAACCGTACAACGAAGCACAATTACTTTCAATTCACTAGTGATTTGCTTCACAAAGTAAAAATTTTACTCCAACAACGCGTCAACGGGGAATATCTAGTTTCTCAGGGTGCGAAAGTTATCTCTTCGACAACATGTCAAGAGTTAAGGTAAGTAATTTTAACTCCACATCTATTTGCTTATTTTGTTTAATCTTTTTAATTTATTAGTCTTATAATATTGTGTCTGTAGATTAAGTGTGATTTATTTATTTATCTTACATTTACATATACTGTTAAGTAAATTTGCATGTTCATAAGGGTATATCTTAAAGGATTATAAAATGAGCCTCACTGTATAACAGTAATAAATTAAACTTATAGCTGTCTCTTTACATATCATGCTACATATGCTATCATGAAATTTTTCATTCCCCCCCCCCCAACCCACCCCCCCAATTGTTCAAGTTTCGTCCCTGCAATGAGGTATGTATTAATCCTATTTTTAACCATATGTATCTTTGTTTGTTCATTGTGTCTCAAGGGTGCAGTAGTCCCTAGAAAGGAATGGTTTGGTTCCATATCTTAGTTCTAAACTGTACGTTTAATTTTTAGTGAATGGTTTGGTTCCATATCTTAGTTCTCAAAATATGTGAAACTGATACTCATTTATTTTGTTTAAACCAAAATACAGATAGTATACTGTACTTTGTTGGTAGCCAGTTACTCTAAAATATCATTTTTTATGTAAGCAAGAATTTGTGTCAACCAGATCAATAATCTCTTTATCATCAATAATTGTTTTCAAATCAAGCACATTTGGTTGTTTCTTCTCAATAACTAGTGCTAATTAATACTTAGGATTGATCATTATTTTTTGCGTGGTTGCACCTATTTCTGTTATTATCATATTAGGATAACTATCCCACATCTAGCGGACAAATGTTTTCAATGCGGAAATTCTACTTATACAAGGTCAGGTTCCATAGATCACTGCACAGCGAAGCATAATTACTTTTAATCACAAGTCAAGGTAATAAATATATTTATCCCAAGAACGTGCTAACGGGGAAGAAATCTAGTTTCTTCATGCGATGAAGCCATCTCTTCAACAAGATGTTAAAAGAGTCAAGGTGTGTACTTCTAACTGCTCAGATATTTGTTTATCTCGTTTTATTTTTTCTTTTTATTAGTCGTATAATATCGTCGTCTATAGAGATTATGTGTGATTTTCTTTATTTTACAAATATTGTGCATGTTCATTAGGTGACTAGGGGATATCTCAAAGGTTTCTACAATGAGGTACGAACTAATCCTATTTTTGTTCATTGATGTTTGTTGTTTATTTGTTCGTTGATCGAGTCTCAAGGATGCAGTAGTACCAAAAGCACACATACATAATTGGCCCAAATCGACAGAGATTTTTAGCTCTTCAATCATTGTGCTCTTGTGATGCTGAATGATTAACCTAATGAATGTAAGTTTGTTCCCCTCTGTGGCTCATGTGCCTTTGTTTCCACTACTATCTCATCTAATCTTATATTTATTGTCCCCGAACTTTAAAGCAGCTGTTCAACACAAGTACATCACTTTGTACACGTGTCAAGCAGTTCGTGTTGACTTTCAGCACACTAAAGATTGGAGAACATAGCAGTGCAACCAAAGTCTATTATTCCACACAGAGGAATAGGTATCATTTATAGTAACACGGCATAATGACATGAGAGGGATAATTGAAGAGTTAAAAATTTGTTTTGATTTGGACCAATGCTTTATGTGTGTTTGTGGTACATAGGGCAATCGGCACTACAATGTTTCTGAAAGCTTGCTGGTGACCACAGGTTCCTTGAGACACAAAGAACAAATAAAGGAACACTTATGGTTAAAAATAGGATTTATTCATACCTTGTGTGGTTGTTTCCTCCCATTAACTAGTGCTTAATTCTTAAGATTGACGATCATTTTCTTGTGTGCTTGCATCTTTCTTTCTTTATATTAAGACAGGAAACTATCCCACATCGAGCCAACAATGTTATCGATCTCACAGTGAGGTCAGTTTCCATAGATCAGCACACAAAAAAGCATATTACTTTTGCTCACAAGTGATTTGCTAACGTGTCAACGTGAATATCTAGCTTCTCAGGGCGAGGAAGCTATCTCTTTGACAACATGTCAAAAGGGTCAAGGTATGTACTTCTAACTAGTAACTCCTCTAATATTTGCTTATTTCGTTTAATTTTTTCTTATATTGGACTCTTCTAATATCGTCGCCTATAGAAGTTATGTGATATATTTATATATATATATATATATATATATATTTTATTTTACATATATTGTTAATTAAAAATTACAGTAGTCACTAGCAAGCTTTCAATAACATCATAGTGCCAATTGCCCTATTCACCAATAGCACACATTTATTAGACATTAGATTAGAGGACTCAGCCCAATTGAGTTATGGGTCGAGGTCAATTGGCTTATTAGAGTTTCTAATGTATTTGTATATCTATATACATTGCAAATTGATAAACATTATGCCTTACGGGTAATTTTCATTGTCTAACATGGTATTAGACACCCTAATAACACGATACATGATACAAATACATTAGAAACCCTAATAACCCAATGGACCTCGACCCATAACACAATTTCGAGTCCTCTAATCTATAATGTCTAATAACATTAAGAATTGGCCCAAATCAAAATAAAATTTTAGTTCTTCAATCATTGTTCTCTTGTGATGCCGAATTACATGATTAACCTAATTGATTGTGTTCCTCTCTGTGGTTTACGTGGCTTTGCTTCCACTACTATCTTATCAAATCTTGTTGTTATGGTCCTCGAAGTTTAAACCAGCTGTTTAACACAAGTACCTCATTTTGTACTCGTGTCAAGCAGTACATGTAGACTTTGAGCATGATCAAAGAATGAATAGCATAGTAGTGTAACCAAATTCTCGTATTCCACAAAAAAGAATAAGTATCGATTATAGTGACCATGACATGGCATAATAACAAGAGCGGGATAATTGAAGAACTTAAAATTTGTTTTAATTTGGACCAATACTTTTTGGTAAATAGCGTAATTGCCTCTGCAATGTTCTTGCAGGCTTGCTGGTGACTACTTTACTTCTCAAATTATTCATATTGATATATGAACTATAGGTTTCAATCTCTTCTATTTGTTGGTATACATGCCATAATGAATAGATTGTTGAGGTCTCAAAATATGTGAAACAAATGTACTCATTTCTCGTTTACACCTCCAAAACATAGATAGAATACTATACTGGTAATGATACTGAAATCTTTTCACCAAGATTTTGTTATATATCATTCTTTATGTATGCAAGAACTTGTGTCAACCATATCAATAATCTCATTATCATCAGTAATTGTTGTCAAATCAAGCATTTTTGGTTGTATCTTCCCATTAACTAGAGCTTGATTCTTAGGATTGATACTCATTTTCTAGTGTGGTTGCACCTCTTTCTCTTATTATCAAGATAGGAAACCTAACCCACATCGAGCGGGTAATGTTACCTATGCGGAAATTATACTTATCAAAGCGGGGTCGGGTTCCATAGATCACCGTACAACTAAGCATAATTACTTTCGATTCACTAGTGATTTGCTTCACAAAGTAAATATTTACTCCAACAACGCGTCAGCGGGGAATATCTAGTATCTCAGGGCGAGGAAGTTTTCTGTTCGACAACATGTCCGGAGAGTCAAGGTTTTTTTTTATCTTTTTTTTTTTTTATTTTTTTTTTTTAATTATTTTTTTTATTATTATTTTATTATTATTTTATTTTTAAATTTTTTTAACTCCATATCAATTTGCTTATTTTGTTTACTATTGTATCCGTAGATTAAGTGTACGTGATTTACTTATATATCTTACATTACATATACTGTTAACTAATTATTTGCATGTTCATAAGGGTATTATATCTTAAAGGTTTATGCAATTGAGCCTCAGTGCGTCACTGTGTATAGCAGTAACAAACTTACAGCTTTTGGCTGCCTCTTTACATATTATGCTACATATGCTATCATGAAACATTTCATTTGTTGCATGTTTCTCTTTTATACAATGAGGTATGAATTAATCCTATTGTTAACTATTAGTGTTTCTATATTTGTTCATTGTGTCTCAAGGGTGCAGTAGTCCCCAACAAGCTTTCAATAACATCATTGTGCCAATTGGCCCCATTTACCAATAGCACACATACAGAATTGGGGCCAAATCAAAAGAAAGTTTTAGCTCTTCACTCATTGTGCTCGTGTGATGCTGAATTACATGATTAACTTAACTAATGTATGTGTTCCTCTATGTGGTTCACGTGGCTTTGTTTTCACCACGATCTTATCAAATATTGTCCTCGACACTTTAAACCAACTATTCGACACAAAGTATATCACTTTGTACTCGTGTCAAGCAGTTCGTGTTGACTCTAAGCACAATTAAAGATTGGAGAACATAGCAGTGCAACCAAAGTTTATTTTCCACACTGAGGAATAGGTATCAATTCTAGTAACACGGCATAATAACAAGACCGGGATGATTGAAGAGTTAAAAATATGTTGCAGTTTGGACCAATACTCTATGGGTGCTATTTGGTAAATGGGGTAGTTGGCACTGCAATGTTGTTGAATACTTGTTGGTTACTCCTGCATCCTTGAGACTTAATTATATCTTGTTTAACTTAGTTGTTGTTACTCATCGCAACAATCCAACATTTAAACTGCATATGATGTTTTCAACCTTGTAAAATTTATGTGCTTTTTTAGGACAAAGTCAGATGATATGATGTTATAGTAGTATAATAGGTCACCTAATGAACATGCAAATTTATCATTATAGTAAAATTTTGAACTTGTCAGAAACTGGGGTTAGGTGTGATGATAATCTTGGATATCTACTTGAATTGTATATGTTTGCTTTCCGAATAAAGTTTTCGACCCTATAGATGCATGGGTATCACGAAATCCTTATGGGGATAATTCAAGAAGAACACTTTGTTTCCAGGCACAAGAGAACAAAGCGAAACAAATAGATTTTGTGAAATTCGTATGTTAGAATGAGACCAATGTTTCTGATAAAAAACAAAACTTCTCACAGTTACAAGGTAGATAAAAAGGGGTTGAACACTGTTCACCAACAAACATGTTGGTTGTGTTTTGGCGGGAAAACTAGTTAAGTCCTTTGAAGGATTAGATAAATATTTTACTGGACAGGTATTCTAAAGTGTTGTCCCAAAACTAGATCGATATATATATAAAGTTGCAAATCAATTGAATAAGTAAATTATGTTTTATTGTTCTAATCTTGTAACCACATTGTATCGATACATATACAAAACATATATATAGGTTTTTTTGGATCGGTATCATGAACCGACACAACCTTTCATGCCCTAACCAAAATAACTACTTTCTATAACTGCTATTCGGTTGCAAAGTTTCTATCTAACGAGTTTAGTCCTTCAAGTTCTAACTATTACAAATGAAGCATAAGATAAAAGATTATTCGGTCTTCATTCTCCTCCTTAATCTTGATCGTTGCTTCTCTTTAAATCTTGAACTCCGAGCATCTGTCGCATTGTCGTGAACTTCAATCTTGGTAGAGCCTTTGTTAGAATATCTGCTCTTTGTAGTTCTCCGCTGACATGTTCCACATTGATGTGCCCATTCTCTACGCATTCTCGAATGAAATGATAGCGAATGTCGATGTGTTTACTTCTTCCATGAAAAACTGGGTTCTTCACTAGTGCTATTGCTGAAACGTTGTCTACCCTTCAGCGTTATCTTCTTTTCTTCACTTCCAGTTAATTCACTAAGTAATCTTTTCAACCATAAGGCTTGACATGCTGCTGCAGTAGCCGCCATGAATTCTGATTCACATGATGATAGCGCCACTGTCGGTTGCTTCTGAGTACACCAGGTAATGGGTGACTCTCCAAAATAAAATACTATTCCAGTAGTTCCTTTTCCTTGATCAGTGTTGATTCCATAACTATTGTCGCTGTAACCTGTAATCTTGCAGCCGCCTTCTTTCTTGTAAATTATGCCATGCTCCTTTGTTCCTTTGATATATCGAATTACTTGCTTTACCGCCTTCAGGTGGTGATCCTTTGGATCTTGCATAAATCTGCTGAGTAACCCGACTGAATAACTAAGATCAGGTCTTGTATGTAGTAAATATCTGATACTTCCTATTAAGCTTCTGTAGTAAGTTGCGTCAACTGAGTTTCCATCTTCCGCCTTGACCAACTTAGTACCTGGATCCATGGGTATCTTCGTATCATTACTATCCGTCATACTTGTCTCCTTTAAGATCTTGTTAATATATCCTGTTTGCTTGATTGTAATCTCTCCTCCTGTCTGTGTAACTTCTATCCCAAGGTAATAAGCTAACAATCCTAAGTCGCTCATTTCAAACTTTTCTTCCATCTGTGATTTAAATAAATCTAATTCTTTCTTTGGAGTGCCCGTGATTATCAAATCATCTACATAAACTCCAACTATAATCGTAGAATTCTTGTTTCTCCTTGTATAGACTGCTTGCTCGAGATTACACTTCTTAAAATCTAATGACTTTAACGTTTGATCAAGCTTCATGTTCCAAGCTCTCGGTGCTTGTCTTAAGCCGTATAAAGCTTTAATAAGCTTATAGACTTTTCCTGAATTTTCTGGCTGTACAAAACCTTCAGGTTGTGAAACGTAGACTTCCTCCTTCAAATCTCCATGTAAAAATGCCGATTTTACATCTAAATGGTGTACTTGCCATCCATGATATGCTGCTAATGCTAATATCAATCGTACTGTTTCTATCCTAGCAACTGGTGCAAATACTTCATCGAAGTCTATTCCTTGCTCTTGTACATATCATTTTGCTACTAACCGTGCCTTATACTTGATGATCTTTCCTTCTGCATCCCTTTTGGTTTTAAAAACCCATTTAAGTCCTATTGCCTTTTGGTTTTCTGGCAATTCAGTAAGAAACCATGTGTTGTTCTTGTTGATTGAATCCAATTCAATTTCCATGGCCTCAATCCATTTCTTGTCTACTGATGCTTCTTTATAGTTACGAGGTTCTTCTTCTGTGAAAAATAGGCTTGGTGCTTCTACTACACGTGCGTCCTTATAAATTTCAGTTACTTCTTTTAATCCTCGTACTGGTGTATCATCAAATCTCTGATCTGAGCTTTCTAATGAACTAAAAGTAGCTGCTCGTTCATCCTCTTCTGAGTTAGGTTCGTAGGTATATGTTGGTGGGGTATGTGGTGAACCTGGATCTGGTATTGCATCCGGTTCTAGATACGTAAAATCAATATCATCATTGATTACTGTGTTGACTGGTGTAACATTCTCAGTGTCAACTCCCTGTTCCACAAAACTAGCCCAAAATGTGTCTTGTGTACTTGTATCTTCTCCAATCTTATTCCAATCCCACGGCTTCGTTTCCATAAACTTAACATCCCTACTAACGTGTTTCTTCTTTGTCATTGGATCATATAACCTACATGCTTTTGATCCTTCCTCTACTCCTAAGTAAACCAATGGTATGCTTCTATCATCCAGCTTCTTCAAATGAGGTATTGTTATCTTTGCATAAGCTGTGCATCCAAATATTCTTAGGTTCTCTAAGTTTGGTTTTCTACTGTAGAGTGCTTCATATGGAGTTTTATCTATCAGGGCTCTTGTAGGTACCCTATTCAATATGTAAATAGCATGTCTAACTGCTTCCGCCCAAAAAATTAAGGGTAGCTTCATAGCTTTCATCATACTCCTAGTCGTTGATAACACTGTCCTATTTCTTCTCTCCACTACTCCATTCTGTTGTGGTGAGTAAGGTGCTGTCAACTGACGTGCTATTCCATTTTCCTTACAGTACTGTGTGAATTCATTTGATGTAAATTCACCTCCTCTATCTGTTCTTAGCATCCTCACTTTCAATCTTAACTCCATTTCTATTTTCTGTTTAAATTCCTTAAATGTAATAAATGCTTGATCCTTTGATTGTAGAAAGTAAGCCCACATAAAACGTGTACAATCATCTACTAACAAGAATATTAGTTTCTTGCCTGAGTGTGTTGCTGGACTTATAGGACCACAGAGGTCTCCATATATCAAGTCCAACGGGTTCTTAGATCTGAATTTAGCTTGGTTTGGAAATGGTGTTCTACTTTGTTTTCCTAATAAACATGCATCACAGATTTGTCCTGCATGGTTTATTCTAGGTACTCCATCCACTAGACCCTTCCTAGTCATCTTGTCCATAACATGAAAATTTAGATGACTTAATCTAGCATGCCATAACCATTCTTGGTTATCTATATTTGCTAAGAGACAAATAGGTGTGTCTATTTGTAATCTAATACTGTAAAGTCTATTCTTAGATCTTTCTACTTTCATCAACAACTTCATGCTCTTATCATACAAAGTCAATTTATCTCCGTCCATTATCACCTTACAACCTATCTCCGTAAGTTGTCCTAGACTTAGTATGTTGCTCTTAAGGTTTGGTATATAATATACATCTGTCACTACCTTATGTTCTTGGTTCTTACAACCTAATAATATAGAGCCTTTTCCCTTTATCTGTACATACGATCCATCTCCAAAACGTACTCGTCCTGTTACGCTTTCATCTATATCCTTAAAATGACTCTTAGTTCCCGTCATATGGTTACTTGCACCGTTATCTAAATACCATATGCTTGCATCCTTTGAAGCATATTTCCCTGGTTGAATTTGGCCTTCATTCAACAACACTCCCTCGTGTTCGGTTTCGTGCATAGTCATTAACAGTGATGGTTCATCGTCTTCTAAGATAAGGTTTGATTGTTCCTGAGTTGTTGGTTTTGATCTACATTTATTCTGAAAGTGTCCAAGTTTATTGCAATTATAACACCTTACGTTGCTATAATCAAACTTACTCGAATTCCTATTTTGGTTTTCCTTATGATTCGAGTTGTTCCTATTCTTATTTTTGTGCCAGTTTCTTCGTGAAAAGTTCGATCTACCTCCACGCTTGTTAAAAACTCTTTCCTTTATCTGAGTGTTCGCCATGTGCGAAAAGTAAGTTATCCTGGCCTTCAACTTGTCCTCCCTTTCGAAGTTTTATCCTTTCCTCAAACGCCTTGAATTTTCCAATGATCTCATCTAGGGTTATGTCGTCTAGATCATTTGTTTGTTCTATGGATGCTACTATCTGAATGAATCTATCTGGTGTGGAGTCTAATAGTTTTCTAACTAAAAGTGATTCATCTATAGTTTTCCCTAGTTCTCTTGCCTTCGTGACATAGCCGTTTAACTTGTCTGCAAATGCATCCACCGTCTCATCTTCCTTCATCTGAAGTGAGTTAAACCCAATCATCAATGATTGTAGTCGTGCTTGTTGCACTTTCTCTTCTCCAACGTGTCTCTTCCTTAATGATTCCCATAATTCCTTAGCCGTCTTACAACTCGTTACTTGTAAGATCACATCTTCGGTTAACGCTTGGTATAAGAAAGCAATTGTTGCTTTATCCTTCTTATCATCTACGTCCGTCTTATCCTTATATTCAATAGTTTCCCATAAACCTTGTGCACCTAATATTGCCTTAATTTGTATAGCCCATACCGTGTAATTTGTGTTTTTCAATTTTGGACATTGGTATTGTGCAATCGGTATTACGGTTTTTGGTGTGTTAGATGTGCTAGTATCATCACCGGCCATGTTAAAAGTGTTCCTTATTATTTTCACTTTCTAAATCGTATGAGAATGATTTTCTTAGTATGGTATCTCCTAATATGGAATATATATATAGTTTCCGAAATTCCTAAATACTACGGGATCAATTAATAGTTTTCGGGATTTTCCTAATAGTATAAACTAATATGATCTATACTATTTTAATATAAAATGAAATCCAGAAAATTGAAACTTGTGACCTTGTTAAATTTGTATTGAATACGAGATGTATTCGTTGTTCCGTATATTGTAATCGGTCACCAACTTGTTCTTATTTTCACGCGCCTAATTCCCTTTCAAATTTTAGTGCCTCGTTGCTTTTCCAAATTGCTATTCGACCCCAAAATTCAATCAACTCTTCTCGGTTTATTTTGTTGTTGTCGCTGTCCTTGTTTTCAAGCCAAACAAAAACTGCACAACCCCTTCTAATCACTTGTCGAATCTGCTTGTGTTTCCTTTTGCCAACGAGTCTATATTCCAATCTTGCGCTGCCTTCACTCGGCTTCTGCTGCCTTCACTCGGCTTTCCTTTGTTACTGCTGTTGTCGAAATTGTTGTTACTGCTGCCTTCACTCGGCTTCTTTTGAATTCGACACACAAATAACCAAATACCACACCGCACGTTATCTTCTTTGTGTGTTAAATTTGATCTCGGTATTGAGATCACGCAGTCTCCTACACACAACCTTGTGTTACCACACCCTGGTAACAACACCGAACCCAAAATAAAGTTTGCTGCGTTCCTGGTTCGTTCCAATGAAACAACGACAGTCACTTGTCTTGTTTCTTCCCCGCGTTGTTGTTGTCCCTGTGTTCTTGCGACACAAAACTCCACACACTCCTCTTTCCAACGTATACGTTTTAATCTAACAACAACGTCTCTTCGCGCTTCTAGAATTCGCGTTCCACTATGCTTTGTGTTTTTTTTTCTTAACCGGTTCCTACACAAAGTCTTCACCGTTCTTCCTCAACACCAATTCACTTTGGATGTTGTACACTTGCAACTTCTACGCAAAACAGATCGTGCACTATCTCTTCTACGCGTTCCTTATTCACACTTGTTTATTTCCTTGGAAGAATTAAGAAAACAAACGTCCCCTTGCTTAACGAAAAAAGACCAGCGAGTATCTTCTTCTAAGCGTATCAATGGCTTCCTTTGTTAAGGTTTTTTTGATGTTTTTACTGATTGTATTCGATGTGTGTAAAACCTTTGCTCTTGATGCCAATTGTTGTCCCAAAACTAGATCGATATATATATAAAGTTGCAAATCAATTGAATAAGTAAATTATGTTTTATTGTTCTAATCTTGTAACCACATTGTATCGATACATATACAAAACATATATATAGGTTTTTTTGGATCGGTATCATGAACCGACACAACCTTTCATGCCCTAACCGAAATAACTACTTTCTATAACTGCTATTCGGTTGCAAAGTTTCTATCTAACGAGTTTAGTCCTTCAAGTTCTAACTATTACAAATGAAGCATAAGATAAAACATTATTCGGTCTTCACAGGTATTCTAAAGTGTACATTTATAGTGAATGGTTTGGTTCCATATCTTAGTTCTCAAAATATGTGAAACTCATACTCATTTTTCGTTTAAACCAATATACAGATAGACAGATAGTATGTTTGTTGGTAATGATACTGAAATCTTTTCTTCCCCAGATTTTGTAAAATATCATTTTTTTTTTTATGCAAGCAAGAATTTGTGTCAACCATATTAATAATCACATTATCATCAATAATTGTTTTCAAATAAAGCACATTTGGTTGTTTCTTCTCATTAACTAGTGCTTAATTCTTAGGATTGATGCTCTTTTTTGTGTGGTTGCACCTATTTTTCTTATTATCATGTTAGGATGACTATTCTACATCTAGCGGACAATGTTATGTAAATTCTACTTATACGAGGTTGGGTTCCATAAGCATAATTACTTTTGATCACAAGGGATTTGCTTCACAGACTAATAAATACGTAGTATATTTTGTTCCAACAACGTGCTAAAAGGGAAGAAAGCTAGTTTCTTCGGGCGATGAAGCTATCTCTTCAACAAGATGTCAAAAGAGTCCAGCCCGGTAAGTACTTCTAACTGCTCAGATATTTGTTTATCTCGTTTAACTTTTTTCTTTTATTGGTCTTATAATATTGTCGTCTATAGCGATTATGTGTGATTTCTTTATTTTACAAATATTGTACATGTTCATTAGGTGACTAGGGGCTATCTCAAAGCTTTCTACAATGAGGTATGAACTTACTAATCCTATTTTTGTTTATTGGTGTTTGTTCTTTATTTGTTCGTTATGTCTCAAGGATGCAGTTGTCCCTAGCAAGCTTTCAATAACATCATAGTGCCAATTTCCCTATTTACCAATAGCACACATACATAATTGGCCCATAATCATAACAAATTTTTAATTCTTCAATCATTGTGCTCTTGTGATGCCGAATGATTAACCTAATAGATGTAAGTGTGTTCCCCTCTGTGGCTCACGTGCCTTTGTTTCCACTACTATCTTATCCAATCTTGTATTTATTGTCCCCCGAACTTTAAACCAACTGTTCAACACAAGTGCATCACTTATAGTAACACGGCATAATGACATGAGAGGGATAATTGAAGAGTTAAAAATTTGTTTTGATTTGGACCAATGCTTTATGTGTGTTTGTGGTACATAGGGCAATCGGCACTACAATGTTTCTGAAAGCTTGCTGGTGACCACAGGTTCCTTGAGACACAAAGAACAAATAAAGGAACACTTATGGTTAAAAATAGGATTTATTCATACCTTGTGTGGTTGTTTCCTCCCATTAACTAGTGCTTAATTCTTAAGATTGACGATCATTTTCTTGTGTGCTTGCATCTTTCTTCTTTATATTAAGACAGGAAACTATCCCACATCGAGCCAACAATGTTATCGATCTCACAGTGAGGTCAGTTTCCATAGATCAGCACACAAAAAATCATATTACTTTTGACTCACAAGTGATTTGCTAACATGTCAACGCGGAATATCTAGCTTCTCAGGGCGAGGAAGCTATCTCTTTGACAACATGCCAAAAGGGTCAAGGTGTGTACTTATAATTAAGTAGTAACTCCTCCAATATTTGCTTATTTCGTTTAATTTTTTCTTATATTAGTCTCTTCTAATATGGTCGCCTATAGAAGTTATGTGTTATTTTTTTGTTTTACATATATTGTTGATTAAGAATTACAGTAGTCCCTAGCAAGTTTTCAATAACATCATAGTGCCAATTGCCCTATTCACCAATAGCACACATTAAGAATTGGCCCAAATCAAAATAAAATTTTAGTTCTTCAATCATTGTTCTCTTGTGATGCAATTACATGATTAACCTAATTGATTGTGTTCCTCTCTGTGGTTTACGTGGCTTTGCTTCCACTACTATCTTATCAATTCTTGTTGTTATGGTCCTCGAAGTTTAAACCAGCTGTTTAACACAAGTACCTCGTTTTGTACTCGTGTCAAGCAGTACACGTAGACTTTTGAGCATGATCAAAGAATGAATAACATAATAGTGTAACCAAAGTCTCGTATTCCACAAAAAAGAATAAGCATCGATTATAGTAACCATGACATGGCATAATGACAAGAGTGGGGTAATTGAAGAACTTAAGGCTGCCCGCAGTAATGAATAACGATCGATATACTTGATCAATTCCCAATTGATCGTCCTTTTGTAGCAATTCGATCGCGGCACTTTTTTTTTGTATCAAGGTCGTCTAAATGATCGAATGTTTCTTGTGTGCATTTAATATTTAAACATTATTTCCTTGTGCTTTTAATACTTAGCCGTTGCAAAGGAAAAAAAAAAAATTCAAAGTAGCCGTTGGTTTGTAACGGTTTGAAAAAAAAAAAAAAAAAAAAAAAAAAAAAAAAAAAAATCTTTTAACACAGTTATAAATACCACATATTAACATACTTCAATCCACAAAATCTCACAATTCTCTCTATTCAAAATGTCTAAGAAAACACCACAACCAAAAGGCCGAAAATCCTGATTGCCACAAAACATCCCGCAATTAACACCGGATTCGAATTTCCAGTTAACCGGTGTCTCACCAAACGTCAATTTCCGACCCGCTACTTTAGATTATCAATCGCAACAACCTCCACAACAACAAACTAACAATCCATTTTTTATAAATCGTCAATTTGTTCCACCGTATCAAAACAACCAACAACAACAACAAAGCGACTCCCGTCGAAGCCAACAATCTATGTATGGCTCACCCGAATCGGTGTATCGTCCAACAATGGATTCATCAACGTCTTCCTATTCAAATTATCAAAAAGACATCATATTCTATCCCACACCAATCGACCCATCTTTGCCCGCATTACAACGACAAAAAATGCAGGAAATCAAAGATTCGATCAAGGTCGCCCTTACTGGGGCACCCAATCGCCTGAAGGTCGTTGGAGAGAGAAAGCTGATGTGGCAGAGAAAATAGGAGGGATTGGGATCCCTTACTGGGCCAGCCTAAAATTTGTTTTTAATTTGGACCAATACTCATTGGTAAATAGCGTAATTGCCTCTGCAATGTTCTTGCAAGCTTGCTGGTGACTACTACATCCTCGAGAGCTGAGACCCAATTATTTCTTGACCAACATAGTCGTTGTTACTCATGTAACCAATTTATCAACACCTGAACTGGATCTTTTCAACCTCATTTTTTTAAATTTGTGTGCATTTTTAGGACAATCAGATGATATGATGTTATTTTAGTACAGCTCACCTAATGAACATGCAAATTTTTATGGACCTGATTATCTGTGATGAAATCTTGTGACATAACTCATTCCAGGAGTTTATGTATTCATAGTAAAAAAAAAAAAAAAAAAAAAAAAATAAAATAAAAAAATAAAATAAAAAAATTATATATGGTAAAGTTTAAGTTATACTTATGCTGATAGTGTGTCCATACTAGTGATGATTTATGGAGCTGATTACTGGATGGGGTCCTTTTTTTGTTCCGTCTTATTTTCCTCCTATAGATGCCACAGGCAAAGCAAGCTTTGAAGAATATTATAGTTCCAATTGCCCTATTTCAAGTAGTTCCCTTAGACCTCTAGTAATAACAAGGTGAAGACGCGTTCTTTGCCTAGGTGGAGGACGCAAGATGCGTCTTCCCTAATTACTCTCACCCATATAAGACGCGTCATAGGCCAATAATGGGAGAACTCGGTCGTGCAAACGACAGAGTCTTGGTTTTGTGTTTGTGTGTGTGATTTTGATTTTGGTGGGGTACATTTGTGTTTAAGTAGGGTATATTTGGGTGATGAAGTAAGTTGGTGGTGAAGTTAGTTGTAGAGAGAGAGTTGAGGTGGCGGTGTTGAATATATGCAGTCTTGTGGTCTCCCTATTAAACCCAGTCTTAGAGTTGGTGTAATAAACAGACCCCACGACCACATTCACCACCGTCACCTTAACTTTCTCTCTCTATAACTAACTTCACCATGAACTTAGTGTAATAAGACAACCAACTTCATCACCCAAATTTACCCCATTTAAACACAAATGTACCACACCAAAATTAAAATCACAGACAAATACACACAAAAAACCAAGACTCGGTCGTCTACACGACCGAGTTCTCCCATTCTTTGCCTAGGACGCGTCTTATATGGGTGAAAGTAGTAAGGGGAGACGCGTCTTGCGTCCTCCACCTAGCCAAAGAACGCGTCTTCACCTTGTTATTACGGGAGGTCTTAGAGGTAAAAATAATTATATTTGCCAATGACATTAAAAATTTGTATATTTACCCTGTAGCATGATGGTCTCACATGAATAATAAGAATTGAATCTCGTCCTTAATTCTTTATGAAGCCCATTTCTAGCTTAAAAAAAAACAAAACCAGTTCCTCTCTTGACCATGCATGGCTTTGTTTTCACTAATGTACGTTATCAAATCTCATATTGATCTTGAAGTTTAACATGAACTGTTTGTCACAAGTACATTATTTTGTACTAGTGTCAAGCATTTCATGTAGACTTCGAGATCAATAAGGGATTGGATAACATACTAGTGCAACCAAAGTCTCTCGTTCCAGAGGGGAACAAGTATATCAATTGTTGGGGATAAATAGAATAAACGAACAAAACCAGATATTATTTGAATCTCTGAAAGACGTGTGAACACTTTCAGATCGAATCAATTCGGTGGTTCTCCCGAATTATTCAATCGGATACAATTCAGAGATTGAGAACGTTTTGAATGCTTGTGTTTGAGATTGATGAACTAGAGAGAAAAAATGACCAAGAAAATACGTATGAGTATAAATCAGGGATTAGGGCACTAACTGCCTTTTAGGCAGTTTTTCTAAAGGTTTCAAAGTTGTCAAAATTAGTCTCTTAATTTTCGAAAATTTAATTTTCTGAGGAACTTTTACCATAACAACTTAGTGGAAATAAAAAATTTCCAAGCTGACCTGGCAGCTCAACCCCAGCCAGGGGCTCTGCCCCTTGGACCCTGCTAGGGGCTGCCGCCCCTTGGACACTGCTCCCAGGGGCGCTGCCCCCGGACCCCCCGTCCCTTAGGGGCTTCGTCCCTAAGATCATAATAAATTCAAATAGGCGTGCACTCCGCACCTCCAAGCCTAAATGATGTCTTATTATGACTAAATTGGTTAAACAAGTTAATCCAATTACACTAAAATATCCAACATTCCTCCCATATTTTAGTGCAATCCTTGATTAACTAAAACAAGTTATCTCAAACAATCAAACTTTTGCATAAATGAAATGTCGTGACGATTGAATTTCACATTAGTACATTACACATTCCGAATATTCGAATACCAGGGTGTCGTTTAGGATTGAACCCTAGGAATTCATTTTGAATACAGGAAGATAATGTACACAAAAGTTTACATACATTGTAGTTCTATCTTGACACATGTTTTACTAGCCTATGTCCTTATCCTTTATAAGCATGTCAAAGCCAAGTCCCAGCTTCTTGAAGCGGCTAAACTTCATGCTCATATAGGTAGCCTTTTTAGTCTTGCACCTGCAATGCAATTTGTCATAAGGGGTTATCTTGTTCCTTTTATTAGGAACCCTATTCAATAAATAATAGGCTGTCAACATAGCCTCACCCCAAAATCCATCACTTAGGCCAGAATAGCATAACATGGAATTAACCATTTCTTTTAATGTCCTATTCTTTCTTTCAGATACACCATTTTGCTGTGGTGTATATGGAGTAGTGGTCTGATGTATTATACCAGTAGATTGGAAATACACTGGATCATAATACTCACCTCACCTATCAGTGCGAAGTATTTTAATCTTCACACCATGATGAAGCTCTACTTCCTCTTTATAGATTTTAAATTTATCAAGAGCTTCATCTTTTGTATGACACAAGTAAATATAGCAGTATCTAGTAGTATCATCAATAAAAGTAACTACATACTTTTTATTACCAAGTGATGGAGTTGAATGAAAATCACACAAGTCACTGTGTACAAGTTCTAATACCTTTGTATCTCTAATGACATTTTTGGCGAAAGGTTGTCTAGTAATCTTAGTCAACATACAAGTTTTACACTTTTCACCATTCAATTCAAAGCAGGTATTAGACTCAATTTTGACATGTCTATCAATCTCTTGTAATGTACATGTCCTAGTCTAGCATGGCATAATTCAGATTTACCACAATTATTGCTAGAACTAGTAGAAGCCATGCAAACAGAATTATTAACAAATGAAACATCCAAATTTAATTTAAACATGCCATTCAAATATCCAAAGCCAATAAAGTTTCCATGTCTTGACAAGATATACTTGTCACTTTCCAAGACTTGCTTGTAGCCACAATTATTCAATACAATACCAGATACTAGATTCTTACGAATTACAGGTACATACACAACATTGTTTAAAAGTAAAGAGTTTCCAGAAGTAAAGACTAGATTAACAGATCCTAGTCCTTTAATTCGTTCAGTAGCAACATTGCCCATCTTTAACAAAGATCCATCTTCAATTGGCTTGAAGTCCTTGAACCATTGAAGATTTTTGCACACATGAAATGTTGCTCCCGAATCCACCCACCACGATATGTCATCATCCTGCACATAAAATGCTTCAGAGATTATTGATACATAATAATTCTCAACAGAATGATCAGTGGGTACCAAAAACAAACCCGATTGCTTTTCTGGATCCTTGGATCCACTTGTACCAGCCTCGTTTTTGCCTTTTCCAGAACCCTTCCCAGACATGCACTATTTCTTGAAGTGTCCAGGTTTTCCACACTTCCAACATGCCATTTTTTGTTTCTTATCAGAACCTTTATTGTTACTGCCTTGAGATTTTCGTTTCCCTTTACGAGCCTTGGAGGATTCACCCTCATCCACCATGTTCACAGAAGAACCAGTCATGGTTTTAGTACCACCAACAGAACCGTTTTCCATATCACGTATAGATTGTTCAATTTGGAAATGACTTCCAAGTTCAACCAGATTCAATTCCTCTTTCTTATGTTTCAGATTGTTTTTAAAATCTTTCCAAGAAGGGGGCAGTTTATCTATGATACTAGAAATAGAAATTGATTCATCCATTTTCATACCATATTGTGCAAACTGTCCTAATATCCTTTGCAATTCGTGATACTGTTCCATGACAGGCCTAGTGTCTACCATTTTATAGTTTATGAAATTACCAACCATAAATTTCTTTCTAGACGCATCTTCTGCCATATACTTGGCTTCAAAGGAATCCCATAATTCTTTTGCAGACTCTACGTTTTGATAAACATCAAACAAGTAATCGGACATACCGTTAAGAATGTGACCACGACATATGTAGTCTGCGTTTTTCCACTTTGAACGATTACGAGTCTGTTCCAGGGTTTCATTCTCAACAGCCACGGGGCATGGGGTACTCAGAACATATACCACTTTCAAATTCGTGAGATAGAAGTGCATCTTCTTCTGCCATCTACGAAAATCCTGCCCAGAAAACTTATCGAATTTCGCAAAGTTCTTATGCATATCCTTCACAGAATCAGGGTTCGTCATATTCAATTATTGATTCGATCTTTGTTGGGGATAAATAGAATAAACGAACAAAACCGGATATTATTTGAATCTCTGAAAGGCGTGTGAACACTTTCAGATCGAATCAATTCGGTGGTTCTCCCGAATTATTCAATCGGATACAATTCAGAGATTGAAAACGTTTTGAATGCTTGTGTTTGAGATTGATGAACCAGAGAGGAAAAATGACCAAGAAAATACGTATGAATATAAATCAGGGATTAGGGCACTAACTGCCTTTTAGGCAGTTTTTTCAAATGTTTCAAAGTTGTCAAAATTAGTCCCTTAATTTTTGAATATTTAATTTTCAAAAAGCCCCTACCAAACAGGCCCTTAGTAGAAATAAAAAATTTCCAAGCTGACCTGGCAGCTCGACCCCAGCCAGGGCTCTGCCCCTTGGACCCTGCCAGGGGTTGCCGCCCTTTGGACACTGCTCCCAGGGGCGCTGCCCCCGGACCCCCGTCCCTTAGGGGCGAACCCCTAAGATCATAATAAATTCAAATAGGCGTGCACTCCGCACCTCCAAGCCTAAATGATGTCTTATTATGACTAAATTGGTCAAACAAGTTAATCCAATTACACTAAAATATCCAACATCAATTAGGGTAACCGTGTGACACGGCATCACGGCAAGAGCATACGATGATTGAGGAGATTGGTTTTATTTTTTTATTTAATTTGGACATGTATTCTAAGGTGTTCACAGGAAATGGTGCGAGTTTGCATTATTAAATACGTGCAAAAGTTAGAACTCAGATGTTCTCCATACCGAAACCACTGGGCTACATTGTTGGATTTATCAATCTTCATTTTCGAATCTTTGTCATCTGATTTAATTTTACATTTTATTTTGAATGATGATTGATATATATGAAAAGCAGGATCCTAACTCATTTCAACTACCTATAGTTATGTGCTTTACGGATAATATATGCGGTTTATCTTGTGGGTTCGTGCCAATTAAAAGATGCACAAAACCTCATTATTAACATAAACACAAAAGCCATGGTTACGCACAATTTTGTTGGATATCATTTATCCACTGGTCTTGTGGGACTTGCTTTTGATCCACATAAAATCTTGCAACATTAATTACCTTATAACGATTTACATTATACTCTATGTTTTCAAATCGATTAGTAACATAATCAGTTCTTTATCTAGTAAAAATTATATATAGGGTTTATTTAGGGTTTACTTCGCAAGCGAGTCATTGATATAGAATTAAGGGTTAATGGAAAAGTTAAGTATATATAAGAGGCAAATATTTAAATCTGAAATGAATAATAACTTTTGGTTTTGGAAATTGATACGAGAAGATAAAATCAGTTTTAAAGTTAGATGCATCCTTTTACAGATTCCAATGACATCGTAAATATATATTGTACCTTCCTTAAAGTTTGTATAATACTTTTGAGTTGTAGCAAAGGAGGTTGATCAAAGCCTTAACCAAAGTATCACACAATAGATAAAGAATCTTATAGTACCTTGCCTTGAACTCGATGAAACTCAACAATGTCATCTTTACAACCCTAAAGGCCAAAGCAACCATCTTTAGCAAGAAAAGAACCCCAAAACCACATCTTTATAAACATCCTACAAAACCAAACATCATATCATTACCTTAACAAACAACACACAAAGATTGGCATTAGCTTGTAGCCAAGAAACAAAAATGGCTGCTAACGATATGAGATCGGTTGCATCTCTCTTTATGATCCTCAATTTCGCCATGTATGTCACGCTTCTCGGACTTTGTGGTTGGGCAATGAACCGAGCAATCGATCATGGTTTCGTCATTGGTAAATCCTATACTTTTACATCTTTTCAAAAAATGAAATTTCACCAAATTGTGTCATTATATGTATAAACAATTTGTTTCACCTTTTGATGTAACAAAATTTTATTTCGCAATGCATGTAAATGACCTTATAGCACAGATAAAATGGTGACCGGATGTAGTGATGTCACGTCATCTTTTTATTAGAAAACTTCACTTAATTACATACATTAGCAACATAATTTTCTAAAATTTTATTACATTTTGGTAATTTGGTTCGATAAACACCGTTGAGTTATTTTTTAATGCTGTGAGGTGTTTATGTGTTGTAAACAGGTCCAGGGTTGGAGGTACCGGCTCATTTCTCGCCTATATACTTCCCAATGGGAAACGCAGCAACTGGTTTATTTGTGGTGTTTTCATTGATCGCTGGTGTTGTTGGTGTTGCATCAACCATCGCTGGATTTGACTTTATTCGTTCTTGGGATTCCGACAGCCGGCCTGGGGCTGCTTCTGCTGCTGTTATTGCATGGGCACTAACTTTACTTTCCATGGGGTACGTATTATTTGTAACATATCTTATATTTAACTAATATTATTGTCCAAAATGTAACCTGATTTTCTTATATATTAAGATTTCTAATCTTTTTCTATTTGCAAATATCCAATCATATTTATACACCAAAGAGGTTTCTAATCTTTTAATTATGCATGAGCAGGTTTGCATGGAAGGAAATTGAGCTTCATGATGGCAGAAATGATACTTTGGTAAGTTTTTTTTTTTTTTTTTTTGGGTTTTTTTTTTTTTTTTTTTTATTATTATTTTTTTTTTGGGGTAAATAAGTGACATAAGTGCAAAGCAGTGCCGTATTCGAGGGTGTGCGAGGTGTGCTATCGCACAGGGTTTCAAATTTTTAAGGGCCTAAAAATATGTACCTCTTTATATAGTTGTGGCTTCAAAATTCATTTTCAACCTCAAAATGTTGATGATATATATGAAATTTTGTTCTAAATTTTTGTTAAACTTAACTTTAAGTGGGTGACAGTGATGAAAAATTCATAAAAATTAAAGTTAATCGTTGCAATATATTTTTAATTGTCATGTTTAGATATGATATACGCGGTTTTGTACAGGGCCTCCGTTGGCCTAGCTACGACACTGAGTGCAAGGATAATGATTTTTATTTGTAGGAAAACATATGATATTTTGCTAATGTAATGCATGATATTCATTTCCAAATTCTTTTTTGAAATCAAACTAATGACAACTTCTATTAATGTAAATTTCAGATAGCAATGGAGGCATTCTCAATCATCCTATCGATTACTCAATTCCTATATACAGTTGTTCTTTACGGTTGATCAGGATGACCGGCCATCAAGGCATTGATGTTTGTTATTAGATTGATTCTTTTCTAACTTTGTGTGATTTATATATTTTTAATGATTGATTGTATATGTGAGATTGTGAAATAAAAATGTATGTTGAAGAAATCATTTATAGTTGTTAACCAGCCATATTTTTACGGGATTTTCAAGTTTGATGCTTGTTTGCTAGAAATAAAAATGAAGCTATAGGTGGCCAAAATATGTAACTAAAGATCACCATCACACTGTCTACTGCAAAGTTAAAGAAAATCCAAAGAAGAAAATGTGCCTCATTTGATAAGATCAATTTTCTGTATTCAGAAAAACAATTATTAAGAACATTAGCGCAGAACATAGAAGACATGTGACACATAAGTTCCGATATGTGATCATATAGAGATGGAACTATACTTCAATTTTGTATATATGAGCCAAAAAGGACCAAAGCTTATATGAGCCCATAGGAGCTAGTGTACGTTTTGCTTAGAGCAAAACATATATATATCAAAAATCAAGAATCCCGATAACTGTATGGTGATTGAATCAATAAGATGCCAGTTCTAAATAGAACACAAGAAACCTTTTCAATATTTTAAGAAAACAACCCACCTCCTAATTTATCTATTAGAGCCCGAACACAACTCAAATATTCCACAGCAACTCTTCCATGAAGATTTCTCAGCTGCTCGAGGAGCTGAGTCTAGCAGAGGCTGCATATGATTTAAAAAACACATTAACACAATTCAAGAGTATATATTACGAACTAACTAGCATTTTTAAACAAAACAAAAATAAATCAAGATATATAGACGACCTGTCTTTCATTCTCTGAGCATTTAGGCGTCCTGGGTAGTTCATTTACACGATCATCACCACCCTTTCCACAATATGGGCATTTAGCATCTTTAGAATCCGATAATAAAAGGTTTCCTGAAGTTAGAGAAGCCTTCTCATAGAAGGAAGCTGTCTTCTGAGCCTCGTTTTCTTTTGATGGTTGATTATTGTTTGAATTATTCTCTTTAGGATATGTTTGTTCCAAGGGCGTTTCTGTCGCAACTAGATCAACTTTAGCGGGAATCTTGATAGCCAATCTGTCGACTTTGTGTGTCCCGTTTTGAGGTGAAGAGTCGATAGGTTGCAGTAAGTCAACAGGAGCAGGTTCAATTACGACTAATTTCTTTTTACCGGGAGACTTATTTTCTGAGCTGCTACTTCTTGAAATTGAGCTTTTCTTATCCGGCTTATATGAATGTGACCCTTTAACACTCTCATTTCTATCTTTTGCAACCTTCTCGGTTCTCTCTGTTGTTGAAGATTCTTTGCTTGACATATTGTCTTCCTTCTTCTCTGTTTTGACTGTCGGTGTCGGATGAGGAGAGCTAACTTGACGGCCATCACTCTTCTCTGTCCTGACTTTGGGACGAGGTGAGCTAATTTGACCACCATCATTCTTCTCTGTCTTGACCGTTGGATCAGGAGAGCTAACTTGACCACCATCACTCTTCTCTGTCTTGACTGTGGGATGAGGAGAGCTAACTTCGACGCCATCATTCTTCTCTGTCTCGACTGTGGGATGCTGAGAGCTAATTTGACCGCCATCACTCTCTCCTATCACAATTTGATATTCCAGAATTTATAGTTCAGAAAATAAATTATTACCGGTTTATTGATCAAACATATATCTAAAGTCTAAACACTTAAAATCTTATGACAGAATGCACTCGATTTCCATTATTTTTTTGTCAGCGTATGGAAAAAATTCCATTTCTGTTGTATGTAACATTCTTCCAATGTATTACCATTACGTAAGTAACCTACTATAGTACGCAAACCGGTGACATGACATAATCCCTACATCATTATGGAACGATCTTCACATGCTATAAAAGATTAATCACATACAAGATTGTGAAATTTGTCAAATACCAGAAATATTAAGTAAACACTTATAGAGATCCAAGCAAATGTTGATGCACATGATTTTTTGAGGCGGAAAACCAAAACTCAGAAATTATAACACACCTATGTACCAAGTCACGAGAAATATACACGAAATGAAGACATCAAATAACAATTAACATAAAGAAATCAATAGCAAAATGCGTAAATACCATTATGAGGGTGAGGTGCGGCCGAGGAACTTGATTTTTTGTTGTTTTTATTTTTTTTCTTCTTGGCTTGTTTTCGTTTATTGGCACCCGATGGCATGATTAATTGGTGGATTCAATGGCAGAAAAATGGGTTTTTGGTATCAAATCCTGTTTTAATTCCTCAGTTTTAGAATGAAAATGGCGTTTATGTGATAAAAAAATTCATAAATTATACGCAGGTGCCAGTGTTGCAGGTTTGAAATTTTGACATGGTATCAAAATCTGTGGCTTCACTTTTTGGTAGGCTGGCCTTGTTTTTCTGACTATATCGAATTTAATATCACTACAAATTTGCCCCTACCATAGATCTTGAATTCTTTTTTTAATTAGGCATGACGATCATGTTCTTTGTTTAGTCACTTGATTATTAAACATACAGATGGGATACTTTGTGTCTTTGTTGATAACTTCTAAATTGCCAAAATCAATAAATAAAAAAAGAAGAAGGCGACATTGGATTTGTTTCTCGGTTCTACAGTTTGTAAGAAACTACTTCATGGTTTGGTTTGGTTTGGTTTGGTTCTCAATTCAGTATATTTTCATATTTGGTTGACCAGCCTAGACCAAACCAGCTTTTACTAGAACTCTTTACTTTTAACAAATTTAAGGCGGCGCCTTCATTCTATACTTGGTTTTCATATTGATCTAGTTTATGGATCTACCATTTATAAACAAAATCAACCTTTGTCAGTACAAATCTTTGGCACACTCCCAGACCTAGGTTAGACTAGTTCTTGGAGGGTAGATCTTGCACCGATTACTTCTTGTTAACTGCTAAGACAAAAGTAGCACCGTTAGTCTTACCGCGGAAGGGGGGTTCCGCGGTTGGCCTCCGGTGTGAGAGTAAGTATATTTATTTAGAGAGATAATTTAAGTGCGGACTGGGTGTAGTAAATGCAGTTAGGTGTGGTAATAAATGAGATGGGAGTATTTATACTACCCGTATACTTACTGTAGCTACCTCGAAACTCTGCGCATTAATTACTGAGTAGGTAATTGTCAGAGCAGCGCATGGCTGCGCCATACCTTAGTAGGTAAATGTCAGATCAAGTGGAAGACACAATCCCACAAGATCTGGCTTTAGGTAGTCGCGGCAGGATAGCTGTCGACATCGGATTAGATCCCCGGACATAAGAGACCGGGGATAATCTTGTCCGGATTGCGGGAGTAGGATCTGCCGTGGTTTAAGGTGTTAGTCATGCCCCGGCCTAATATACTAGGGTCCGGGGATACTATACACGATCAAGTCCCCCCAGTCTAGTATACTTGTTTAATTTGAAGAGCAAGTGTTCTAGACTTTATATTTCTTTTCCGCGGCCGTTTAGAGGTCGCGGCATTATGGAGGCCGTTGTAGTATCCGCGGTTGGTTTAGAGTGTGTCCAATGTTGCTGACTGGACATTCCACTTTCCATGTGGTTGGTGGTGACAGGCTGTCATGGGGAACAGTGAAACGTTTTCACCCACGCAATTACTGACTGATGTGACGTTTCTGCAGCTGGCCGTTTATTTTCTGCGATCATCTTAGTAGTTCATCTGTCCTGATCTGTGACCGTCCAATGAACGTCCGGGGACGTGGCCATTTTGTGGCCTTTCGATTTGAACTGATAACACGTGCGTGTGTGGCTATAAATACTAAGATTTACACCACTTTAAACTTTTTACACACAGTTAATATTTTTCCTCTCTCCTAGAAACAAGAATTCCTTCCGCCTTTGTTTCTCTTGCCCTCTTTATTTCCGGACTTTAGTATCTTCAGGTTAGATTTCTGTTACGTTTGTTCTTCATTTACCATTTAGAATGGCTCATATAAGTACGGTAACCTCCAAACTTAGTCAGGAAGATGTAAACGCATTTTGCGATAAGTATAAGATTCCAGGGCATCTTTTACCTACATCGCCCGGACCTAGGGATACTATTAAAGATGCTCCGGACGGAATGATAGGTGTATATACTAGGTTTTTTGAGTTTGGTAACTTTAGGATTCCCCTTTCATTGTTTTTGCTCCGCGTATTGGAGTATTTCCAGATTCATCTGTCACAGCTATCCGTGTTAGCGGCTTGTAGGGTTAGCCACTTTGAGATACTTTGCCGCGTCCATGGTGGTGTGCCGACTATAGATTTGTTTAGGCATTTCTATTATGCGGGTGTTAACAATGGTTGGATGTCGTTAGAAAAGAGGAAAGGCCCAAAATCTTTGGTTGTCCCCGTCTGTTATACTAGTGCCCTAGATTCAGTTAAGAACTGGAAGGACCATTTCTTTTTTATTAAAAAGACTATCTTCCCTTTGGATATTCCGTGGTTTGAGGGAACGTCTGTGGACCGCGACCCTCCGCCTTCCGATGTGGGTGTGGATCTAGAGTTGTTGCGGCGCCTGGATGCTAATAGGGCTCCGTTTAAGAAATATCCGGAGGAGTTTCTGAATGTCATAGGTTTGAGCCAAACTTGGGATGATGATAGTGCCCGCCCCACGTTTCTACGGCCGGATGAAACGGGTGGGTTGAATAGACTTGCATGTATTTTCGTCTTCTATTTGTGTTCTTCCGCGTCTAATTTCATTTTACTTTGCTTTGCAGAGATGGACTTGTTTTCTTATATCAACCAGCCTGACGTCTTTAAGGTGAAGGTCGGGGAACGCACTTTGGAAAAGGACGAGAAGTCCTTGCGGGCTGAGACCGCTACACGTGTTCTTCAACCGCAGGAGGGTACAGTGAAGGTGGTACAACATACGGTCGTTGATGAGATTGCTGCGGCTAAGGAGGGGAAGAAAGCCGGGAAGAAGAGGGTGGTTATTGATGTGCCTGAGCCACCCAGAAAGAAGAAGAGGCTGGTCCGCAAGGATGCTGCGGCTGGATCTGGTATGAGTTGCTTATAATACCCTTGTGTGGTGTTTTCTTCTCTTGTTGTTTTGTATCCGTACTTACACGTTTGCGTTTTTCAGCTGATCCTTCCGCGGAAGGTCATATTATTGTTGATCTTGAAGATGAGTCGGGGTCAGGCTTGGACCGCTCCGGTCCTCAGACGGATGAGGGAATTACGAAGAATACAACTTTCATTTCTTCTTCGTCCCACACACCTACTCAAGAGCGATCAGAGGGGAATTCGGAGACTCCTCATGCGGATATTAATGAGTCTGAGAATGTGGAGTCCAAAATGCCAAATCTTGAGGTATCTGAGCAGGACAAACCTTCCGGACATGCTGAGGGTGTGATTGCTTCGTCTAGTCATGCGGTCAATGAAGAAGAGGATGCGGGTGGGTCTGATGATTTTGATAAGTCTGTATCTGTTGAGACCGCGGACACTTCTTCTACTTATGTCCCCAAATGGTTGTCTACTAATGGCTTCAAGATGGATGATCCCTGGGTCTGCCGCAGTATTGTTGACAATGTTGCAACTCCGGTGTTTGCGTCTGCTATGAGGGATATGTCTAACGAAGACTTGATGAATGACTTCAATAAGTTATCTGCTCACCAGATCTGTGTTAATTCTGAGGTGCGACTGCGGTTGGAAAACACCTTGTACCAAAATGGCAGGTTTAGGAAGCAGCTGGAAGGGAAGAAGAAGATGGTTGTTGAGTTGAAGGCTAAGTTGTCCGAGCTGGAGAGTGAGAATGCCGGGGTCATGGCTATCCGCGACCAAGTGTCTTCTTTGCAATCAGTGGTGGATGATAAGGATAAGGAGCTGGAAGAGCTCCGGGCTGAGGTTAAAAGGTTATCGCCGGAGGTTGAAGCCTTGATTGGGAAGAATGCGGGGCTAGCTGCGGAAGTTATAGAGCTTCGTGGTGATAAGGATGTGTTGGCGGAAAAAGTGTCCGGCCTAGAAGTTCTTTGTGACACGCTCCAGCAGCAGTTTAAAACCGAGACAGAGAAAATCGTCGAGGATAGTATGAGGGCGGCCCATGCCACTTTTGAGAATCATCTTGCGGAGATGGATAAAAGGCTGGTCGCGATCAACGAAGAGTTTGACACAGAACTCTTTCCCCAGACCTTGAGGGCTGTTGAGGGCCGCCGGTGGGTTATCGGCCACGGATTCAGGTATGTTATTGAAAAATTTAAAGAGTCCGAGGATCTGAAGCTGAGGCTTGGTGGTTGTATTTCCGCGGCCATTAAGGACGGGATACGCCAGGGGTTGGAGGCCGGGATTGTGCATGGGTCGCAGGGCATAAAGCTTGACCAGATAGAGGCCTATGACCCGGAAGCCAAGCAGCGTTATGATGAGTCCGTGGTCAGATTGTCCAAAGTTCCCTTCCCTTTGTTGGATTCTTTGGAGGAGTGTCGGGATGCTCCGCTTGAATACTTGATGGCGAAATTGGTTTTAGAGGAGCATCGTCACCCTGGGTCGGGGGAGCTTACTTTTAAACCCCCGGTTGTGGAGGAGACAGTTCTGCCGGAGTCCGTGCTTCGGTTTGTTACACGTCGTCCGCGGGCTATTGCGGCCTATAAGGAGTTCAAGAACAAGAAGTATGGGGTAGAGTTTGATTACACCGACAAGGGTCTTGCCATTGTGCTTCCTACCCCCGTTTCTTCTCAGCCTTCCTCCGTTGCTGGGCCAGTTGGGCCTTCAACTATTGTTGCGTCTTCCGGACCGGAGACTGCCTTGCCCAGGGATGGTGGTGCCAAACATGATGACATGTTTGATTCTTCCATTCTTGACTCTCAGAATCCTGAGAATTAGTTTTCTGCGGCTGTTCTTTAGGGGATATTTTGACTATATCTGCCTTGCCGCAATCTTGTGAAGCTTTTAAACATCAGCTTTTTGGGAAGTGTACTCCGGATGAATGTATCCGCGTATTTTTGTAATCGTTGGTGAATATAACTTAAACCTTTTGGACGTGTAATAACACTTGGGGTTTTTTTTTTTGTTACATAATGCTTTCTGGTGCCGAGACTTGTATGGCCGGACTTTATTTTACCATCTTTGCGTGCCCGTACTTAGGATTTCCGGAGATGGGTTTAATTGGTCAATGGGTTTGCAATACCACTTATATGCCTTTGGTAATTTGAGGTGCAATGTCCTCATGCCGGGCTTGTGAGGCCACTTACGCTTCCGGATTTGAGGTCCGGGTTATGCATGCATGCTATAGAAATAATGTGAAAAATGACACGTAAATTTTTAGAAAGTGTTGCGGAGTTGATCAGACCCCGCATATCATTTAAAGATGGAATGAACTTCCTCGGCCAGATTGAACCATGGCCGGATACAAAAGTTACAAAAGTTAGAAGTACTTACAAAAGATAGAGAACTTGGTTGTGAATTCCCGCGGTCGGACTGAACCGTGACCGGATACAAAAGATAGGAGTATTTAAACTTAATTACAAATAGCATTTCTTAAGGTGCCGGATGTTCCAAGTCCGGGGTATGTCCCTACCATCTTGACCTCTGAGCATATAAGCTCCTTTCCCCAAAGTTTCCACGACTTCATATGGGCCTTCCCATTTGGGGCCCAGCTTGCCGGTGTTTTCCACAAGGCTTGCATCATTGCTGCGGTAGACGAAATCTCCTGGCTTAAAGCTCGTGCCGCGGACTTTAGCATTGTAATACTTCTCCATTTGGGTTTTGCTTTTTGCTTCCTGGATTTCCGCAACCTCTCTTCTTTCTTCAATTAAGTCTAGATTTAGCTGCAGGTCTTCGTCATTTGTTACTGGATCAAACAAGGCGCACCTTAAAGATGGCATTTCGATCTCGACTGGGATGACAGCCTCTGTCCCATAGGTCAAGGAGAACGGGGTATCCCCATTGCTTGATTTGATCATAGTTCTGTGCGCCCATAACACATGCGGAACTTCTTCCAGCCAGTCCCGGCTTCCTTGATCAATCCGTGCTTTGATGCCTTCGCCTAAGCTCCGATTTGCTCTTTCTACAAGTCCATTTGCCTGGGGGTGCTTGACCGACGCAAACCGTTGTTTGATGTTGAGCTTCTCACACCAATCCTTGAAGGGGTTGTCCCGAAATTGCTTTGCGTTGTCCGCGACTATTTCTCCCGGAAGTCCGAACCTGCATACAATGTTATCCCATACAAACTTCTTAACCTGATTGCCGGTGATTGTGGCGAGGGCTTTGGCTTCTATCCACTTGGTAAAATAATCTATTGCGACTATCAGGTATTTGATCCTTCCTGGGGCTTCTGGGAATGGGCCGCAGATGTCTATTCCCCATTTGTAGAACGGCCAGGGGGAGGTGATGGGATTTAACTTTTGTTGAGGGTTCCTGGAAACCGGCCGGTGTACCTGGCAGTCTTGACATTTGTCTATGATTTCCCTTGCGTCCTTGTGCATTGTGGGCCAGTAGTAACCGGATCTGATTGCCTTGGCCACAATAGACCGCGGTCCAGAGTGCATGCTGCACGAGCCCTCATGGATTTCTCTGATTACGTAGTTCGCCTGTGCCGGACCTACGCATCGTAACCATGGTTCTAGAAAGGACTTGCGGAATAATACCCCATTGATAACAGAGTATTGTCGTGCCTTGATTTTCAATTTTCTAGCTTCTTTTTGATTTGCTGGAAGTACTTCGTCCTTTATGTAGGCTATGAGGGGAGTCATCCAAGTTTCCTCTTCTTCTTCTACTACGGCCATTACTTCCTTTTCTTCTATTGATTTGACCTTCAATGTTTCAACAAGAACTTGTTTTGACAAATGAGCGAAACTGGTGGA
The DNA here is from genome assembly GCA_021014915.2 of Artemisia tridentata subsp. tridentata. NCBI lineage: Eukaryota > Viridiplantae > Streptophyta > Magnoliopsida > Asterales > Asteraceae > Artemisia > Artemisia tridentata. The sequence continues at coordinate 110,865,037 of CP139502.1, read as the reverse complement.
GGCTATCTTGCTTAGGTCATCTGCCTGTTTGTTCTGGCTGCGCGGCACCTGTCTGATGGAGAACGTGCGGAAGCTTTGTATCAAGGCCTTAGCTTTTGCTAGATACGAGGCCATACTTTCTTCCTTGGCTTCGTAAGCCCCATTAATTTGGTTTGCGACCAGCCGGGAATCAACATTCGCGGATAAGTGTTGGACTCCCATTTGCTCAGCTATCCTTAGACCTGCTATTAGTGCTTCATACTCCGCCTCATTGTTAGATGTATCAAACTCAAATCTTAATGCATAAGTAAATTCCACACCTTCAGGGTTTGTGAGGATCAGGCCTGCTCCGGATCCTTCTTGGCAAGATGATCCGTCAGTATATAAACTCCAAGGCTTGACATATGGATGTTCTTCCGCGGCTTCTACGGTTGCCGGAGTCTTTTCTTCTGGGATTTCCGCAATGAAGTCAGCTAGTACCTGTCCCCTTATTGATTTCCGCGGCCTGAAGTTGATGTCATGTTCTCCCAGTTCTATAGCCCACTTAGCCAATCTCCCAGTTTTTTCTGTTTTTGCGAGCATTTGTTTGATGGGCTGGTCCGTGATGACAACTATTGGATGCGCCTGGAAGTATCTCTTCAATCTTCTGACTGCATGAATCAGTGCTAGAACCAACTTCTCCATTGGGTCGTAATTTACCTCCGGAGGTTGCAATGTGCGGCTGATGAAGTAGATGGGTTGCTGGACCGGCCCTCTCTCCACTAGCAAGACTGCACTAATGGCTTCCTGTGCCGCGGAGAGGTACATAAGTAGTTCTTCCCGTGGTTGTGGGGCCGCCAGGGTGGGAAGGTTGGCTATGTGGTTCTTCATTTCCTTGAATGCTTGCTCCGCTGCTGGTGTCCAATGAAAGTCACTTTTTTTGATGCATTTCTTCAATGTCTTGAAGAACGGCAAGGATTTTTCCGCTGACTTCGATAGGAAACGATTGAGACTTGCCAATTTACCATTTAGGCTCTGCACTTCTTTAAGTGTGCGGGGAGAGGGCAACTGGGCAACCACCGCGGATTTATCCGGGCATGCCCCAATCCCGTTTTTGTTGATCAAATGTCCTAAAAACATTCCTTCCTCTGCCCCAAAGGTGCACTTCTTTGGGTTTAGCTTCATGTTAATTTTTCTCAACGTTTTGAAGGTTTCTTCTATATCTCTTAGCATCTCCGTCTCCGAATGGCTTTTAATTACTAAATCGTCCACATATACTTCTAGGTTCCTCCCAATCTGCTTCTTGAAAGCCTTGTCCACCAGTCGTTGATAGGTAGCTCCTGCATTCTTTAATCCGAAAGGCATTTTTTTATAACAAAATATACCTTGGTTCGTGTGAAAGGCGGTTTTTTCCTCGTCTTCCGCGGCCATTTGAATTTGGTGATACCCTTTGTATGCGTCTAGGAAGCATTTGAAGGTGTAGCCGCAGAGGGATTCAACTTTGTGGTCAATCTCCGGTAGGGGGTAGCAGTCTTTTGGACATGCCTTGTTTAAATCTTTGAAATCCACACACATTCTCCAAGTCCCATCACTTTTTTTGACCAAGACCGGATTTGACACCCAGTCGTGATAATGGACCTCTCGCATTATGTCTGCCTCTACCAACTTTGCCACATCTTCATTGATGGCCTTGTTTCTTTCAGGAGCTTGTCCGCGCTTCTTTTGCCTTATTGGCGCGTATCCCTCCCGAATATTGAGCCTATGCTCTGCTGCGTTCCGCGGCACGCCCGTCATATCCGACGGTTGCCAAGCGAAAATATCCAAGTTATTCCTCAGCAAATCACATAGGTCTTTCTTCCCTTGATTTGTCAAACTTCCCCCTAGTGTGACTGTTTGGTCCGCAAACTCGGGATGTATAGCAACTTTTACGCCGTCGTTGACTGGAACTTCTTCAAAATCCTGCTGCGATGTCGATTCTGCTATCGTCCGGCATTCTATGGGCACTATTTTGTCACTATGTATTGTTACCACTCCTCCTTTCGTGGGGAATTTAATCATACCGTGGGCCGTGGAGGGAATGAGCTTAAGCTGTCTTATCCCCGGTCGGCCTATTATGTCGTTGTATTGGGAGGGCGATCTGACAACCATGAAGTTCATCCAAGCACTTGAGGAGTTCTCTTCATCTGCTAAGGTTACTTCCAGCAGAATTTGCCCTAAAGGCCACGACAACTCTCCACTGAATCCAAGCAGGGGGGTCGCAGCAGGGATCATTCTTTTCTTGACTTCTGGACTCAAACGATTGAAGCAATGTTCGTACAAAACCTCTGAGGCGCTTCCATTATCCACATACATTCGGTGTACATGATGTCCGCCTACTTCTGCCTTTATCACCAGCGGATGATCGTCCCAATCATCCTCCCGTATGGGAGGGAAAGATATTTCCATATTGGGGTAGGCGTTAGAGGTTGTTTTCTGCTTCACATTCCGCGGCCAGGCCTGTATCATGAATATGGCCGGAGCTTTATCTTTAGCCGCGGTTTCCTTCTTTCCTCCCTTGGAGGTTCCGCCTTTTTGGGTCCCGCTCTTGATCTCTTTTACCAGATGCGCCAGCTGTCCTGATCTGACTGCTTTCTCAATTTGTCTCTTTAATTGAAAACACTCGTCAGTGTGGTGGCCTTTTTCTCTGTGAAAATCACAGTATTTGTCTTTGTTTCTGAACTCGGCCGAACTTGACATTGGCGGTGGGGCCGTAAATTTGACTGAATCCATTGCCATAATTTCTTTTGGTGTTTTTGTGAGGGGTATGAATCTATCGCTCCGCCTTCGATCTGCCCTAGAGCGTTGTTTGAATTCTGTCTTCCTGTCAAAAGGCTGGGTATTGGTTGTCCGGGATCCTCCTTCACCGGACTTCCATGCGGAACGGTCATGTTTTTTCTTAGATAAGTTTGCCGCGGCAGTTTCCCCACGGACGAAGGCAGTGGTAATCTTCCACATCTCGTCCATGGTCTTTGGAATTCTGTCATTAAGCCTCTTGATTAACTCCGGGTTGTTAATACCGTGCATGAACCCTGAGACTCTCATGCATTCCGGGGCACCCTTCACTTGCATGCTTTCTGTCTTGAAACGATCAACGAATGCCGTGGTTGTTTCCCCTTCTTTTTGTTTGATATGATGGAGCTCCACCGGGTCTTTAGTATACTTCTTTTGTTGGAGAAAATAAGACAGGAAGTACTTCTTGAGGTCCTCAAAGTTATCAATGCTTTCCGCCGGCAAGTCGTCAAACCACATTCGAGCATGCCCCATGAGAGTGGAGTTGAACATGTGACACCATGTGGGCATGGCCCATCGCTCTACTTTTGCCGCAGTGCAGAAGCTTTTCATGTGGTCCTCCGGATCTCCGGTCCCATCGTAAGTCTTGACATTATTAGGCATTCTGGTTCTTTTTGGGAATTTGAAACACCGAATCCTTAATGTGAACGGATTAGCGTCTTCAACGTCGTAGGGATGATAAAGATCATCCTCTTCCCCTTTACTCCTTCCAGACCTTGCCCCCCAGTATTCCCCTGCACTGTCCTCACTTTCTACAGGTGTTTGCTTCCGCGGTCGTTCGTGTCTTGAGTATGTGGACCTGCTTCTGGTTCTATGTTCCCTAGAACGAGGGACGCGGCTAAGGGTTGGGCTGGGCGACCTTTTCCTGCTGCTTTCTGGGTATCTTTCCTCACGAGGACGCCCCTCTTGTCTGTAACGCTCTGCTTCAGCTCTGCGCTCTCTTCTGGTACGGCTTTTTGTTTTAAGTCTAGAGAATACGTCCGCCTTCTTCTCTCCTAGGCGTGACTTAACATCCCCCCTCCTTTCTCCCAAACGGGTGAAAACGGTAGATCGGGGATATTCCATTTCTTTGTCACCGCCCCTAGGTTCCTTGCTGAGCCTAGAGAAAACGCTTCGGGAGTAAGAGCTTTCAGAGGGCCCTGACTTGTAACTAGGACTGGATTTCCGCCTCTTCTCATTCTTTCGTTCCCATAGGGATCTTGACTGGGAGTTTCTGGATAGTCCTTGCGGGGAAGGGTCTTCCCGCGACTCATCCTCGAACTCAAGGCGAGTCCTTACTTGGTTTAGCTTTTCTGCGTGGACCTTTTCGGACATTAGTGGCAGCAATCGGTCGTAGTGCTGATCGCAAAACTTCCTGATTGCTTCATCCGGAAGGGATTCCGCATGGAGTTCCTGCTCCTTGTTTTTTCCCATATCACGAGTGTTACGCACGGTGGAAGGTTCCTGGGAAGGAGAAGGATTGTTTCCTTGATTGCTCATGGTAGATTTTTCTTCCTTTTGAAACGCAGTTTGTGTAACTGGTCCCACGGATGGCGCCAAATGTTAGTACAAATCTTTGGCACACTCCCAGACCTAGGTTAGACTAGTTCTTGGAGGGTAGATCTTGCACCGATTACTTCTTGTTAACTGCTAAGACAAAAGTAGCACCGTTAGTCTTACCGCGGAAGGGGGGTTCCGCGGTTGGCCTCCGGTGTGAGAGTAAGTATATTTATTTAGAGAGATAATTTAAGTGCGGACTGGGTGTAGTAAATGCAGTTAGGTGTGGTAATAAATGAGATGGGAGTATTTATACTACCCGTATACTTACTGTAGCTACCTCGAAACTCTGCGCATTAATTACTGAGTAGGTAATTGTCAGAGCAGCGCATGGCTGCGCCATACCTTAGTAGGTAAATGTCAGATCAAGTGGAAGACACAATCCCACAAGATCTGGCTTTAGGTAGTCGCGGCAGGATAGCTGTCGACATCGGATTAGATCCCCGGACATAAGAGACCGGGGATAATCTTGTCCGGATTGCGGGAGTAGGATCTGCCGTGGTTTAAGGTGTTAGTCATGCCCCGGCCCAATATACTAGGGTCCGGGGATACTATATGGATCTACGATCTACCATTTATAAACAAAATCAACCTTTGCCAGCTACCAGTCTGAATCCTAGCATTAATTTTAATTATGATCTCCTTTGTTTAGGTTTTTCAAATGAACATCTTAGTTCAACATTACTATAAATATGTTGGTAATGTAACTTACAAGAGATATAGTAATAGAGAATTTGAGTGCCTCTAACATGATCCATTAAATCACAAGGGTAAATAACATGAAAAGACACGGTCGTATTTCTTTACATTAAGTAGATGTAACTCGCAACAAAAATGTCCGTAATTTTTGTAGATGTAACATGAAAAGACTGCTAATTTTTTTTTTTTTTTTTTACATTATCAGTAGATGTTACATGAAAAGACAGGGTTGTATTTTTTTACATTATCAGTAGATATAAGGCAATTTCTTACCCCTACATCCAATTCAGTAGATGTAAATCGCAATAAAAATAAGTCCAGAATTTTTGTTGCGAAAACTTCAAAGAAAGGTGGTTGCAACTCACTTTCATTACAAAGAAGGTAATTCATCAACATACCAAAACAAAATGCAGAAAGGTGGTTGCTTGATGTGTATCATACCTCAAGTTTCAAACATTATGATTGCTCGTTCTTGTAAACTTGGATTATTTTTACCACAATCAAAGAAATACGACAAACCCTCATAACAATCATGTAATTGCCAAAACTAACAATAGGATACAGTAAACTTCTTGAGAATGTAACATGGATTGTGAAAGAAGATAGTCAATTACATCCATTAGCATAGAGAAGAGGTCATGCATGAAAGTAAAAGGGGGTATGTTTCAAGTTCTAAATTGCGTTATAGGCACTACAAAAACATGGGCACACCTCATGCTGAATATTTGTTTTTGGCATTTCTGTCAAGTTTCTTCGCATCATCCTGCAACACAATGCAGACGTGAGTAAGCAAACAGACAAAACAACGTCCAAATATTATTCCATTAGAAAACAGGGAACTGAAAGATTACATGAAATATGAAGCCAATGTTCTCATTGCTATCAAGGAACTCCTTCCACTGTTTCCCTATGCTTATCTGAAAACAAGGCAAATACATCTAATTAGCATAGGTTCAAGCAAAGATCTTATGTCACGAATAACATCTGAACATCCTGTTTCATTTAGGGGGTGTTTGGCATTGTGTTCCGAAATTAATTATTTTATTACTGTGTCGTTGTTTATCAACGTTTTTGCAAGAATAAATTTCTGATGTTTGGGTGTAACGAGACTGATTCTGATTATTTAAGGGTCTACATAATCAGTAGTATAGCCGCAACAAAACTGATTCTCATTATCTGATAGTTAAGGAGTCATTTCACATTTTAATCCTGAAATAACCTGAATTTGCCAAATACTAAAGTGGGACTATACAGCTGATTATATTATTCCAAAATATTCCCTAACACAAAAACACTTTAAAAACTCAAGGGCAAACACCCCCTTAAACAATATAAGATGAAATAAAAATATGTTTTCAAATAAGCTGCTAGGGATGACCAAAAGGGACAGTAAAGGTAAACTGAAATCGAGTATTATTTGATAAGAATAACTAATAGACAACTATTTCAAACATTCGTTGACTAACCAGTCTAAAATCATTATGAAGTTATGATATAGGTTTAGAGAGACTTGGGTTTATCCTTGTGTTGTTTGCCATATGATAACGCTTTCATGTTGATAACGTGTTGATGGTATTTACCATTATGTGGTTGATACATCTGAACCAAAGTTTAATGATTTGAAACAAATACCTGAGCACTCTCATTGGCAGCATTCTTGGTCCACAAAGAAACTTTATCAACCCTTGCTCTTACATTTACAACTGCTCCACAAATATCATCTCCATGATCAAACTGTTCTCCAATCATTGCTAGCAACTATTTTACATATGGAAAGATGTTAGATCGGTAGCATGAAGCAGTAAGACCCTTGGGATAAAAAAAAAAAAAAAAAAAAAAAAAAAAAAACCCTTGGGAAAAAAAAAAAAGAAGGCAAGTACCGTATACAGCCAAGGGTTGTCAGACTTTAACTTTTGAAACGTCATAGTCCACTTTCCACCATTAGCACAAACAGGGTCCTCCCACTTAGGCTCGATTTCTTTTTTGAAGCAGTAAAAGTCAGCTCCATTGGCCAGCTTGCCTGGTTTGTGAATATTGTTGTAAAGGCTGCATTTACAGAATGCATAGATTGTAGGCATCAAACATAATTTATAATCGTTTATAGAACATATATCAAATGCCATGCTTGAATCTATTAAAATACATGAGTACATCTAAGAGCTATATAACTTCAAGTTTGTAGTAATGAAGCATCAAAAGTCCTTTAGCAGGAGAAATCAACTGTGACTGATTATCGTAAATCTTATTGAAAGAATGTGTACCAGCTACTTTTCAGACTATTCACTGAAAGTATATTCCAGATATGAAAAGAAAAAAAAAAAACAAACTAGCTCTGGATATCCTCTATAAAAGAAATAGCAATTTCAGGAGTAGAAAAGGTATATAATTATGAAAGCCTTTCCCGCAACATGTTCTAAATATAGTAAATAAGTGATCTTTGAATGCGTAGTTACAGCTACTTAGAAGAATAACCATCGCAGTTTAAAATTTTATCATTACGTCAACATTATCTAGTGTGAGTCCAAACATGCAAACATTATACAAGAAATTAATAATAGTAACCAGTTTCATCGGGATCCATTCTACAATTACCACGATATGGATCAATACAACATTTCAGTATTTCACTAAAAGATATCAAAACTAAGATTTGAAAATCAAACACATAATAAAGCATATTCACACAAAGTTTATGAAATCTATTATATAAATCTTAGATACAAGATTAAGGCCTATTTTAGAGAGATTCACTATATACAAAATTTTGATTCACATGTAACGCTTTCAATCTTTCATTATCTTGTAGCTCAGGATTCATACTAATTAAGAACTCCATGATTTAATGTAAGCAAATATTTTCTGGAATAATAATACGTTATAGACTTATCGTTAAAAAAAACATTCAATTAGACAAAACCAGCTCAAAGATCAGTGATACGCGGAAACAGATCGATGCAACTGATGAGTACAATACTTCCAAACATATATCTCTCAAAAGAAAATCTGAACAATCTCGACAGGCTAAAAAGCGAAAGCGGATAGCTTAAGTAACTTTTTGAGTTATGATGCAAGAGAGAAATACAGTTGATCGAAGGTGAATTATTACTAGATCATGCAACAACATTTGAAATCCATAGGACAGCTAAGCATGTACATAAATAGGAACCTATGATATGTATTTGTCAAAACAAAAAGTTCCACAAGCAGTATGCATTTAGCCATTTAATCCATGTCAGAGGTGATTTTTACCTACGTAACGCAATCTAAATCAACCAACCTCAGAAAGCTAGAGAGTCAGAGAACAAACCCAAACTGCTAAACTCTAAACGAAATCATGCCGTCAAAACGCCTGCCATCTTACAAATGTACGTCCTAGGTTTTAAAAAGCGCGATGCGCGTCGATGCAATAAGGGTCAAAATGCCGAGGCGCGAGGCGAATTCACGCGCATCACGTACCCAAGGCGACAATTTTATAAAAAAATATTTAAATTATATATAGTGCACAAAACACATTAATAACACATTTGTACCACATTTAATGTCAAAAGATACCATGCATGTTCATAGTTCACGATTCTATATCGCTAAAACACATAAATAGTCGAAAACTAAGATCAAAAGTCTTATCGTTTATAAGGAATTGGTCAAATTTGACCCATATCTTAAAAGTAAAGCCCATGAGAAGAAGCCCAATACACATTATTAAGTCCAATTTTATGGTATAAGGCCAAAAGTACATGATGCGCAAAAAAGCGTTGATGCGTGCCTGATCGCGCGCGCATCACCTCGCATCCCGTAAACGCAACGCATCAGGGTGTCTGATGCAACAGAGCCGTGCATCGCAACGCATCACGCCTGACGTTTTTAAACACAGTGTATGTCAACATTAAAAGTAGATATATATGCCTAAAACCATAATACACCACATGCAAATTAAATAAATAAAAAAAAAATTCTTAACTTCCATGTTTTTGTCTAATTATTTAATCCATAATGAACCGTGCATCATGAACTAACGTCATGAAACCCTAACCCTAGTTCAACAACTGAGCCTTAGCCTAACAAATCAATTTATTTAGAACAAATACCACATATTCTTACAGCACATAACCGTTACAACCAGAATAACCATATCAAAAACCTATTTCAACAATTCTTCCAAATCTTCAAATTCAGTGCCAATTCAAATCATCATCGCACAACAACACGATTAACATAGCCAATCATCAATTAACCTAAAGAATCAAAAACCTAACTTTGGCGTCTCCTACCAAACCTTCGAATTCAGTACTAATTTTGCACAATCTAACCTAATCAAATACATTAAGAAACATCGATTAAACAAAAATCAACACACTAAAAAATCACATACATTAACCTAAAAATCAAATCAAAACCCTGAATTCACTAGATCCTAAAAAAAACTCTGAATTTCAGCTCCAATTTCAAACAATAAACCTTATCAATAACATCAAGAAGAATCAATCAAATCAATCAACCTAAAGAATCAAATCAAACAATCTCAAAACGCTAATTTAATTTCACAAAACTGTCAAAACCAGTACTAATTTCACTTAATCTAATCAATCACATCATAAACAATAAAACAACCATTTATTAAACATGAGTTAACCCAATCAATCATGCATACACCATATTCAACAACTCTTCAAATACGTTCATATCCATTACCGATTAACAAGTATCACACAAATCCTAACCTATTCAATTACATAAACCCTAACTTCACCGACTCTTACAAAACCTTCAAAGTAAGAAACAATTTCACGATTAACCTAATAAATCACATAAACAATTAACACGATGAACCTACAGAATTAAATCAATCCCTAATTGCATCAACTATAGCAAAACCTTCAAATTCAGTACCAATTTCACATCATCAACACAATTACAGAAACCCTAATTTCACCAACTCATCAATAAATCTTCAAAGTCAGTACCAAATTCACATCAATTATATAAACAACAGTCCAATTAACCTAAATAATCACATAATACCAAATCAAAACCCTAATTTCACAAACTCATAAAAAACCTTCAATTAAACCTAATCAATCACATAAATATACATCAATCGAACAAAATTAACAGCAATTATCACATTTAACATAAATAATTAAATACAAACCCTAATTTCACCAACTCTTAGAAAACCTTCAAATTCAGTACCAATTACACAATTAACATAACAAATCAGACCAATTAAACAGTAATTAACCTAATCAAGCACATAAACCCTAATTTCACAACTAACATAATAAATTGGATAAATAAGTACCTCCAGAAGTCTTCAACGGTGGAGAAAGTATAGATAGGCCTCATAGAACTCCCCCAAGCAGCTTGCTTTTGCTTAGCAGCCGGATTATCAAACCAAAACGTCCATGAATGCTCCAACGGATGCTTCTCAACTGCTGATGTTGATGATGATGACGTGTCTATGACGTCACCTGTCACGATCTCTCCTTCTTCAGGCTGGTTGTCGTCGTCTACGGTGTGGTGCTCTTCTGGTTTTGATTCTTCAACCATTTTTTTTCTTTCTCTCTCTAGAATTTGTGAGTGGTTTCAGGGGAAGATTGTGTAACTGAATTGGGGCTTTAAGTGGAATGAAGAAAGTGTGAATTTTTTATGGGCTTTGTAATAAGCCCGGTTGTTGGCCCAATTTAGAGATATTTGTCTAGGGTGTTTATCGGTTTCTGTTTATTCGGTTCGGTTTTTTATTTTTGTTTTTTTAAATCAAAATCTGAATCGAACCGAATTCATATTTTATTAAATTGTACTTAATTTTAATTATTAATTTAGATTTTTAGCTAACAAAAAAATTTTGAAGCTTAAAAATGTTATACTTACTATGAAAGAGTTTTAACGGTCATTTTATGTATATAAATATATACAAATATATATATTGATATGAATTCGGTTTTCGGCTTCAATTTCCAAAACTATATCCAAACCAAAAACCGAATATTTAATTTCGTTCACTAACTTTACTTTCCATGGGCACTAACTTTACTTTCCATGGGGTACGTATTTGTAAATTATCATATATTTAACTAATATTATTTGTCCAAAATGTAACCTGATTTTCTTTTATATTAAGATTTCTAATCTTTTTCTATTTGCAAATATCCAATCATATTTATACGCCAAAGAGGTTTCTAATGTTTTAGTTATGCATGGGCAGGTTTGCATGGAAGGAAATTGAGCTTCATGATGGCAGAAATGGTACTTTGGTAAAATATATATATATATATATATATATATATTTTTTTTTTGGATAAATAAGTGACATAAGTGCAAGGATAATTATTTTTATTTGTAGGAAAACATATGATATTTTGCTAATGTAATGCATGATATTCATTTTCAAATTCTTTTTTGAAATCAAACTAATGAAAACTTCTATTAATGTAAATTTCAGATAGCAATGGAGGCATTCTCAATCATCCTATCGATTACTCAATTCCTATATACAGCTGTTCTTTACGGTTGATCAGGATGACCATCAAGGCATTGATGTTGTTACTAGATTGATTCTTTTCTAACTTTGTGTGATTTATACATTTTTAATGATTGATTGTATATGTAAGATTGTGAACTAAAAATATATGTTGAAGAAATCATTTATATTTGTTAACCATCCATGATTGATTGTATATGTAAGATTGTGTAAATCACCCTCTTATACCCTTACTAGCCTTAGGCCCGCCCCAATGGGGCGCTAGCCTTAAGTTTTGTTATTAAAAATAAATGTAGTACAAAAGATGATTTAAAATATAAACTCCGTAAATGACATAATGTTTAAAGATAAATAGTTAACGTAAAATGACATTTGTAAATGATCCGGAATCAACATAACTAACTTGAGTGTATTGTTTAAAAATTGAAAAGCTAAATAAATAAGGGAAAACTTATAGTCTATGAAGGACTTCTTTATACACAACGTTTGTTGTGTAATTGCAACGGTTGTCGTCTTTGTCACAACATAACACTTTAAGACCCTTCTTGCTCTATCCCTTGATACGGCTACATATAGTTGTCCGTGGTCGTTTCAAGTATAGACCCACCTTATATAAAGTTTGCCAAGTATAGACCCACCTTAGATTGATTAATTTGGGCATCCTGTCTTTGTTTTAGCATCATAAGTTCCTGCATCGTTCCATCTGGTGCAACCACAAAAGTGTACGATATCGAAAGCATTAGGGAAAAAAAATCAATATAAGAAGGAAAAAAATGGAAACAGGGGAGTGATTAATATTTAATGTATCCCGTCTAACACTAATTTATGTGTTTATTAAGAACATATGAACTTATGAAGTATCATGTATGAAGAACTTGTTTTCATTGAATTTATATTAAATAGTATATATGTATGTATGTATGTATGTATGTATGTATGTATTCAGTATTCGACAACAATACATTACTCGATTCATAAAAACCCAAAACTCAATACTTTTTTACTTGTATAATTGGGCTTCATAACTTTGCCTTTGCCTTTCTTTGGTTGTGGTGCAGCAGGAGTTTCATTTCCACCTGCGCCATCTTCCACGTGTTCATTTTCTTGTTTGTTGAAGGATATAAGAGTTGCTTGTAAGTTGTAACCTTGCATCATCAGTCCGCTCAAAGACTACACATTTCAACTGGATAATGATAGCGAGCCATGATTGCAAGTCCTTTATCATCATCCCTGAATCAAGTTATAGAAATAAGTGCAAATGAATTTGATAAGTTTTTTTGAAAATGAGTTGTTAAGCTAATACAATTAGACATTGGTATTATAATCAGAACGTGCTCCTTAATCATGGATGAACTTATTTATGTAAAACACTGCAACAACGACATGACATGTTATATGCTTTCAAAAGTAGAAAATTATTCACTATACCTCTCTAACATCTTGTCGTTTCTTATTGAACACCTTTTTGGTTACTTCCACATTCCTCGGCCTCTTTAGGCGACTTGCTACTTCAGATTCGATTCACTGTTAGGGTTTATTTGTTGAGTAATAGCGAAAGAGCAACATCATGAGGGTTTTATTTCCATTATTTCAATTCAATTTAAACCCTATCAGAGGAAAAAAAGATATATATACATTGAACACAACTTCATTCCATGTTAGGCTAAAATATTCAATTTGACTCCTTTGAGGCTATAATAACATCAAATCACCTGACCCTTAAGTTCGTAATCTTGGTATATTATCAATCTCAAAATACATGTAAAAAAGATTGTTACCTCTTTCATAATGGTTTTTCTTTCTCCATGTTTCAAGTTCTTTGCAAAAGACCTTTGTTGATGTGCCTGCACATTTAAAGCGACTTGTTATGTCATAAAACAAATATGGTTTGATTATAGGAATTCATTGCAAGCATGATATAGAAAAGCAAAGAATAATGGTTTTACCTAGTTTAATCCTTACGGTAACATACATTAAAGTATACCATCCTTTCTCTGTAGCAGTTTAAATTTAGTCCTATTATTTACGTGCATCAATTGAGTTTTCATACGACATGACAAATAAGCTCAAGTATATGATTTGCTACTAATTATCATCGAAAACACGTTACATGGCATTAGTACACAAAACATGAAATGAAAATGACCTTTAGATTAGGAGTGAACATTTGAATAATTCACATATGCGTATGTGGAAAATTTAGTTTACAAATATTCTAATTAATTTTTTATCACTCATATAGTCTTATGACTTAGGGAGTGTTTGTTTCGGCTTATGAGGTTATTTAAACTTTGAAAAGCTCATAATTCTAATTTTTAAATCAAGTTGATGTTATGGCTTATAAAAGGCATAAGTTCAACTTGATAAGCTTATAAGCCCAAAAAATGGGCTTATGAGCTTCTCAAAATCTACATAAGCTAATAAGCCCAATAAATAAGCTGAAACAAACACCCTCTTAAATGAGAAAAAAAAAGTGTTTGTTCTCAAATTTACCTACATCACCACGATTAATGCCATTTTCATGTTCTTGTTTGTTTGGAAGCCAACATACAAAATAAGATACGCATACACTTGGTCGAATGTTATAAAAAAAAAACTCTACATAGTATACAACAATAATAACATAACCAAAAAGCTTTTATATTTTTTAGTTTAGCAAACTTCCAAAGGTTATTTCAAACAATAATAAATGAATAAGCGGTTTGCAAATGTATCAATTTCTATGACCTATCATTCAGGTCTTAGCTAATTAACCTGATATTTATGCCACCTAAAAGATTTGGTATCATTTTAATATATAAATGACTTACGTTATATGAAGAAAAAAATCCAAAGCATGAACAAATACAATCAACAAATATATAAAAAGATGGTTTTCATGCAAATGTACCTCCATATATTCCATCTGTTACATGCCCCACTGTGTTTTGTATTCGGTATGCATAATAGCTCCCTGAAAACCGGTATGCACTTGGTCTTACATCCTCAATGATCACTTCACCTTTAGCTTTCAATGATTCCAAAAATGGTTATGGCCTTCATGATATGCTGCACAATACCTTTAGTTGGGAGTAACGGCTGCAAAACTTAAACTATTAATTACTTAGGTAAATGTACACTTTGCAATATCATACGTTATCAATTAAGAAAACGAATCAAGTACCATTTAATCTTGTAAATTCTAAAGTACATGACAAGACTATAAATACAACCATTCCCAATTATCTAATCAAACCGGGTAAGGTTGGGTCAACCCAATAACATATTGTAGTTCACTTTTGGAGTTTGTAAAAACTCAAGTACTATATATGGCTACAAAAACATTAGTAGCGTAATAACGATCTACTCTACTGATATTAGTAGAAACATGACAGGAAGTGGCAATCCATAAATCAGAATGGTGAATATCTGGATTTTATTCTGATTTATCAACTATATCATGATTCTTATAGAAAGGCGAACAAACTCTCTTATATCTCAAAACCCTCCTCATTTCAAATATTGGGTGTTATCACTAAGTTGAAAGCAACAACTAATGCAATCTTTTTCTCCCCTTATTATCTAACAAATCCATCTATAAAGACTTTCCTTACATTGGTCATCTCTGCATAACATCAAATGGGGGATATTTAAACTCTTAAAGACACTCAAAAGCGACATACTCTAACATGGATATACTATAATAATCTTTGATGCCGTAAAATAATGGTTTCAAACTGATAAAAGAGAAGATTTTGACCACTGCACATGAGTCCCGACCTACATGCCATCACCGTGTGTTTTTTTTAAAGATATGGTATTGCTTGAGAAATCTCTATTGAGCATGAAACACCAATCGCATATAGAATGCAAATATAATTTTTGATAAAATAAATGTTACGTGTATAAAACATTTTTTTAATAAGATGCAGCTATATATCAAAAACGCAACATGTATCCATGATTAATATTTTGCGGGTCGGTTTTTAAGTCCCTATGTATGAGAAACAACCATTCCATCAGTAAGGTTGATTGGTAGTTTATTGGATATCTAGAAAAAGGACAAAAATCAAGAAAAAAAAATGACAAAACGAGCACGAGAAATGGAAAGGAGCATTTAAAGCCGAGGCCGGGGAAGAAATCATCAAAAGTAATCATATTTGAGCTCAAAATTACAAAATCAACCCTTGGATCATGTCATAATTTCAAAATCAGTCCTTGGAATAACTTTCCCCATTTGGCAGATTTGGTCCTCCAAGGTTATCATCTAGTTCACATTTAATCCTTAAAAATAACCCAAAATTAAAAAAAAAAAAAACAAATAACCCAACACACCCTAGCCCAATATCACTAAACAGCCCAACTCCCTTTTTAATTAAACACTCAGATCCAATCTACCCGTTTACCCAAGTCAACATTCGACCCACAAGTCAAATAAAA
Source organism: Artemisia tridentata subsp. tridentata (assembly GCA_021014915.2). NCBI lineage: Eukaryota > Viridiplantae > Streptophyta > Magnoliopsida > Asterales > Asteraceae > Artemisia > Artemisia tridentata. The sequence continues at coordinate 110,849,115 of CP139502.1, read as the reverse complement.
AAAAAAAAACCAACTCCCTTACCCGTCATTTACTGTTCCTCTTTCTCCCCCAAAATTTAACCTGCTCTCTCCAAATTACCCATACATTAAAATAGGTTCTAGAAGCACTGACACATGGGCTGACACAAGGAATGAGGACGTGGACAAATCCCAGCACCTTATTGGATGAGACACCTCAAAATTTTGATCCTAGGGCTATAAATGAAAGATTGATGATCAAGATTGATCCAAGGGATGTGATTAGAAGATCTAGAGCCTTCTGAAACCCTGGAAGCTCACTTCTTCAGGCCTATAAATAGAAGACTCACCTCTCTCACAGAGCTGTCCAATTTTTCATGTTTTAGAAGAATTTAGGCCTTTTTATTTTCTTGTCAAATTTACTTATTCAGTTATATTTTACTTTCATTGTAATTTACTTATTCAGTTGAATTTTCATTGTCAAATTTACTTATTGTAATTTCATTTTTAGAATTAATATAATTCAGTTTTTAACTTAATTACTTGCACAATTTACTTTCAAGCTTTAGTTAAAAGGTCTTTTATAGTTCATTTGGTTTCATAAGCTCTTATTTCTATTCATTAAGCTCATTTAAGCTTCTATAGCTTATTGTGAGTTTCTGTTTTGATTTAAACTGTTTTGATTTCAATTTTCCAAAAAGTCAAAGAAAGTCAAAAATAGGGTCAAATAAGCTAAGTGGATGATAAGCCAGAGTGGGATGGGCTTATTGCTGTCACCACCTTGTCATTTGACAAGCTGGAGCTGTTGAGTAGCTCCTCGAGCATTTTTGCCCTGTTTTGAGCAAGGGTTTGGTTAGTTTTTTGCTTTAAATTCAAATTTTAGCTTAATTACTATTCATTTGCTTATTTCTGTCTACTCAGTGCTTATTTGACTATTGTTAGTTTAATTGATCTTATTTGTGGTTAATTTGTTAGTTGTTATGTGCTTAATCTCATTTTGCTCTTAAATAGCTTTAAAAATCCAAAAATAGTCAATATAGGACTCAGCTTATTTAAATGCTTATTTACATTTAAAAATTGTTCATTAGGGGTAAATTAACTTAGTTAATCATTAGTGATTCAGTTTCATAGCTTATATTGGTCATTGATAGTTAAAATCTCAAAATCAGTAGCAATAAGGGGTGTTTGAAATAAGCTTGAAAGCGGGTAAAATCAGATGTTACTGTAAGTGAACTTTGTTTGTGCTTAATTGGACTTAGATAAGTTGTTTATGGTTTGTAATGAACTGATTTGAAGGATTTTTAGGGATTGAGTTGGACAGTCTAGGATTTAGAATATATCCTGATCATAGTAGCTTATTATAGGATCAAGCCTTTTAAGCCCTTATTTGTGGTATTTTTAGGTTCATTTTAGTGCATTTAATTAAGCTTCAAGTGCTGGGTTGAACACATTAAGGGTCTGAGAAGCTGTGTTCATATCAGTAAACATGTGCATCAGTAGCCTATTTTCCACATTTAGCTTTAGTTTTTGAATTTTCATTTGTTCATTATAAGCTCAATTAAGCTCAAATTTGGTACTTAAGATCTTTGGTTGCTTATACACTTGTTTCATATTTTTGAGATTTTTTAGGATAGCTTTTTAGCAGCTTTTTCACAGCTGCAAAATCACCTCAGTAGCCTTAATTAAGCCTGCCAACAGTAGCCATATAGCTTATTGAGTATAAGTGCTTAATTGATTTTACTTGTGGCTTATCCTGAGATTATTTGTTCATTTAGATTAGACTTTTCTTGATTTAGCTTCTTCTAGTTTCTATTTAGCTTAATATAGCTTATCTGCCCATTTTGCTTAAAACTTAATTTCCTTTTGCTTATATTAGCCACTATCCTAATTTCATTAGCTTTTTCTGAGCTTAACTTCAGTTTTCAAGAATAGTTTTAGTTTTAGAATTTGCTTATTCTGTTGTGCTTATTGAGTTCTAAAAGGAAAAAAAAAAGGTATATATATATATATATATATATATATATATATATATATATATATATATATATATATATATATATATATATATATATATAGTGGGACTTTCATTTCAGAACCACCATATCTACAAGAACTGCGAGAACCAATATTGTCCAATCAGATTTTAGTAAATTGATTTCAATTTATTTTCCATAGTTAAATTCGCAGGGGCAATAAGGTCATTTACCATATATTTCATTAAACTTTTTTTTTCCAATCATTAAATTTGATCAATTTAAAATTCAAACATTCCTATTATCCTGGACTTTTTTCGGTGCTACATTTTACGTTTTTTCCAGAGAACTTATTCCATCTGTATCTTTTTCCATTGTTCAACAAACCCTAAATCTGTTTTATAAACATCATATCAAACACACAATTATTTATCATATACGCAAGATTAAATATGGAACATGATCAAGGCAATATAGGCGACCATGATTATCAGAATCATCAATTACTTTTGTTATCTGAGCAACCATTTGATTTTGATCATGTGGAACATGATCAAGGCGTCAACAATGGTACGTATTATTCACAGCTTTCTATTATTCACATGATCAAGAGTAGGTTGATATTGATTTCGTCAGTATTGTAAGTTTTTAACTGAAGAAGATGATGTTCATAGCTAGTTGAACATCCTTGTCAATAGTCTACCGGAACCACTTATTGAAATTGATTTTGCTGTTATATGTTCTTGATCATGATATCTACCGAAACCACTTATTGAAATATTTTATGCTGTTATATGTTCTTGATCATTTTTTTACATGCTTGTTTTAATTAAATAATTACTTTTTTACACATTTAGTCGTTACACTTATGTTTTAATATGATATATCCATTTTCATCATTATTTTTTTTTCTTTCCATTCTATAATATATGTTTATCTAACATCACAGGCTTCTGTTAATCAGTCTGAGGGTACCTTTGAATGTTCTTGTGGTCATTTTAACCACCATGGTTATTTGTGTAGACATATTTTCTGTATTTTTCATATCCATGGAATAGACACCATTCCACATAAATAGATAAGTAGCCGTTGGCGTAAGAATGTACTACCGGCGCATTTACGTGATAAGCGTCACCGTTATGGTCCGTGTATTGAAGAAACGGAGATTTTAGCATCTGAAATTATGTCAACAGTTGAAGAATCTATAAATCTTATTAGGAATGACCCCGACCAGTTATCTGATATTCTTTCAAAGGTTAAAGATTTGAAGATAGATATTGTTGGGAATTAAACTAACAGTTGGTTCTGCTCATACATAAATTAGTACTGCTGAAGATCGTTCAAGAATACACTATCAGTACTAAGTCAGTTAGTACTGTTGGTATAAGAAGTTAGTACTATTTATTAGATAAAGACTGAATCGTGCATGGATAAATATAGAAAAGATATGATGTATATCTTATTTGTATAGGATTATACGATTGATAGTTTACTTGTAAAGGACTCCTTTTCCTATAAAAGGAGATCCTAGGTTAAGTTTTATTGACATGCATTATTGTTAGAGCTTCACGATCTCATTGTAATTCATATAGTTATTGAAGCAAATTGTTTGGTAAAACTGTGTGTTATTATTCTTACTGTTACATTCATACGATCACATACAATCACCAAACACTAAATCTTCTAAGTACTTGGTGGTAAATTTCGCGTGCTATCAAGTATACACTCAAAGTATCTCCAACACAATTCGTGTGTTTAGATCCGGTCAAGTGGTATCAGAGACAGGTTTCTGATACTTTGATTTAGAAGATCCAGAAATATTTACTCTCTTGCTACCAAGAAGATGGACATGGAGACACCACAAACATCTATCCTTGCTAAACTCCCCATGCTGAAACAGAATGAATACGATCTATGGCTGCTCAGAATAGAGCAATATTTCATGGTGCAAGACTATGCATTATGGGATATCATAATCAATGGTGATTCCTTCAAACCAACTACTTCTGAGGAAACACGTGCGGATGGTTCCAAGACCACAAAGCTCAACACTGAGCCAGTCACAAACGATGAAAGAGTCAAAAAGAAGAATGATCAGAAGGCTAGGAATTTGTTACTCATGGCAATTCCTAATGATCAAGTGTTAAACTTTAGCCACTATGAGACTACCAAGACACTTTTTGAAGCAGTTGTGGAGAGATTAGGCGGTAAATCGGCAATGAAGCCACCAAGAAGGCACAGAAAACCCTACTTAAGCAGAGTTATGAGAACTTTAGTGTCTCAAACTCTGAATCACTTGATCATATCTTTAATAGACTTCAAAAGATTGTCAGCCAGCTAAATGTTCTAAAAATTATGATTCCACAAGAAGATCTCAATATGAAGTTTCTCAATAGTCTACCTGCTGAGTGGAACACCTATGTGGTTGTCTGGAGCAATAAGCCAGAACTGGAAAAGATGTCACTGAATGAATTGTACAACAATCTCAAGATTGTTGAACAAAAGGTGAAGAAAGAAGGAAGTACTAGTTCAAGTTCTGGAAACACAGCATTCTTATCATCTTTCAACAATAACAGTTCTGATGATGTTGAAGCAGTTAGTACTGCCAGCCCTAAAGTTAGCACTGCTAGTGTAAAAACTAGTACTGCTGGCTTGACTGAGGAAACCATATATGCATTTGTGTCAGAACAATCTGGTGGGTCTCAAATCTACAATGAAGACCTTCTACAGATTGCTGAAGATGATTTGGAAGCTATGGATTTAAAGTGGCAGTTGGCCTTGATAAGTATTAGGGCTAAGAAGTATTATCAAAGAACTGGGAACAAGATTACCTTCAATGGAAGAGATGTAGCTGGGTATGATAAGTCCAAGGTGGAGTGCTATAATTGTCACAAGATGGGGCACTTTGCCAGGGAATGTAGAAGTCCTAGACAACAGAGCAATGGGAATGGAAACAAGAGTCAGAATAGGAGGACAGTGAATGTAGAAGAAACTTCTTCCTCAAAGGCAATGGTTGTTGTGGATGGAGCTGGTTTTGATTGGAGCTTTATGGAAGAGGAAGTGGAGCCAGCCAACATTGCATTGATGGCCTTTTCAGACTCTGAGGTACATATAGTTCAAAAATGCTCAAACACTTGTCATGCTTTAAAAGATTATGAAACTCTTAAGAAACAGTATGATGATCTTAGAGTAGAATTTAATCAAGTGAATTTTAGTCTGTCTAATCATAAAAGAGGACTAGCTGTTTTGGAAGAACAACTTGATTTTTATAGAAAGAATGAGTCTAACTTTAATGATGATATAGCTGTGTTAAAGAGAGATTTGCAACTAAAAGATGACAAGATGAGTGGACTTGTATATGAACTAGAGACACTTAAGAAAGAAAAGAAAATATAAAGTTAAGTGTTGACACTCTAGAGTACACATCAAAAGGGGTACAGAAAATAGTAGAGAGTCAAATACTTAATAAAGCTAAGTCTGGTTTAGGTTATAAGTCAGTTGCACCCCCAAATAGAGGAATTTTTGTCCCTCCAGGAATTGATTTGGCTCATACAGGTTTAGAAGAGTTTAAGGATATGGATTTTCCTGGATATGGTACTAAAATTAGTGAGAATCCTGTTAAATTTGTTAAGGCTGAGGATTCTTATGTTAGTGCTAGTGATAAATCTCTTTTTGAGGAAAAGATGTCCTCTGATAGGAACTCAGATGCTCCAATTATTGAGGATTGGACATCTGATGATGAGGATGATCAGGTTAAGGTTAAACCTAATGTTGTTAAGGTAGAAGTTAAACATGCTCCTAAGGTGGTTAAAACTGAAAACATAAAACCAGTTAGGAAAAATGTTAAATATACTGAGATGTATATGACTAAGAACAGATCTCCAGTTTCTAAGGGTAGTCAGAGGAACTGGAACCACTCAAAATCTAATCAATTGAATGATGAGTTTGTTATGATTAGAAAAGTATGCTTTGTTTGTGGAAGTTTTGACCATTTGGCTGCTTATTGTGATTCTAACCCATGGAAAAAGAATGTTTTTGGGAATTCAAGGGTGAATAGGAATAACAATGCTAGGGTAACTCAAAATAGTCCAACAAGGTTGACTGACCCTAATGTGAATCATAAAATGTCACCCAAAGCAGTTTCAACTGCTAGACCAAACAAATGGTTTAAAAACAAACAAACTGTTACCAGTACAAAACAAGTTTCAAATCATGCACAAACAGTTAAAAGGCATTTTTATAAGAAAACAGCAATGACCAATCAAAAATGGGTGTCTAAAGCTAAACCAGCAGTTCCAACTGCTAGGTCAGCAGTTCCTACTGCTAGAAACTTTAATGCTGTTAAGGGTAAATGGGGCAATGCTGTCAAGGCCTCAGCACATTGGGTTAGAAAATCTAACAAACCCAATGGTGCATCAATGACCTTCAATGAATTTTCTCATATTGATGCACAAGGCAGATCCAAGCCAGTGATGGTTTGGGTCCCCAAAAGGCACTAAAACCTTTATTTTGTGTGCAGGAACATCCTTCAAATGGTGAAGAAGACAGAGGCTACTCAGATAGTGGATGTTCCAGGCACATGACTGGTAACATGTCATACCTTTCAGACTTCATTGCTCTGGATGGAGGACCTGTTATCTTTAGAAGTGGTGTTGGAGGAAGGATTACTGGTAAAGGTATAATTAAAACTGGTAATCTTGATTTTGATAATGTGTATTTTGTACCAGAGTTAAAGTACAACCTCTTTAGTGTGTCACAGATATGTGATAAAAAGAATAAGGTTCTTTTTACTGATACTGACTGCCTTATTCTTTCTCCTGATTTCAAGCTACCTGATGAAAATCAAGTATTGCTTAAAATCCCCAGAAAGGGTAATACATACAGTATTGAGATGAACAACCTTGTTCCTAAAGAAGGTCTTACTTGCCTTGTTACAAAAGCCACATTGGAAGAATCAATGTTGTGGCACAGAAGGCTTGGTCATGTTAATTTTAAAACCATTAACAAAATTGCTAAAAATGGTTTGGTAAGAGGATTACCCAACAAAACTTTTCTGAATGACCAAACCTGTGTTTCTTGCCTTAAAGGTAAGCAACACAGAGCCTCATGTAAGCCAAAGGCCCAGAACTCTATTTCTCAAGCTCTATATATGTTGCATATGGACTTATTTGGTCCTACTTCTGTGAATAGCTTGAATTTTAAAAGATAATGTCTTGTTGTTACTGATGATTACAGTAGGTTTTCTTGGGTATTCTTTATGAAAACTATGGATGAGACAAGTGAAATCCTTAAGACCTTCATTGTTGAAGTAGAAAACCTAGTTGATAAGAAAGTTAAAATAATCAGATGTGACAATGGGACTGAATTTAAGAATAGGGTGATGGATGACTTTTGCAGAGAAAAGGGTATTAAGAGGGAGTTTAGTGTAGCTAGAACCCCACAGCAAAATGGAGTGGCTGAGAGAAAGAATAGGACTCTTACAGAGGCTGCTAGGACAATGTTAGCTGACTCTAAGCTATCAGTTTCATTTTGGGCTGAAGCAGTTAGCACTGCTTGTTATGTGTTGAATAGGGTTTTAGTTGTGCAACCTCACAATAAGACTGCTTATGAGCTTCTTAGAGGTAGAACCCCTGCTTTAAGCTTCATGAGACCTTTTGGTTGTCATGTTACCATCCTTAATACCAAAGACCAACTAGGAAAGTTTGATGGGAAATCTGAGGAAGGTTTCTTTGTTGGTTATTCTCTGCACAGTAAGGCTTTTAGGGTGTACAATACAAGCACCAAGCATGTAGAAGAGACTCTGCACATAGAATTTTTGGAGAATAAACAAAATGTTGCAGGTGTTGGTCCAGATTGGATCTTTGATATTGACAGTCTTTCAGATTCCATGAATTATGTGCCTGTTGCAGGTACAAACACTAACAAAAATGCAGGTTCTGAAGATGAAGATGATGAAGATTGTCTATTGATGCCAATCATGGAAGATAGTTCACGGTATAGTTCTTCTACAAAGAATGATGATATTCCATCATCAAGTGGTGTAAACAAAGAGAATGAAGCTGATGTAGGCATTGGACAAGAGGGAAAAGAAACTGAAATTCCAACGAACAGTACAAATGGAGTTAGTACTGCTCAGTCACAAGTTTCTACTGCTGACCAGAATGTTGATAATGCTGGACCAAGTCAACTTAATCTTGATCCACCAGTTACCACTACTCCCCAAGTTGATGATTTTGATTTCTTTGGAGATGGTCTGCACAATATGCCTATCAACTATGAAGCTTCTTCTACTTCTTCAACAATTGTGCATAGGAATCATCCACTTACTAATGTCATAGGAGATGTACAATCTGGAGTCAAGACAAGAAGACAGAGTCAAGATCCAGATCACCATGGTTTTCTTAGTGTTGTGTATTGATGCGTGGGTTTTGCAACCTTACAACAGGTTTTACCTCTCGAGGGATCTCAAGAGGCTTACAACCCCACCAGGCAGTGTACCTGACCGATGTAGTATAGTGTAGTGGTAAGTACGGGGGATTGATCGTTCTCCACAGGGAATAGTGTTCGTTAGGTGTGAAAGGCTACTCTAATTAGGTCTAAGGGTTGAGGAAGATTCTTTTTATGTTTTTATATTTTATAAAAGCAAGTAAAATCTCGGGTTTTGAAGGAGTGGGCGGAATTAGTTGCTAGTCAACTAACCCAAATTACTACAAATGCAAATAAAATAAAATAACAAAAATGAAAAGTGGTGAGAAACTTATGTGTAGGGAAATGTGTTTACTTAGATTTCCTTACTCCCTAACTATCTTTTACCGGTTAATTAGTGTGTATTAGTCGCGTGGATGACGGGTGTATTCCTTAATACCATTCGTGGGGTGGCGTACTTACTTCCCCAAACTCTACAAGCTCCTACTTCACTCCTATGTCGAGCCGGCTAGGAAGCTCCTAACATGGGATCACTAGAATTCGCTTGTGCATTAAATACAACCATAAAAACCTTTAGTACGCGTTTGGTTCATGTTTCTTAAGACGTTCAAGCAAGTTACCGAATAGGAAGTTAGCCAGTTTTCTTAAGCCTAACATAGATAAACAATCATCCAATACAACTAATAACACACTAACAACCAATAATCAATAGCTAGGTTTCATTAGATCTAAGCAAACACAAGATAAAATTAGCCTAACATGTTAAACAAAAGACAAGCATAAGATAGAATCAAACAACACATAGACATATTGAATGATTAATTGATAACTTATCTTTCAATGAAACATGGAAGATCTCAAGGCAAAAAGCCCTGAAAAAGTAGCTAAAATCGTCTTAGGGTTTTATCCCAAAATTCCACACACTAAGCTCTCTCTTAATGACAAAAAATTAGAAAACTATATATAGACTTTGACATCTGACGGCGTCACCTTATGCATTGTGACGCCGTCACCTCGCCGCTTTTAGGGTTCCCGGATGACCATCTTGACGCCGTCCCTCTTTAGCTCTTCAAAAATCCATTCTGGCTTATCAAGACTTGACGCCGTCGGATCATGAACGTGACGCCGTCCCCTTATGATTTAAGCCGTGACGCCCTTGATTTAGTTAAAGCGTGACGCCGTCAGAATTCTCATGCAAACTCACTGGCCCGTCATGAGTAAATTTCACATCCAACTTTTCTTGCCAAGGCATGACGCCGTCCCATGTTAATTGTGACGCCGTCAAGAGTAACTTTTAGCCGATTCTTGAGACTTTGCCGTTTTCTTCACTTTAATGCTCCAAAAACGTCCAAAATGCCTCCTTTTCCAGATTTCTCCTCAAAAGTACCTAAAATGACAAAAGGAACGATTTAGGGCAATATTTGATCAAATAAATACGATTTCGGGCTTAAATGACCCCTTAAAAGCGGTACACTTTTCGCCTCATCAAATACCCTTACACTTGAGATTTGCTTGTCCTCAAGCAAATGCGCTTTTATTCCAATCAAAATACAAGTTAGGGGTCATTTAATGCAAACATAAAAGTAATTACAACAAATAATCGTTCCACTTCAATCATAATAAGCACGGAGATTACATACTAGCACCTCACAAGTAGTGTTTAGATACTCACATCTCTCAAGTGTCATCAAAATAAATCTCATAAATGAAAACGGAAAATATCTCTCACTACCTGTCATAGCAAATAGATTACCATAGGCTTGGGAAAGGATCGAAAACCTCCTCCACTAGGCGTAAGCACCTAAGATAAACTATCAAAGAGGGCTTTTAAATGGGTTATAACGTTAGGTGTAGGGAAAAGGAAAACACGGTTTTGTTGGATAAAGGATATTTTACTGGTGGCGAGTTAAAGATCTTGATCAATTACATGTACTATACAATGTTGCTAAGCCAAGACTAGATTCGATCTTAAGCTAATGAAAGAAAATAACAAAACATAAACATAAAATAAACATAAAATGAAACGGGATGGTAGTCCGTATGTTTTTTCTACTTTTCTTTTTCTCATTTTTTTGTATTTTTCTTGATTTTTTTTTTTTTTTTTTTTTTTTTTTTTTTTTTTTTTTTTTTTTGCATACACTTTTACCCTACCATCCAAAATAATACATCATAGGGGCGTTGCATCCCCTTACACTTGAACTTTTACATAACTTTACAAATAACTATTCTAATGACTCGAATTAAGATAATTGAAAAACTTGGAGTACTTTTAAAACATTTAGCACATATGGGGGTAATAAATGATGTTCTTCCCCATTACTCCATTACACTAGTACTTTACCCACGAGTCCCAATCGTCCCAAAACAATATGTACAAGGATATGACTCGACTTAGCAACCATGTAATCAACTAGATAATTAACTTGGGTTTAAACAAATGTTGTAACAATAATGCACTAAAAATGAGTGCATACAAGGTAGGCTAAGGCGATTTGGGTGTACATTTAAGTGGGGTGTAACAAATTCTTCCTTTAAGTAAAATGCTTAAAGGTCGAAACGAAAAGATAGGCTCTGAGGGGTGTACTAGGGGTATCGTGTACTAAAAATGAGTACAACGCAAAGGGTGTGGGAGAATTACTTGACCAATGTAGCCAATGTAATTATAACAAAAACACAGGTGTAAAACAATGGGTTAATCCTAATGCCTCTTATCATGTAGTAAATCTAACTACACGAATGTAGTCTCACTTGTGGCCTCGGAATGGTCCTAACGCAAGTTCTAGAATCTAAGTGCTACCGGTACACACATCATAGCATAAATGCTTTTCCTACCAATTCTAGGGGCGAACCTCACATATTTGGGGGTGGAAAATTTTTTAGTGGTACGGTTTTTGTGCTAGTCATATAACTCCTATCCATGAGACGCTCATTAAGATCAAAGTTTCACTCCTATATGTTGTAAAAAATTTTAAATTTGGCACTAAAATTACCTTAACAAGTATTTCTCTCAGTTTTATTACACATCTACCATCAAACAAACAAAAATCAAGCGCAATTGTATTCTCAAAAATCGTACTTTTACCCTCCCCTTACACTTAAGATGAACATTGTCCCCAATGTTCAAATGACAAATGTAAAAGCATAAAGTAAAAGAATGAAATCAAATACTCCCCTGATTCGCTCGTTGGATAATGAAATTACACGGTTAAATCTTCCTCCAAAGAGAATGTTGAAGCTCCATGACTAATGCATCGCCATAAGCTTGATTCAAAACATTTCCTTGTCCAAAATAACCTGTTGAACCTGAGAAAACAAACACGAAAACCTGCATAACATCGGCGGGATAAAATCTATATATAAGGATATAATGCTTGTGGAATGATAACTTTGCAGATTCCTGGAGATTATAAGTTGGAGATTTTAATAAAAACTTTTTATGAAAACAAAATTTTCAAAAATTTCTGGAAATTAAATCTGACGCCGTCAGGTTATAACCCCTGACGCCGTCAGAAATGACCTGACAAAAATTTTCATTTTAAGTTTCCGGAAAATTTCTGGAAAAACCTTTACCTTACTTCCTGGAAATTCTGCAAAACATCATTATGACTCGATACAAGCATTTGACTCAAACAAATACGAATATGTATGCTAACTTATTATTATTATGATTCATGTTCATTTGTGTTCTAATAAACCGATTTAGATTTCCCTTACACTTATCTTTTGCAAAATACCTTTATATGTAGTTAAGACGAAGTTAAAAACAACATAAAGCATTTTCACAATTTAGTTTTTAACATGAATCAATAAGAATAAAAATTACACACACATACGAAACAAATAAAACAAACACACAAACAAATGAACACACAAAGCAAATAAAATAAATAAAGCTTGGGTTGCCTCCCAAGAAGCGCCTTTCTTTATTAACGAGTCTTGTAGCTAGACTCAAAGTCACGTATATTACGTGATCCCATCATTCATAATGACGTATCCCTGATAGATATGATCCTTGTTATCAGGGTGGTGGTGTCTCAATCGCTCGACATTCGCGGTCACTTCACCTCCTCCTTTGCTGGTCAAGCTTACTATCCCATCTTGGTGTAAACTTTTAATTATGAATGGTCCGTACCACCAGGGACTTGGTTCATTAGTAGGTGCTTGCGTTGCTGAATGCCTTAGGAGCACTAAGTCCCCTTTTGTAAATTCAACGGGGTTATTGGTTTGCTCATCAGCCTCAATGTAATTGTTATTTCCACCTTTACATTCTCTAATCTCATTTTCCATATAACTCTTAATCCTCGCCTCCCATGCAAGAATTTTCTCTCGAACATTACCACGGATTATATTGGGGTTAGCCTCCATCTTCTTCTGCAGAGCAACATCTCGTATATGTCGTGGGATCGTTGGGAAGTTTATTGTTTTCTTCCCCTTCTTCATTTGGATGGTGCTATTTTCGTAATTGATTTGTGCTCTAGTGGTAGCGAGAAAGGGTGCCCCAAGGATTATTGGCATATTCATATCATTTCTCTCAATGATCATGAAGTCGACCGGATACAGGAATCCGGCAACGTTGACCAATACATCTTCTGCAATTCCTAACGGGTACTCATAAGAATGTTTCGCAAAGGAGAGTTTAGTATGGGTGATGGATGGCAACTCATCGGTTAACTGGACATAAACGGATAAAGGCATCAAATTTACGTCGGAACCTTGGTCAGCTATCGCATCCAGATACTTATGTTTTCCAATGCTGCATGGTATTTCAAAGACCCCGTAGAATTTCTGCTTTTCCACTAACTTTTGTCCTATGAGGCATTCATACAATTGCCCACCGGGTAATGTGTCAGATTTGTCATCCGGTTCCACCTTCTTGGACTCCTTGTTGGGTAGATGAGTACGTCGATAGTTTCTCACCCAATCGTTTATGGTCTCCTTGTTTATTTCGTGCTTCAAGTAATGCTTCACTTGTTGTGACACTGGCGGTTCAACCAATTGGCGCTCCTCAGAGGGCGCCTCCTCTCCCTTGTCGGAATCGCATTTGTAAGCATTGGTGTTTCCCTTATTAAGTGGGATGAGGTCAATTTTGTTAACTTCCATAGTTATGGATTTTCCTCTTCCATCATTTCCGCCCTCTTGGACGACGGAGGTGGCCTTGACAAATTCAGTGTTAGGAACATCAGCGTCATTCCTCACCAACACTTTTTCAGGGGCTTTAGTATTTGTGTATTCTTTCAAAAGATTCATCATCTCCGCCATTTTCTCTTCCATTTCCTCCTTTTGTTTGTAGACGGCTTCCTCAAATTTAGCCAACCGTTCGGAGTGTTTCGACATGTACTCTCTCATTCGAGCTTCGAATGTTGGACTGAGTTCCTGAGGTGGTGAGTTGGGTGGAGCGTGCTTATGGAAGGGTTTAGTATTTTCCCTACGGGGTGATTCGGACAATGGTATTTGCTTAACGCTTAAGACTGAGTTAATTGTTGCTTTTTGTGGACTTAAGGGTCTCTTTTGCTTTTCCATAAGATATGCAACCCTTTTCTCAAGTTCACTAACGCTTTCCTCAGTGATTTGATTGGCTGTATCGGGCGAAGAATATGTCATGACGGCCGAGCGCACGTCGTGGGAGACTTGCCACAGTTCATCATCGTCGGATGCAAGCTCATCAATGATCTCCCATGATTCCTCGGCTCTTTTGTCGCGCAATCTGCCCCCGGCGGCTCGATCGATGGCACGCTTGGTGTGGTAATCAACATGGTCATAGAAGATTTGGATTTGAAGCCATAGATTTATGCCATGATGAGGGACTTTTTGAAGTAAGTCCTTGAATCGAATCCATGCCCCGTAGAGGGTTTCGCCTCGACGTTGTTCAAACATCAAGATATCCTTCCTTAGCTTGGTAGTTCTCCCCGGTGGGAAAAACTGAGCAAGGAAACGAGTGGTGAGATCATCCCAAGAGGTGATGGATCCTGCGGGTTGACGTTCTAGCCACTGACTAGCTTGGTCCCGCAGAGAGAATTGGAAGAGACGCAATCGGGTCGTCTCTCGAGTGGCAACATCAAGGTCTATAGAATCAACGATTTTAAGAAAGTCCTTGAGATGTTGATTAGGATCTTCAGAACGAAGTCCATGGAATGCGCATCCGCTTTGCACCAACCGGATGGTGTCGGATCGCAAGGGTGTGATATTGGCTCCTTGCGTGAGCTCAATGGTGTTTCGATAGCCGTGGTGGCTAGGACGGGAATACTCTCCTAAAGTACGGGCTCTAGGAGGTGGTGGTGGTTGTTGTGGTGGTGGGTTGTGTGGGTTAAGGATATTACCATCTTCCATGATGTCGGACGGTAATGGTTACGAACAAAGACACGAAGAAAATAGATAGACTAAAGAAAACCTAGAAAAATAAAATAAAAATCTCACTAGAAAGGAATCTAGTGAGTAGACCTAATAGAAATAAAAATTCACCCTAAACAATAACTATTCCCCGGCAGCGGCGCCAAAAACTTGATGCGTGGGTTTTGCAACCTTACAACAGGTTTTACCTCTCGAGGGATCTCAAGAGGCTTACAACCCCACCAGGCAGTGTACCTGACCGATGTAGTATAGTGTAGTGGTAAGTACGGGGGATTGATCGTTCTCCACAGGGAATAGTGTTCGTTAGGTGTGAAAGGCTACTCTAATTAGGTCTAAGGGTTGAGGAAGATTCTTTTTATGTTTTTATATTTTATAAAAGCAAGTAAAATCTCGGGTTTTGAAGGAGTGGGCGGAATTAGTTGCTAGTCAACTAACCCAAATTACTACAAATGCAAATAAAATAAAATAACAAAAATGAAAAGTGGTGAGAAACTTATGTGTAGGGAAATGTGTTTACTTAGATTTCCTTACTCCCTAACTATCTTTTACCGGTTAATTAGTGTGTATTAGTCGCGTGGATGACGGGTGTATTCCTTAATACCATTCGTGGGGTGGCGTACTTACTTCCCCAAACTCTACAAGCTCCTACTTCACTCCTATGTCGAGCCGGCTAGGAAGCTCCTAACATGGGATCACTAGAATTCGCTTGTGCATTAAATACAACCATAAAAACCTTTAGTACGCGTTTGGTTCATGTTTCTTAAGACGTTCAAGCAAGTTACCGAATAGGAAGTTAGCCAGTTTTCTTAAGCCTAACATAGATAAACAATCATCCAATACAACTAATAACACACTAACAACCAATAATCAATAGCTAGGTTTCATTAGATCTAAGCAAACACAAGATAAAATTAGCCTAACATGTTAAACAAAAGACAAGCATAAGATAGAATCAAACAACACATAGACATATTGAATGATTAATTGATAACTTATCTTTCAATGAAACATGGAAGATCTCAAGGCAAAAAGCCCTGAAAAAGTAGCTAAAATCGTCTTAGGGTTTTATCCCAAAATTCCACACACTAAGCTCTCTCTTAATGACAAAAAATTAGAAAACTATATATAGACTTTGACATCTGACGCGTCACCTTATGCATTGTGATGCCGTCACCTCGCCGCTTTTAGGGTTCCCGGATGACCATCTTGACGCCGTCCCTCTTTAGCTCTTCAAAAATCCATTCTGGCTTATCAAGACTTGACGCCGTCGGATCATGAACGTGACGCCGTCCCCTTATGATTTAAGCCGTGACGCCCTTGATTTAGTTAAAGCGTGACGCCGTCAGAATTCTCATGCAAACTCACTGGCCCGTCATGAGTAAATTTCACATCCAACTTTTCTTGCCAAGGCATGACGCCGTCCCATGTTAATTGTGACGCCGTCAAGAGTAACTTTTAGCCGATTCTTGAGACTTTGCCGTTTTCTTCACTTTAATGCTCCAAAAACGTCCAAAATGCCTCCTTTTCCAGATTTCTCCTCAAAAGTACCTAAAATGACAAAAGGAACGATTTAGGGCAATATTTGATCAAATAAATACGATTTCGGGCTTAAATGACCCCTTAAAAGCGGTACACTTTTCGCCTCATCATGTATGATGAAAAACATCATGAAGATGAGCATGAGTGTATGTTTGTATGTTTCCTATCTCAGGTAGAACCCAAGAATGTACTAAAGGCTTTAGAAGACTCAAGTTGGGTTGAGGCAATGCAAGAAGAACTGCTTCAATTCAAAATTCAGAAGGTTTGGGTTCTGGTTGATCTACCAAAGCTAATGAGAGTGATTGGTACTAAGTGGGTATTCAGGAACAAGAAGGATGAGAGGGGTCTTGTGATAAAGAACAAAGCAAGATTGGTTGCTCAAGGCTATACTCAGGAAGAAGGGATTGATTATGAGGAGGTTTTTGCTCCTGTTGCCAGGCTTGAAGCAATAAGGCTATTTCTTGCTTATGCTTCCTTTATGGGTTTTATGGTCTATCAAATGGACGTGAAGAGTGCCTTTCTGTATGGTACTATTGATGAGGAGGTCTATGTTTCTCAACCTCCAGGTTTTATAGACCCAGACCATCCTGACAAGGTTTATAAAGTGGTAAAAGCTCTATATGGATTGCATCAGGCTCCAAGAGCTTGGTATGAAACTCTTGCTAAATATCTTTTGAAGAATGGGTTTCATAGAGGGAAAATTGATCAGACTCTCTTTATTAAAAAGGACAAGGATGATATTCTATTGGTACAGGTCTATGTAGATGACATCATCTTTGGTTCTACAAAGAAAGAAATGTGCAGAGAGTTTGAGAACTTAATGAAAATCAGTTTAATATGAGCTCTATGGGTGAGCTTACTTTCTTTCTTGGACTTCAAGTACAGCAGAAGCCAGATGGAATTTTTATCTCTCAAGATAAATATGTTGGTGAAATTTTGAGAAAATTTCAATTCACAGATGCCAAGGTTGTTAGCACACTAGTTGATAAGGAGACACATTTGTTATTAAAAGATCACAGTGGTGAAGATGTGGATGTGCACATGTATAGATCTATGATTGGGTCTTTGATGTATCTCACATCATCCAGGCCTGACATTATGTTTGCAGTTTGTGCTTGTGCAAGATTCCAAGTTTGTGCTCATCTAACAGCTGTGCAGAGAATCTTTAGATACCTTAAAGGTCAACCTAATTTAGGTCTATGGTATCCAAAAGAGTCTGCATTTGATCTGGTGGCATTCTCAGATTCTGATTATGCTGGTGCTAGCATGGATAGAAAATCTACAACAGGTGGTTGTCAATTCTTGGGTTGTAGATTGATCTCTTGGCAGTGTAAGAAGCAGACTATGGTGGCCACTTCTACTACTGAGGCTGAATATGTGGCTGCAGCAAGTTGTTGTGCTCAAGTTCTTTGGATTCAAAATCAGATGCTTGATTATGGGTACAATTTCTTAAACACAATTATACACATAGACAATAGCAGTACATTGTGTATTATTAAAAATCCAGTTCAACATTTAAAAACTAAACACATTGAAATTAGACATCATTTTATAAGAGACTGTGTTGAAAAGGGGTTAGTAAAAGTTGTTAAAATACATACTGATGACAACTTTGCTGATTTATTAACCAAAGGTTTTGATGTAGGAAGGTTTCAGTACTTGGTAACAGGTATTGGGATGCTTAATCCTTCCAAAGACTAATGTCTAAGTGTTTTTGTTTTTGTACTTCTAGTTGTGTTATTTGTATAGTTTGTACTGCTTGATTGTTTTTAGGTACTGCTTATGGACATTTGTTAGTCATATGTGATAACTGTTAAAAGAAAATATTGTGTATTGTGTTTTCTTTGGTTTTGGACTAACATTTCAGGTTAAGAAAGCCTTTTAATATGGATTATGCTTTGGAAAGTATGGTGGTTTGAAATGTCAAGTGTGAGAACTTATCATACAACAAATGGTAATTGGTTCACCATGTCTAATCCACATAAGAACCAACTAGTCCAGATCAAACGGTTTCTGGTAAAGACTAATCAAATCCGTTCATGGTTGACAGTTTACCAAAAACTGGATGGTCATCAACTCACCATATCTAAGTGTAAAGAGTTGACTAGTCCAAAGCAAACGGCTATTGGTAAAGACATATCAAATCCGTTGATAGCTGATAGTTTGCTAAAAACTATAAGTGGATAAAACTGTTTTCATCTCCACATTGAGTTTATCCTAATCTTTGAAAATTTTTGCTAAACAGTTTGTACTGCTAGTTTTAACTAGTTTGTACTGATGGTTCAAACTTGGTTTCATACTGAGTTTATGCTCTATGATTCACCTCTCTCAGAAGGTCACACATCTGGAAGTGTTGAGAGCAGTTTGCAACTAAACAACTGAATTGATGGTAACTTGTACATATTGTCATAATGGAGGCTAAGCTCAAATGTCAAATGTTCTAGTTCATGTGATGGTGAAGATTCTTCCAAACAGGGGAGGAATTCGTTGCTGTTAAAGATGATTATGTAACTCAGGGGAGGATATCAACTACTCAAAATTAAAGATAATTGTGAAGATTGTGAAAGATTTTAATGGAGTACTTACTGTTATGGTTTCTTCAAAAGATTATATGTGAAGAAAATTCTCAAGTGATTCAAGATTGAAGATAAGTGTTTGAAAGAATCCACCCCATCATCAACATTGGAGTTTAATTCGAAAAACTTACCGATTTACACAGAAATCATAAGTTTAGGGGAGGATTGTTGGGAATTAAACTAACAGTTGGTACTGCTCATACATAAATTAGTACTGCTGAAGATCGTTCAAGAATACACTATCAGTACTAAGTCAGTTAGTACTGTTGGTATAAGAAGTTAGTACTGTTTATTAGATAAAGACTGAATCGTGCATGGATAAATATAGAAAAGATATGATGTATATCTTATTTGTATAGGATTATACGATTGATAGTTTACTTGTAAAGGACTCCTTGTCCTATAAAAGGAGATCCTAGGATAAGTTTTATTGACATGCATTATTGTTAGAGCTTCACTATCTCATTGTAATTCATATAGTTATTGAAGCAAATCGTTTGGTAAAGCTGTGTGTTATTATTCTTACTGTTACATTCATACGATCACATACAATCACCAAACACTAAATCTTCTAAGTACTTGGTGGTAAATTACGAGTGCTATCAAGTATACACTCAAAGTATCTCCAACGCAATTCGTGTGTTTAGAGCCAGTCATATATAGAATCTACTGTTCCCATACCAAGTGCTCCTCAAAACAAGGATGCATTGTATGAGGATCTTTTGGGTGTTACTGCTCCTCCTAAAGTTACAATTAAGAATCCCAAGAAATGTAGGCTTAAGGGTTCTGGAAGAATTAAAAGTGCAGTTGAAAAAGGTAAAGCACAAAAGAAAGCAAGAACAAACAGGAAAGTACCTTTCAAACAACGTACATGTAGTAATTGTGGTCAACTAGGTCATAATAAGGCAACATGTACAAAATCGAAGTCCAAGTTAGTAGACGAGTCTGATGCGGAAGACCAGCAAGATGTTGAAGATGAGTTAGATGATGAATATGAAAACGATGATCAGGTTACAGAACATGATGAAGATGAGCAACAAGACTCATCCGGTGAAGATGATGAATATGATTACGACGAGTAATATGATAGCCATACGCATTTTAATCTGCATCAAATACAATTAGTTTACATTAGTGTTTTTTATTTTCTATTTTAAAGTTATCTTGGATTTATATTGGTTATAGTCTTTTACTGATCAAAGTATTTTTTTAGTATGTATGTGGTTTTCAAATAATCAGGGTTTACAAACATATGTATGTGAAACATATGTGTGTGATACCATTGAAACCAAGTATGTGAAAACACGAATTCCATGTTTAATCTATAAAATTTACTCACATGTATAATTAGATGAACATTAAGGGCTGTACACTAGGTACTGAATAACATCGTAAAATTTACTCAAAAGTACATTAACTAATGAGTAATCTATAAAAAATATAAGTAGTAATTCAGCTTGTCAAAACATGTATGTTCATACGCAAAACATGTATGTTAATACGCAAAACATGTATGTTCATGGATGTTTTCATATCCTTTTTTTGGAAAACATGCATGTTCATGAGTGTTTTCATAACCTTTTTTTTTGGAAAACATGTATGTTCATACATACTGAAACATGTATGTTCATTGGTGTTTTCATGGGTGTTTTCATACATACTCGAACATGGGTGTTTTCATAACCTTTTTTTTGGAAAACATGTATGTTCATGGTTGTTTTCATAACCTTTTTTTTTGGAAAACATGTATGTTCATACATACTGAAACATGTATGTTCATACATACTCAAACATGGGTGTTTTCAATAAGCAACAACTATAAGTAGTACAAGCTTGTTTTTTCCGTACATATCATAACACAATTTTTTTTACCAAGCTAACAAAACAGTTCCATAAACTATAAGTAGTACAAGCTTGTTTGAATAGTTTCTTCGGACTACTTCGCGTCTGGAACACATACGGCTTACTCCCTTCTCCTTTTGAACTTTCACCCTTCTTCCTCTTAGGTTTCTTAACAACTTCATTTTCCTCACCTATTATTAATTACCACCAGTTCAGTATGTACTAAAAAACAAGTACGTTCAATGCAAAACATGTATGTTTAACGGAAAATCAATATTGTTCAATACCAAACCATTAAACTAAAAAATGCACACTAACCATCCTTGTCAATAGTCTTTCTTTTCGCTACCGCTCCTTTTTCCTTATTGCCGTTCTTGGTTCCCTTTTCACCTATTACATACATGTACATACATAACAGCTTAAACATAAATATATTCCCATGTACAACCAGTTATATCCACGCACCACTAATTAGTATTACATTATGCTTACCCTTGCTAACATATACGTTAGTATTTTCAAAGTCATCATCACTATCTTCCACATCTGCATCTATTGCGTCTTCAATTGTGTTCTCGCAAATAACCGGCCCTTTATCCTTTCTCCTTCCACTTCTCCTAGCACCTATAACAAGTACGCAAAAAACATCATTGACCAGTCACACATTGTTAAAATACAAACTACTAAGTCATAATAAATATAAAAGAAAACAAGACAACAACTTTTTCACATACAAGTGGTATCACATATGTTTGATTGTATTAGAACTAGTATCACATTTTTTTGATTGTATCAGAATGGTATCACATACACATATGTTACAACTAATAGTGTCACATACACACACATCCAAAAACACATGTTACTACTTCACAAACAATAGGCGCCCCTGTTTCTATCCAATTTGTTTTAACTACTGGTAACAACTAATGGTATCACATATGTT
The DNA here is from genome assembly GCA_021014915.2 of Artemisia tridentata subsp. tridentata. NCBI lineage: Eukaryota > Viridiplantae > Streptophyta > Magnoliopsida > Asterales > Asteraceae > Artemisia > Artemisia tridentata. The sequence goes on along the minus strand of CP139502.1, from coordinate 110,827,507 downwards.
GACATCATGATCAAATAATAATCAAACAATCGAACAATCAAAGAATAATCGAACAAGACAACAACTTTTTCGCATACAACTGGTATCACATATGTTTGATTCTATTATAACTGGTATCACATACACATATGTTACAACTAATAGTGTCACATACACACACATCTAAAAACACATGTTACTACTTCACAAACAATAGGCACCCCTGTTTCTATCCTATTTGTTTTGTTGGTAATATGATCCACAGCCACACAAACACATATGTTACAACAAACGGTATCACATACAAACACACACAAACACACCTGTTACTACTTCCACACAAAAAAAAAAAAAAAAAAAAATGTTCTTAACTTTAATTTTTTTACCATTTTGTTCCTACACTCAGATGCTCTTGTTAACAAAAAGGCTACTTTAAGTTTGTTAACATACAAATGATATCACAGCCACACAAACACATATGTTACAACGAACGGTATCACTTACAAACACACACAAATGCACTTGTTACTACTTCCAAACACAAATGTAACACATATGTTTCACATTATACCTACACATATGTTTCACATTAACCAAACACCATTATAATATGGTAACATCTATGTTTCATACCATTCAAACACACATCTATGATACATATTACCCCATCAAAAAAGACATGTTTGTACTTACATATACACCTGTTCCTAGTTCCACCTAAACATGTTCTGTTTCTAAACCTGTTCCAAACACCAACAATATGGTAACAACCATGTTTATAAACCTGTTCTTTTTCTTAACTTAACATCTGTACTGTATCTTAAAAAAAATTCTACAATATATTGCAAACACTTATGTAACAACAACAAAAAATACAACATTCATCCATAATCAGTCAAAAAAAAAAAAAAAAAAAAAAAAAAACCCCAAATACCCACACAAAAAATAATAATAACATTATCAAAATTAAATTCATGATCAATGAATAATCAAACAATCACAGAATAATCAAAAAAGGATTAACATGAATCAATCGAACAATCAAAGAATAATCAAAAAAGTATTAACAGGCATGAACTCAAAGTTACCAATCGAATGATATACCATCGACATTCAAAAAATAATAAAAATAAACAAATTATAAATAAAGTACATTCATGATCATACCGTCCATTGATGTTATTGTTAATCGGACACAAAAAAATAAATTGATTTGATTGTTCTTGATTATCGCCGTTCGAATGATAATTGGGGTTTTAGGTTACTATGTGCAATCGGTGTGTGTTTTTATAAGTAAATAATTAAATTGTGATATGGTATAACAAGCAAGTTGATATTGTGACGATTATCACCGAGAAATATTTGAATGTATCCCTATTTTTTTGCATGCAGTTAATGAGAGTGCATAATATAGAATTCCCTTTCTACCCTTTTCATTAATGTTTCCTGGAAATTTTGTTTCTTTTAATTACAAAAATACCATTTTCCATTGATGTGTTGTACACTGATGAGTGTCTAAATACTAATCATTTCTGTCACATTTTATCTGCAAAAACATTTAAAAACATGCAGATATACTTCATAATACAGAAAATATCATAAAATCTGTTTTTATATGATTCAGGAACAAAAAGATTAAAAACAAGTGAAAAACGAACAAAGTTTGCATAATTGTCATTTTCAGTCCCTGAAGTTTCACAAATTGGCAGAATTAGTCCCTGAAGGTTTAAAATGAAAGAAAAGTCAACTTTAGTCCTTGGGATATCAAACATGTTCACTTTTAGTCCTTGGATGAAATTTTTCTAAAAATGGCAACTTTTACCCCTCAAGTTTCAAAATTGGCAAATGTAGTCCTCGGGTATTTAAAAAGTGTAATTTATCAAATAAAACCCTTGTACTATTCACATGTTACAATTTAGCCCTTTTGATAACTTAATGGAGATTACACTTTCAACCCTTCAAGAATTCAGAAATTACAAGAATGGTCCTTGTGTTTAACAAACCCAACCGGATCACTTATTACCACTTCACAAACCCAAAACAATAAACCTACCCTTTTACTAAACCCAGTTACATACCCCAGCCCACTAGCCCAATCCACAAATAAAACCAACCCGATCCATGACCCTTTTATTTAAATAAAAGGTTTGACTCAGTCAAACCTTCTTCTTCTATACCACTAAACCCGCCTAAACCATACCAGATACCACCACCTCCACCGCCTCTCTGACAAACCCACCCCCTCCTCTGCTACACTCCACCTTACCTAACAAACCAAAAGGCATTAAATGCCTCTTCCCCATCACCTCAGACCAGTACCTAGTGGTTTATCCCACTATCTCATTTTGGCGCCAAAAATCTATATGAAGGGCTCAGATCGATTCAAGACCATCCAAAGGCCAAGAAAGATTTAGAGGAAGAGATAGGACTTATCCCACTTAGTTTTTGTATAAATAGGAAGCAATGTAAGCCTTTAATGGCAAGTAGATAATTTAGCATAATCGTATTTTCACTTTCAGTAGCTATAATTTGTAATCTCAAGTTTCAACAATCAATACAAGTTAAATTTAGTGTGTTTGTTGTTAATCTTGGTACAATTTCCAGTAGCTAATAATAATTCCAAATTTCTAAAATTCTATGTGTACTGAGAACTCGAATTAAGTTAAGTGTTAATTGAAATAACTTCTTAGTTGTTTCTATAAGCTTATACAAGCTTATAATAGCTTTTGGTAAGTTTATATTAGTTTAAACCTGTTCTAATTCAAGAAATGAAGAAAAGTCAACAAAAGTCAACATAAGCTCACAATAAGCTATTCAGAAGAGATAAGCTATCTAGGAAGGCTTTTCTGGGTTTTCTAGCTTGTGTAAACAAGCTAGGAATGTTCTTGGTCCTTGTTTCATCATTCCATAAGCTACTTCAGTTGTAAGCTATTTCATTAAGTTTGCATTATTTTAATATTTACTGTACAATAGCTTTTTATTAGCTTATTTCTATTCTTTTAAGCTTATTAGTAGTTTCTAAGTATATTTCATTCATATTAGCAGTTAAAATAGCCATTGTCTTTATTTTCTTAAAAAACATATAAAAGCCAAAAAAAATAGCTAGAAGTAGTATAGCTTAATATACTGCTTAATTTTGTTTTAAAAATTGTTAATTGTAGTTAAACTAAGTTAGTGAAACCTTTTTAATAGATATTATAAGTTAATTAGGCCTGTGCTAGTTCAATCATCCACACAGACACCTTGAAAGGGGTGTTTGGTTTGAGCAGTCAAACCAGTCAAACTAGCCATTACTGTACATTTGCCATATCACCAACATTTTACCAGCTTATTTTGACCATAATAAGTTATTTCCATGTCCTGATTAGCCAACTAGATAGAAAATCTAGTTTTTCATGGTCTGTGGTCATATCAGACCTCAAAAAGGCCAAATAAGCTAGAATAAGCCATGACCTCATTTTGGCCTTTTTCTTTGCTTCTCTGAGTCCCTTGTGAACCATTTAGTGAATAAACAAGAGTTGGTTAGGTGTCTATTAGAGTTGTGCAACTTCTGCACAACTTCTGCACACAGCAGACTCAGTGTATACTGAGTGGCCATAGCTGCTTTTCTCAGCTTGTTATTAGCTTATTCTTTTAAGCTGAGACTTTGAATTTTGGTTTGCAAGTAGTTTACCTAGTAGACTTTAAGATTCTGTGCTTGGATTCCATTTCCTAGCTTATTTCATAGCTTAAATCAAGCCTGCAAATTCCCCCTTTTTCTTGCCCTGAGCCTGCACTTAGCTTAATCAGTTTTTCATCATCTGAACTAGGGCTTAATTGGAGTTCAATTGGCCTGTTTGAGATAGGGCTTTTTGGTTTTTAGGATAGCCAGTAGTGCTAGCTAGCTTTTGCCCCCATATTATTCAACTTATCAGCTTATTTTAAGTGCTTAATCTGCTCTGCAATTTGGCTACTTTCCTGATTTTTCTGCATAAGCTTTGCAACTGTTAAACTGCTTATCTTGCTCTTTACTTGTGCTTATTTGTATTTTTAAGTTTTTTTGTGCTTGATATAGTATATTAAACTTGTTCTGGGCCTTTGGTAAAGTTTTGAGCTTATTAGCTTATTTTTAGCTTATTTGCCCAACTGCTTATCTGCCCAATTGCTTATTAGGGTTTAGTAGACTTTTGATTTTAATTTTCCTATATTAAGAATATTAATTTAGACTTATCTTGAATTTTTCAGATTTTTCCTAAGTCATTTAATATTTTTAATCTTTTTAATTAATTTATAATAGTAATTAAATCATAATAAATAGAATAATAATCAGAAAAATATAATTTTAATTTTCAAAATTTTCTTTTATTAATTAGATTCTAGGAAAAATATAATCACATCTGTAGACCTTAAGAAAAATAAAATAGAAAATAAGTGATAGCTTCTATTTAATAGATTTTATCTTTTTAATTTTTTAATTAAGCACTTTTCATTTTTATAATTTTCTTAGCTTCTTTTCACTTCATAATATTTATAGAAATAGTTTTATATTTTTCTTTGTTCATTTAGTATTTATTATAAATTAAAATAGTTTAAAAAGTAATTAAATAATAAATAATTAATAATAATTAGTTAAAAAGTGTTTAAATCTCTTTTGTATATTTGTTTTTTATATATCAATTAGAATTAATCAAAAAGCAAAAAATTCATATCCTAATCATCTGTCACTCTAATCCATACTTTCCACAGTTTGCCCATTCCAGCCTCGTTGGGAAACGATCCGGGTAATCACTTACCTGGTTTCACACTACACACGAACGTGAGTTTTTGCAAGTATCCTTTTTCACAAAAGGGTGATTTGTATTTATTCACGTGTATCCGTCGTTGCATAAATATTTATATATACGTTTTAGCACTAATCAAATTTTGGCGCCGCTGCCGGGGAGGTTGTGTTGCGACAATATTGTGTAGAGTTTTAGCGATTAGTGATTCGAAACCCTTCCTTGTGAAGTTCCTATTTCCCATAAACCATATAAAATACAAAAATATTTTCCTTTTCTTTTATATATATAATATCATATAAAAAATAAAAACCCAAAAACATTTCCGTTTTATTGTTAAAAAAAAAAAGATAAAAGCAAAATCAGAAATAATATTCCTCAACTTGGGTATTATCATAATAAGATTCCCAAACATCAGATTTAAAACTTTCCTCTGTATCACTTGCGAATATCGGCTCACCTTTGATTGATAAACAAACTATAAAGGAGGTTTAAGGATAGTTTGACATTAAATTGTCGAACTGAAAGAAGCGGGTTTTTAAGGAGCATTAATTGCCCACCTTTGCATCTCCGCCACTCTGTGCGTTTATCTTTTAGAGAGCTACCGTACGCTTGTTGATTGTTGGTTTAAGTTCACTTGTGTTTTGCTTCGATCTTGATTTAATTAAAATATTTTATTTAGTGCATGCGCACTCGTTCTTCCACGTCATCAAGCCCTTTACGTGAACTCGTAGATATTCCGAGAAGACGTAATCGTAGACGTGCTGCCCAAATAGTCGAACCCGAGATTCGTACTGTTCTCACTGATAATATGGCAGACGAATGAACAATGGCTGAGATGCTCCAAGCACCCACCGAGGGTTACGGAGATGCCATCGTTTTACCACCCATCGATTCTGATCATTTTGAACTGAAAACACATTTGATTCAGCTCGTGTCCACAAACCAATTCCACGGGTTTGAACGAGAGGATCCATATGCACACATTCGTTGGTTCAACAAGTTAACCTCTACAATCAATTACAAGAATGTGCCACAAACAGTTATCAAATTGATGCTATTTCCATTCTTACTCGAAGGGGCAGCCCGGATTTGGCTGGATAAAGAACCCCCTCGATCCATTGAAACCTGGGAAGATCTCGTAAAGAAATTTGTCAATTATTTCTTCCCTCCATCAAAGACGACTAATCTAAAAAATGAAATTGCTGGATTTCGTCAAGGTTTCGATGAAAACTTCGGAGAGGCATGGGACAGATTTAAAGATCTCTTAAGAAAATGCCCACATCACGATTTCACGGAGTTACAACAGATCAATACGTTTTATAATGGGTTGAACCAAAACGATCAAGATTCACTTAACGCAGCCGCCGGTGGCAATATCTTGAATCGTAAACCTAAAGAGGTGGTTGAAATTTGTGAAAATAAATCAAAAGTTCCTATTTCTCGAAACAAAGTGAATGTTCCTGTCACTCCTGCTTCTTCATCCGGTAACTCATCAGAGTTGGCCTTTCTAACGGACTCAATGCGTTGCATGATGAAAGAAATGAAAGAATTGAAGAGTGAAATTCATAAACCGGAACAAATCAAAGCCATAAACAAAGTGTGTGAAACTTGTGGTGGCCCGCATGCGTATTATGATTGTCAAGCAACCGATGCTTCTCTTTACCCAGCTCCCGTAGCTGCAGTAAACCAAAATCAGTACCGACCGCATGCTAAAACTCAGTACCGAGCACCAAATGCTATGGTACCACCTGGTTTTCCACCCGTGCCAAATCAAAATAATCAAAATCGCTTTGTTCAAAATCAAGGACAAAATTTCAACAATTCCCAAAATTTCAATCAAAACCGAGGTCAGAATCAGGGGAATTTTAACCAAAAGCCATGGAATGTCCAAAACCAAAATCAGACGTCCTCAGATGAGTTGCTTAAGCAATTCATAAAATCCCAAGAGGAGACAAATAGGACACAATATGAGACAAACCGGTTATTGGTTACCCAAATAAATGATATAAAAAAGTCTTTAAATGGTCTACCTTCTACCTCGGGAGGTCTCCCAAGTAACACTGTTGTCAACCCAAGGGGTGAACTCAAAGCTGTCACTACACGTAGTGGTAAAGCTTATTTTGGACTCAAGGTGACAAAGGACCCGGTACTTCCCGCTAATAATGGAAGTGCTAAATACGTCCAACCTATGGTTGTCCAAAATTCTACACCCACAATTGCTCCTCAACCGTCAAGAATAGATCCTACTCTTTCACGATTTACGGTTAAAAGTTTGTCAAACAAACTTAGTGAGCAAAGAACAGCCAGAGCTTATTCCAATATGCTCAATGCTGCTCCTATCAGTGTGCTTGATGACAGTGATGATGATGAAAATACCACTTTCATCAAAGCTATCACCACTCGTAGTGGTGCTGCTTATGAGGGACCCTCTGGTCCTATTCCTCCTCCGTTGTTTGAAATGGAAAAAGAGACGGAGGATACAACGGACAAAGTGCAAATTCCAAGCCCACAAAGTACAGCACAAGTCCATCCTCCGGTTGTCCCGAAAAAAAAATCCAAACCAGGAGTTGTCTTTGAATCTGTTGAGACTCCTGAAGTCATTGCCCCTAAATCCAAACCTTATATTCCTTACCCATCGCGCTTAAATGAGCAAAAGCTCCGCGAAAAGGCTAGTCAACAAATGGACAAATTCTTTCAAATCTTTAAAGAATTACATTTTGACATAAGTTTTGCGGATGCTATCATTCTGATGCCCAAGTTTGCATCAACAATCAAACACTTGTTAAGTAACAAGGAAAAACTGATTGAAATGGCTAAAACTCCATTAAATGAGAACTGCTCAGTGGTTATCTTGAAAAAGCTTCCGGAGAAGCTTAGAGATCCTGGAAAGTTTCTAATACCTTGTGTATTTCCGGGAATGGTTGAATGCTATGCCTTGGCCGATCTTGGTGCAAGCATCAACCTGATGCCTCATTCAGTATGGAAGAAACTTTCTCTTCCGGCTCTTACTCCTACCTGCATGACTCTTGAGCTTGCAGATCGAACTATATCACTTCCTCTCGGCATTGCCGAGGATGTGTTTGTGAAAGTAGGTAAGTTCCATTTTCCAGCTGACTTTGTGGTTGTTGAATTCGACGCAGATCAAAAGGTTCCTCTCATTCTTGGAAGAGGATTCCTAAAAACGGGCCATGCTCTTATTGATGTATTTAAGCATGAGATCACATTGCGTGTGGGTAATGAAGCTGTTACCTTTAACCATGATCAAACTTCGAGGTACTCCTCAAATTATGATTCTAAATCGGTTAACCGAATCGATGTCATTGATATTGCTTCAGAGGAGTACTCTCAAGAAAGTCTTGGTTATTTTCATAATTCTGTGAGTGGTGATCCCACCACATCTTCTCTGCCTATCATTTCCGACTCTTCCCCTTCTCTCACTCCGTTTGAGGGAAGTGATTCCAATTTGGAAGAGATCGAGGCTTTTCTCAAGTGTGATTCATTTCTAGAAGGAATTGATAACGCTGAGATTGATCTGGAGGGAGATATTCTTCTTCTTGAGAGATTGTTGAATCAGGACAATTCTCCTCCTCTCCCTCCCGTTGAACTTCATAATGAGGAAATCAAATCAGCTGAGAAAACTGATAAATTTCCTGAGATCAAGTTTAAGGACTTGCCTCCTCCACTTAAATATACAATTCTTGAGGAGGAAGTTCTTATCTTAATTGCTATTCAGATTTCTCTTCTTCCCTTCACCTACCCGGTGATTTCCCCTATCTTTCACTCATTCGGGAGTGAGGATATTACCTTTGACCCCGGCATTTTCCATCTAACATTGGTTTAAATGCCGGATATATCTCATCGGTGTGGAACTTTCTTATGTTCAATTGTGTATCTAGACATCCTGAATGAAAGTCCGATTTAGATGGTCTCTTCCACTTACTTCCCCATGAACCAATGAATTCGGGGTCGAGTCAAGCTAGCGACTCGGTTAATAAAAACAGTAGTAAAACATGGGTTTTCACCCATGTCTCACCTAAGTGTGGGGGAGATGCCCCACATGTTGTATATATGTTTGTTCTAAAAAAAAAAAAAAAAAAAAAAAAAAAAAAAAAAAAAAAAAAAAAGGCTATTAGTATTTCCTTTTCACGTTCTAAGTGTTGGTTTAACAGTCGGTACTTTGAATATTGAGGGCAATATTCAGTTCTAAGTGTGGGGGGGAATTCTAGCGAATTTGATCATATGTACCATCTAGTACCCCCATTTTTGCCAAAATTTAAAATTTTTTTTTCTCACTTAGAACGCAATAAATGGTTATCAGTCCGCCATGTCTAACCCACATAAGGATTGGCTAATCCGAGAGCAAACGGCTCTTAGTAAAGATGTCTCAAATCCGTTTATGGCTTACAATTTGCCAAAAATTGTATGGTATTCGACTCACCATATCTTTATAAGTGAAGAGTTGGCTAGCCCGCAAGGTTATGGCTTGTGGTAAAGGCATTGAAAAACCATGATTGGTAATCAGCTCACCAAAGATAATAACTGTATTTTATCTAAGAGTTGGCTAGTCCAGAAGCAAACGGCTTTTGGTAAAGACAAATCAAATCCGTTGACAGCTGATGGTTTGCTCAAAATCATTTGGTTATCATTGTACCAAAGTATCACATACTAAAACATTGGCTACTCCAGAAGTAATGGCTTTTGGTAAAGAGATAAAATCCATTACAATTTCATAAAAGATTGCTAGGGACTAGCAATAGTTTAGTGTGGTGGATTGATGAGTGTCTAAATACTCATCATTTCTGTCACATTTTATCTGCAAAAATATTTAAAAACATGCAGATATGCTTCATAATACAGAAAATATCATAAAATGTGTTTTTATATGATTCAGGAACAAAAAGATTGAAAACAAGTGAAAAACGAACAAAGTTTGCATAATTGTCATTTTCAGTCCCTGAAGTTTCACAAATTGGCAGAATTAGTCCCTGAAGGTTTAAAATGAAAGAAAAGTCAACTTTAGTCCTTGGGATATCAAACATGTTCACTTTTAGTCCCTGGATGAAAGTTTTCTAAAAATGGCAACTTTTACCCCTCAAGTTTCAAAATTGGCAAATGTAGTCCTCGGGTATTTAAAAAGTGTAATTTATCAAATAAAACCCTTGTACTATTCACATGTTACAATTTAGCCCTTTTGATAACTTAATGGAGATTACACTTTCAACCCTTCAAGAATTCAGAAATTACAAGAATGGTCCTTGTGTTTAACAAACCCAACCGGATCACTTATTACCACTTCACAAACCCAAAACAATAAACCTACCCTTTTACTAAACCCAGTTACATACCCCAGCCCACTAGCCCAATCCACAAATAAAACCAACCCGATCCATGACCCTTTTATTTAAATAAAAGGTTTGACTCAGTCAAACCTTCTTCTTCTATACCACTAAACCCGCCTAAACCATACCAGATACCACCACCTCCACCGCCTCTCTGACAAACCCACCCCCTCCTCTGCTACACTCCACCTTACCTAACAAACCAAAAGGCATTAAATGCCTCTTCCCCATCACCTCAGACCAGTACCTAGTGGTTTATCCCACTATCTCATTTTGGCGCCAAAAATCTATATGAAGGGCTCAGATCGATTCAAGACCATCCAAAGGCCAAGAAAGATTCAGAGGAAGAGATAGGACTTATCCCACTTAGTTTTTGTATAAATAGGAAGCAATGTAAGCCTTTAATGGCAAGTAGATAATTTAGCATAATCGTATTTTCACTTTCAGTAGCTATAATTTGTAATCTCAAGTTTCAACAATCAATACAAGTTAAATTTAGTGTGTTTGTTGTTAATCTTGGTACAATTTCCAGTAGCTAATAATAATTCCAAATTTCTAAAATTCTATGTGTACTGAGAACTCGAATTAAGTTAAGTGTTAATTGAAATAACTTCTTAGTTGTTTCTATAAGCTTATACAAGCTTATAATAGCTTGTGGTAAGTTTATATTAGTTTAAACCTGTTCTAATTCAAGAAATGAAGAAAAGTCAACAAAAGTCAACATAAGCTCACAATAAGCTATTCAGAAGAGATAAGCTATCTAGGAAGGCTTTTCTGGGTTTTCTAGCTTGTGTAAACAAGCTAGGAATGTTCTTGGTCCTTGTTTCATCATTCCATAAGCTACTTCAGTTGTAAGCTATTTCATTAAGTTTGCATTATTTTAATATTTACTGTACAATAGCTTTTTATTAGCTTATTTCTATTCTTTTAAGCTTATTAGTAGTTTCTAAGTATATTTCATTCATATTAGCAGTTAAAATAGCCATTGTCTTTATTTTCTTAAAAAACATATAAAAGCCAAAAAAAATAGCTAGAAGTGGTATAGCTTAATATACTGCTTAATTTTGTTTTAAAAATTGTTAATTGTAGTTAAACTAAGTTAGTGAAACCTTTTTAATAGATATTATAAGTTAATTAGGCCTGTGCTAGTTCAATCATCCACACAGACACCTTGAAAGGGGTGTTTGGTTTGAGCAGTCAAACTAGTCAAACTAGCCATTACTGTACATTTGCCATATCACCAACATTTTACCAGCTTATTTTGACCATAATAAGTTATTTCGATGTCCTGATTAGCCAACTAGATAGAAAATCTAGTTTTTCATGGTCTGTGGTCATATCAGACCTCAAAAAGGCCAAATAAGCTAGAATAAGCCATGACCTCATTTTGGCCTTTTTCTTTGCTTCTCTGAGTCCCTTGTGAACCATTTAGTGAATAAACAAGAGTTGGTTAGGTGTCTATTAGAGTTGTGCAACTTCTGCACAACTTCTGCACACAGCAGACTCAGTGTATACTGAGTGGCCATAGCTGCTTTTCTCAGCTTGTTATTAGCTTATTCTTTTAAGCTGAGACTTTGAATTTTCGTTTGCAAGTAGTTTACCTAGTAGAATTTAAGATTATGTGCTTGGATTCCATTTCCTAGCTTATTTCATAGCTTAAATCAAGCCTGCAAATTCCCCCTTTTTCTTGCCCTGAGCTTGCACTTAGCTTAATCAGTTTTTCATCATCTGAACTAGGGCTTAATTGGAGTTCAATTGGCCTGTTTGAGATAGGGCTTTTTGGTTTTTAGGATAGCCAGTAGTGCTAGCTAGCTTTTGCCCCCATATTATTCAACTTATCAGCTTATTTTAAGTGCTTAATCTGCTCTGCAATTTGGCTACTTTCCTGATTTTTCTGCATAAGCTTTGCAACTGTTAAACCGCTTATCTTGCTCTTTACTTGTGCTTATTTATATTTTTAAGTTTTTTTGTGCTTGATATAGTATATTAAACTTGTTCTGGGCCTTTGGTAAAGTTTTGAGCTTATTAGCTTATTTTTAGCTTATTTGCCCAACTGCTTATCTGCCCAATTGCTTATTAGGGTTTAGTAGACTTTTGATTTTAATTTTCCTATATTAAGAATATTAATTTAGACTTATCTTGAATTTTTCAGATTTTTCCTAAGTCATTTAATATTTTTAATCTTTTTAATTAGTTTATAATAGTAATTAAATCATAATAAATATAATAATAATCAGAAAAATATAATTTTAATTTTCAAAATTTTCTTTTATTAATTAGATTCTAGGAAAAATATAATCACATCTGTAGACCTTAATAAAAATAAAATAGAAAATAAGTGATAGCTTCTATTTAATAGATTTTATCTTTTTAATTTTTTAATTAAGCACTTTTCATTTTTATAATTTTCTTAGCTTCTTTTCACTTCATAATATTTATAGAAATAGTTTTAGATTTTTCTTTGTTCATTTAGTATTTATTATAAATTAAAATAGTTTAAAAAGTAATTAAATAATAAATAATTAATAATAATTAGTTAAAAAGTGTTTAAATCTCTTTTGTATATTTGTTTTTTATATATCAATTAGAATTAATCAAAAAGCAAAAAATTCATATCCTAATCATCTATCACTCTAATCCATACTTTCCACAGTTTGCCCATTCCAGCCTCGTTGGGAAACGATCCGGGTAATCACTTACCTGGTTTCACACTACACACGAACGTGAGTTTTTGCAAGTATCCTTTTTCACAAAAGGGTGATTTGTATTTATTCACGTGTGTCCGTCGTTGCATAAATATTTATATATACGTTTTAGCACGGATCATACACAATTCTTTATTAGTAGTACATTATTGGTTCTCGCAGTTCTTGTAGATATGGTGGTTCTGAAATGAAAGGGACCATATATATATATACATATATATAGTTTACAAAAAGGAAGTCCACAGGTTCGAACCTAGGACCTCCCACACACACAGCCTCAACACAACACACCAACACCAACTGCCCTTGGGACTTCTTTAGTTAAAACCTTACACTATTTTTCACTTAACCCTTCTTTTCTCCTTTTGCTCATTTTTCTTATATTGCTTATAACTGCTTATTGTAAACAGCTTCTTCTCCCATTTTATTTTTCTTTCCTTTCTTTTAGTGCAAAGTAATTTTTATAAAAAGATTAGATTTTTCCACATTGTTTTAATATTTTTAATCATTTAATTAGATAAATTTAGTTTTTAATTCGTAGGAAATTAAAAAAAAAATATAATTCTTTTTTTTCTAAAATTCTTTTTGGTTAATTAGGACTTAGGAAAAATAGTTTGGCATTTCTAGGATTAGAATTTCATCATTTTGACTTTTAAGGATCGGGATTTCTCGGTTTTAGCATGTTTTTAGTTTTCCGTTGCGTTTTAGATTAATTAATCTTTGCTTATTAGTTTTAATTGCCTTATTACTTGTTTTTATCTTATATTTCATTATTCTTAGTTTAAAATCCAAAAATCTCAATTTATCACTATTCACGACACGTTTCACGTCCCGATTTCACAAAATTCCATTCACACCTTCGTCGGGAAAACGACCCGGGTTTTACATATCTTTCCTTTGTAAATCCTTTGGTATACTATAATTGTTAAAAATCAATTTTTGGCGCCACTGCCGGGGAAGGTTGAAGTAAATTTTTGATTCTCGTTCGACGATTCGTGTTTTGCAGACCTTTCCTCGTGAAGTTATTGTTTTCATTTGTAAATATTTTCTTATTATAAAAAAACCAAAAAGATTTCCTTTTCAAATTTCTTTTTCTTTTTCTTTTGTGTTTTTCAATGTTTCTAAATTTTAAAAAACCAAAAATATTCTTCTTATTCCTCTTATTCGTTTAATTCTTTATCTCTCACCCTCTATCCGCTTAATTGTTCGTTATGTCTTCATCTTACCATTATGGTTGTGAATGGTGTGGGGGTCCTCCAAATGGTGGAAATTGCCCCGGTTGTAGCATTGTAAATTCAGGAAACGGGTTTGTCTATGACCAAAATCCCTACAATGAAACAACCAATTTCTTTAACCAACCCCCACACCATGAGATGGAGACATATTCTGGTGAATATTGTGGAGGTACTCACCAAGGTTTTAATTGTCAAGCAGGGAACATGTTTGTCCATGAGCAAATTCCATGTAACAATCAAAACTTTGGATATGACCAATATCCACATACTCCACCGAATCAATCACAGCAATTGTATTGTTGTGAGTACTGTGGAGGTCCTCACTATAGCTCCGATTGTCAAATGAGGAACCCGCTTGTCTATGAGCGTGGTCCTTGTAACAATTATGACTATTCTTATCATGACCAACCTCCACAGTACCAAATGATTCAAACACCACCTCAGCCACTTCCTCAAGAACTTCTCCATGATTTTCTTGATTTACTAAAAGATCTTAAGGATTTGGTTATTAAACGTGCCCAAGAAGATCCTCATCAAAAAACTTATGGAGAACTTCTAGCTGAAGAACAAGCAGCTAGAGTAAGTTCCCAATATTGTAAAACTTTCGTTTACGATGATGACGATGATGAGGAATCTATTCAAATTGGGAAATTTTACAATACTTCATCAGCTGCTATCACACCCGTCGAAAAGCAGGAAGACAAAAGGAGCATGGGAGAATTATTAGCAGAGGAGCAGATGCAACTTATAAGAGCTTTATATGCTAAGAATAAGGTCGACGACGATTATGACGAGGAGTGTGCCCCTGAAGATCTTGAAATTTTAGAAAAACCTCTGAGTGGCAATCCCACTCCATCTTCAGAACCTATCATTTCCGACTCTTCCCCTTCCCTCACTCCAGTCGAGGGAGCTGATCCTCTCTTGGAAGAGATCGATGCTTGTCTTAAAAATGATTCGATTTCACCAAAAATTGATGATTCCTATCTTGATCCGGAGGGAGACATTCGTTTTCTTGAGAAATTATTGAACAAGGAACCATCACTTTCTCTCCCTTCGAAGGAAGTTGAAATCAATCCTTCAAAGGAATTTGATGACCTTGTTTCCGAAACATTCAAAACGCCTATCACCAATCCTCTATTTGATTTCGGATTTGAATTCACTTTAATTTTAGATAACCCGATCTTTGATATTCAGATGGAGGAGAGTGATGAGTCCGTGACGGAACCTGAGCTCATAGATTTACATCATATGATTGATTCTCTTCACGAGGAGTTCTCCGGTGAACTCACTCATATCATATCTCCACCAGAGTATGATTACTTTGAATTTAAGGAAGATCATGACCCGGGGGGAGATGTACTCTATCATGAGAATTTGCTTATCGATGACATCATCCCGACCCTCCCTCCCGAGGTCTTTGTTAATGAACCAAAGAGCTTTAATGATGAAGAATGGATTCTCATTGTGATAAAGATCTTTCTTCTTTCTTCACCTATCCGGTGACTTCTCCTCTCCTTCACTCATTCGGGAGTGAAGATACCATCTTTGACCCCGGCATCGTCGTTTGTAATTTCTATTTAGAGCCATGGGCATCTCATCAGAGTGGAACTTTCGTATGCTTCAATGTTTATCCAAACATCTTGAATGAAAGTCCGATGGAGATTATCTTTTCCACATGCTCCCCCAAGAACAACTGAATTCGGGGCGAGTCAAGCTATACGACTCGATTAAAAATAAGCTCTTCGTGGGAGGCACCTCATGCTTATCATTCTATTTTCTTTCTATTTTCTAATAAAGGTGACGTGAGGAGGTCTACCTCTTCCATTTGTCGTGTTTCGTGGTTGTTTGTGATGTGTCCAGGATTTGCCCGAATTATGAAGACTCTCGTGCTCGTGGTTTTGTCTTTCTCCACTCGAGTTTCATCATTCGTTGCTCATCCGATATCCTAAATCTTATCGTCTAACGTTTATTTTTTGGCATAATTAATAAACGGCCTTAGATTTATGTAGGATAACTGATGCGTGCATGTTATGTGCTTTAATTCTTTTATATCCACGGTGTGTCGTTGTGGTTTTGCAGTATTAATGCCTACTCAAGTTTTAAATTTATATTTAGCCGACTTATCAATAAAACACACTTTAACGAGCAGTGTACCCGGTCAGTATGAATATAATGGTAAGTAGAGTGTCGATCACTAAGAGTGGAACGTATTATCTAGTTATTCTAATCAGTATTTTAATATCTTAAGTTAGCTATACAACCTAATCTAACGCAAGGGGGGTTCAGCCTGAGAGACTGGCACGGTTTGGTTATAATTAAATAATAAACTAAACTAATAAGCACGAATCAGCGATTAGCACACACGTACACAGATAAATACTTGAGACAATAAGAAGACCTGTCCTGATAATTAAGTAGCTTGTCACTTGTTTTATTGCTAGTTTTATATGAAGTGTATAGTTCGATGCGACGCATCGAGAGTTAAACCTTTCTCGTTGGCTCTAATCTTATCGGCGAGTAAACCCTTAATGATTACTTATGTCTATCCTATTTATTAAAGACAAGCTGAAACAAATAGGCGAGGAAGGGGCATGGCGACCCAAGCAATGCTCAGCTAGACACAGAGGTTATCAATGCACTAATAAAAGTCACCAAAGACATCAACATATAAACTTTAATTAATGGGAAAGCAATTTTAAGGGGTGCCCATGGTTTTCCGTAGTCACATGGAATCGGCCCATCAATCCTGATGAATTTGTAAGATCCTACAAAAATCCGTCATAATAATCTTTGTTAATTAATAATACCTTTGACTTATCATTTAACAAAGCCCATTTTTATGGAGAAATTTAAATTTTTCTTTAATATACTATACTCACGACCAACATAAGATTTGGATAAGCCTACATATTTTATATGAACTATTTTCACTTTATTATTTTATATTTTACATTAAACTCTTTACGCAATACGAATACTCAAACCTATTAAATTTTATTAACGTATACACTCTCCGTTAAACTTATTACATGTCTAATATTTTAGTTGGAATATATTAATAAACTTTGACATTTTTATAAACGTTACATTTTTACGTTACCCAGTCTTAAGTTTTGTGACATAAGGACTTAACGTTAGTAATTACCGAAATCAAACTATATTATAAACTATTAGCATGTTTCTTAAAATGAAGCCATCTAAACTATTTCCAATAAAATATATAACGTGTATACTATTTCTACCACAGAGTACTACAACAAACTTAGAAGTTAATGTGTAAGATAATTTCCCATGCAATACAAATATATCCTAACGTGTATCACTTTGCTACTACAACCATCATGTTAACGTGTAAGTAATTTCCCCATACAAACATATATATATAAGAATGTGAACCATAAATAGACAACTCACCTATTTTAAATAAACCATACGTGTACTATTCTTTTCCATAAAACTTATATATGTAAACGTGTTTAAAGATAATACCATGCAAACATTTCACAATCATTTTCTATATATATGCTCCCTCCTTCACGTATTCACTCACACACATATTCAAACTTTCACAATTTCAAAATAGCCTAAGCCATTTTCCCTGCTAACACCATTCGAAGAAGTGTAAGACCAAGGGGCGTACCGCTTGAATGGGGTTTAGTTGTGGTTTTGCTCAATCCGTCTCCACTTCGTTGGTATGCCTAAGCTTATGTTAAAACTATTCCTCATCTTTTCTTTATTTGATTTGAATGAAAAATCGATCATAAATATTTGATTAAAGTTTTCGTGGACTAGTAAATGAATTAAAACACTTTTGAAAACTATTCGTGTCGTAAAAACGAGTTCAAAGTAGTGTTATCTAGATCGGTTTGATCTCGAACCAGGTTGAACTCGATTGGGTTTTGAGTCGACCTGGTCTTCGTGTCCAAGTTTTATATCGACTACCGTTTGTTAAATTTGTTATGTTTATTTTGGATTTGCTTATTTGAACTTATATGGCTTATTTGGTTTTGTGACTTGATTCGGTCAAACACCACAAGGGTGGTTGTTTTGAGTTGCAGTTCACCACAAAAACCCAGGAGGGTTGTGGTTTGTTTCGGTTCAGTCCAAACAGCCGCAAGGGTGTGTTTGGTTTTGTTTGCTAAATCTCGGTATACGAGGGATCACAAGGGCGACGCTTGGTTTTATTTGTTTCGGTTCAACTAGACACCACATAGGGATGTTTCTTTGTGTCTAGTTTCGGGTCAAAAGAGATGCACCAAGATGGTGTTTGTTTGGTCCAAGCCACAACAACCTAAGAGGGTTGTCGTTGGGATTGTTTGTTGTTGTGTCAAACGACCCAAAAGACGATGTTTGTTGCATGTCATAGTCACCCCGAAGGGTGTGTTTGTTCACTTTGGCCTTGATGATTCGACCCACACCACAGCCGCACCACATAGTGGTGTTACGCTCGTGGGTTTAGCCACCAAATTGCAAGCCGTCAAGGGTGCGGTGTAGGTTTTGGTCACAACATTAAGAGAAACTGCACGGATGTTGTTTGTTTTCAGCCTATAGGTGTCGACCCACATATTTTTGTGACTTGTTCTGCTTATTTTTGAACTGCTCATTAAAATGCTTACCTCAGAACCTGCTTGTTTTGGAAACTGCATATCTATGCTTATCTTTAGCATATATATATATTTTTTTTATCATTGGGCTTGACATTGTGAGTATGTTATGTGCACGTATAAGATGTGTTGGCATCTGTCTGCTGATTGGCTTATATGAATGAACATATTGTTTAGGCTGCCATTATTATAAAAATGATTGCAAGTAGCATAGCTGTGTTTGGTTAATGTGGTATCTAGCTAAATGCTATTTGTACGTTTTGTAAATTGAACTTGGAAATGTGATTTGGATTTAAATATGGATTTTGACTATTATAATTTGGACGTTTGGACAAGTATGGATCGTTATTGGATTTACGATATTAGACATGTGACTCATATCGGACTATATGCTTTGGACTTGATATTTTGGACATATTGGAATATTAGACTATTGGACTATTATTTGACTGTGAAGCTTGAAAATTTTTAAATATTCTTTTTATCTTTTATATTACTTAAACTTATTTAAACAAATCATTTATCATTAAAACGTATTTAATTAATGAATCATATCAAACTTTTATTTATATACTTATTATTGTTAAAAACTTATTTTAATCAAAATCCTTAAAACGAAAAAGTGAAAAAGTATAGTTTTGAAACTCATGTTTTTATTATAAAACATATACCATTTTGGGGATATCGGGTAAAGGTTTAACTATCGGCTCAACATGTACTTATATGCTTATCTGATTCTTACCTGTTTATTTGTCTTGTATACTTGTGCTATATGTTTTATGCCTTGGCATGCGTTTGTCTGAGTCTATGACTTTATACCACCACACGAATAAGATACTAAACTTTTTACAAACATTAATATTCCACGAAAACTACAGCACTTATCTTTTGAAACTCATACGTATCGATTACTTCTGCATATTATGTTTTGAGACGAATTTATATTCATTAGGAATTGCCGATTATGTATCGTTGTGCGTTACTCCTTACCTTGTTCTGCCATACTCCTTGGCACCATTGTGTTATCTACGTCACAACATTCCAGGTGAGTCGTGGCCCCTACTTTTCACACTTGTTTTTAATAACTCTTTTGGGGGAGATACATGTTTTAACTGTTTTATACTACTTGAAATCTCTTATGATTTACTCGAAATTATCAACTATGCTTTACCTATTTGAATCATACTTGAAAAGAATATATGCTCAATATGTGTGCAAGTAGTTTGTCTACCTTAAACATGGAACTTGAAACATAATATCTCTGAACTACTTGATGTAACATGATACTGAGGCTTACTGAATGTATTCATATAACAAATGAATAAACTGTTACTTATTATGATATTTCTATGTTCCATTAGAAATAATTGCCACAGATCAGAATACGTATATTTTATGAACTTTGAGACCCATATTGCCTAAGCTTACTTTATTGCCAAAAAGTCCCTTTATCATGAGCCATTAATCACTGCGGTGAGCGCGAATATAGCAACAGCTTCGAAACCTGTTGGTGGACTGACAACCTATCCCACTAATACTAGGACGGAATGCTTAACCGCTAGTCGTATTAGTCGCGATGCGCTATATTTGAGAAAAATAGGAAGTGGCAAATCACCTATTACACGAGGGCCAATTTTTCATCATTAATTTGATGATCACCTCCGTTTTACGGTACTTTGTTAACGTTTTGCGCTTCATGAGGCCGATGGCAATATAACTTTATATATGAATATTTCATATATATATCCTAGGATACAGCTGTATTAGAAGACCACCACTTTTCACTACTAGACATCAGACTTTAGACTATTATTAATTTACATGATATGATTATGAATCTCGTACTTGAACTTTAACTGTTATCATATGTGATTAAATTGAGAATTCTTTAAAGACAACTAAAAAGGCTTAGTATATCGTTACCTTCAAAAGTCAATCCAATACATCATTTCGAGCGTATATCAACGTAGCTCATATTCATCTATAATCTGAAACTTATGATCGTTTGAGGTCATACATGAATTACTTGTGAATTTTATTCAACGCGACTTGTTATTTAATGAAGAACTATTATTTATATCAACAATCAGTATACACCTTTCAAATAAAGTTATTTTCTATAAACTCCACGAACTCACCAACCATTGTGTTGACATTTTAAGCATGTTTATCTCAGGTAATTAACGGAGCAGGACAAGACACGGAGCGGTCATCTTTTACTCTGATAATTTAAATGGTGTAAAATCAAATATGTCATTCTCTCCAAATTATCACATCTTTCTAAAGGATATTAAAATCAAATAAATCACTTTTGTATCAAGAATATCCTTCGAATAACATATAGCTTTCAAAATGCCTATTCTGGACCGTTTTTCTGAAATTTTAACTCGATCCTCACCGTAACACCCTAATTACTTTTCCGCTGCCACAAACCAAATTAGGGGTGTTATAGTTTGGTTTCAGAGCCTATGGTTATAGAGAATCAAACGTTTTAAAACATCGAACTATAACCACATTTTCAAAATAAATGATTTTACACCTTATCATCTTATGCCTTCCGTGTCTGCAGACTGCCGTGCTCAATACATTACCTATTAAGATTGTTTTGTACTAATCTTTACATGCTTAATGATTATTCTGCACACATTACACACTATACTATTTCACACTCAACGTTATATGTATATATTCACCAACTATTTCAAGTACTGTACCAACCATCTTTAATCATCTTACTCGTATCTTTATAGATACGTGTGAAATAAATCTTTATGTATTTCCGGAAAATCCGCGCAGGAATTATTTTGTGGACTAATATGAATATTAAATCAGAAATTCTTAAGCAGGATGGGTTACAATGTCTTTATTTAAATGATTGGGATGCCTTTTACCTAAATAAAGAAATTGTAAAGCGCCGAACCATAAGTTTATATTTCCTTATTTACATTGTTTGGGACGCCTCTCTATGTAAATAACGAATTATAAATAAGTGGGCTTATTTATATCTGTAAAGGACACTAGTATGAAACTGATAACTATAAAAATTCATCAAACACACAGCCTAACTCTCATTAGAACCCCTAAATAGTGATACATAGTGTTAGTATACAAATTCAAAGCAACACTCCTATCGTAATACTGTCTCTTACTATTCTAGCCACTTGCATTAACTATTTCTTCACACCAAGACAAACAAGATCTCCCATACCCTAAAAGCCGGGATATAGCAACTTTCTCTACATCCACCGAATCTTCATTCAAATATCTCCATATGAGAAATCTGTTATCGACAAAACTTTTTGCTTAACAAGTAGGTTACCCACACAGATTTCTGTAAAAATCTAGCAGAGTAATGAGTTCTTTTCCAAGATATGTTCATAGCATAAACATCCAAACACCATATTATTCAAATAAACTTGACGGAAATACTTAAACGTTACAAACGATACTAGATTAAAACATCACATAAACCTAAACCTAAACTTCAAAGGTAGTCCGGATGATCCCAAGTCTGAGAATTGTTGGAATCATAGCCGTCATCATAAGGATCAAAGCTCGCCAACTTCTCTTCTTCCCATTGAGCTTCCAACCTGCTCAGCTCCCAATCCATGGCAGGAGTCCAACCACCATCAGCAACTGCCACATTCTCCTCGAAACTTGGCTGGAAATGATCCAGATGAGGCAAATGTTGTTGTTGCACAACCACCCTTGGTGTAGATGAACTTGATGCCCCTTGTTGTAGCGGTGGTTGTTGTTGCTGTTGTAGTAGTGGTGGATTTTGTTGCTGTTGCTTTTGTTGTTGTTGTTGTTGTTGTTGTTGTTGATGTTCAACCCTAGCAGCTTCAACATTCTCTTCCAAGCTCCAACGAACCTTGTTAGAAATCTGATCATCTATCTGATGAACACAAGACCACAGCGATTCGATGACAGCAGCATCCTTACAAGATTCATCATACAAAAACTTGTCGATCACATGCTTCCTACCATCTGAGATGTCTGTGCACTTAGCATAGCTTTCTCTAAGTCGTCGTTTCAATTGTTTCGTAGCTTCAAACTGCAGAATGACCTTCACAATAGCATTTTGATGATCCACGTCACTACCCTCCATTTCTGCTTTGATGTACAGTTGAATTTGTTCAGCGGTATGTGGTAGCTTACAAGCCATTGATTGTGTGTGTATAGGTAACCCAACCATGCCAATGGTATTTATAAGGGTTTGAAAAATATCTTTCAATTAAGAAATATAATCGTTTGTATTCAAACGGTAAAACTTTCAAAATCTATGTCTAGTAAAACTAGCAACTAGCTCTGAGATACGTGGTAAATAAAATATTTACTTTGGTTTTCGCAATTCAACGCAAGAGGCAGGAACAAATCGCGTTAAACACGTCCCACTATGATTTAAAAATCCTGAACACGCCACATACAAGTAACACTTTTCATACGATTTGACTACACATCCTCTAGGAAATTGTGAACCTCCTAACGTCCTCTCGAAACTCTTAGGCATTATACGAAATTTCGATAATCTCGAAACTATCTAGTAACCAAATACGTCATGGAACATGTGTTCAACATTCGTCAAAACTAAACTTATCCTTGAAACATTCATCCTCGACCCATTGCTAACAACAACCCAACACACCCTTATTTATCATTAATACTCGAACCCAACTCTAATTAAGCTTAAGAACTTAAGATTTATTTCTAATCTAATCAACTCATACCCGTTTACTTTGGATCATTCACTTAACAACCTACCAAAATTTTCATACGTCTCAATTAGGCACTTACCAAGAAATCATGTGTAATAAATCTTTTCCAATACTCAATCATGTGACAACCAAAGCTCAGCCCGACTATCTAAAATGACCTCAACAAAAATCATATATTACCCAAATACTTTGTTTCATTTAAGTTCCCAACAATCTCAACAAATTCGAACGCAAACCCGTCTAGTTATTTGGTCAAATTTCATCCTTTGTGGACTCAACTACAACCAAAACAAACCAACTTTCGTAATTCTATCAACGATTAACAAATCCTAAGAAACAATATGAAAATTTTTACTACAACACATTTCATCTTGCAGCATATTGATTTCCCTCCTTGCTTTCACACTTAGCTAACAACTTGAATACTTTGAAAAATAAATAAGCTATTAACGTAAGACGCGGTTTTATATATATATAAAGCAAACAAATTTTGTGTCATCATTTAAGACTTTATCTAACAAGTTTTTCTTTACAAAACTTTAAAGTTCAACAACTATTCTATTATTCATCAAATTTTCGTCCGAAACTCTCATTGTTAAAAATCTACAAACTATTTGTTGACGAGTAGCTTACACCATAAATTTGTGATTTTCAAAAATTACAAATCATGTGCACTTTCAAAACACGATAGAATAACAATTTTCATTCCAAAAACAAGATCTCGAAACAAAATAACTTGTTCATACCCCTCACTTTTAGTCAACCTCAGTCAGGTCTACACTCATTACCCATTACTCACTGCTCTATTATACGAAATCAAGAAAAATACGAAACTAGAAACTATAAGAATTCACAACAATCTATGGAAAACACAAATAACATAAATTTTATTTGAAACCACGGAAGTTAATACATAGCGAAATGATTAACATCGGAAGTGCTAACAACACAATAAACACAATGTAAGGCATACAATCTTCAATCGGTTGACCCACCATAGAAACAATGACCCCCACCAATCCAACGATAGCAAGAGCCACCATAGGATGAAGCACCTTGATTATTCTGCGTCATAAACATAACAAAATATTAAAAGCTATATCGAGACTTCTAACTAAACATAAACGAGATTTTATTCATTAAAGGTTACATCGACACACAACAAAACTACTTTATAACCACACTAGCCCGAGATCCTCACCCCAAAATCTTATCCACATTGATCGCTAAAACCGTGAGAGGTATGATGAACACCAAGGATGCGATGTAGTAATCAGAGTTTTCATCAGGGAAGAAGGCCAGATAAACGGCGACAAGGACAATGTATACAGAGGCGGCAAGGACGACGATCGGCGGCATGGTGCGAAATCTTTCGGAGAAGATGAAGATAAACGAAAAGAATGGGGCGGAAAAGTGAAAAAGGAAAAAGAGTGGATAAGATTAAATAGGGAATCTAAGTGGAGAAAGTACCCGTTATTTTACTATTCACGATCATTAAATTTCAAATCATTACCATTAAAAACCCCATAGTCTCGACCGTTGGAACACTAAACATTAAGTGCTAAATACTTCCTACTCTCGGCCGTTACTTTCACTACTCGTAGCCCATAAATCGAATTATTGATCAAACATTCGAATTTATTCAGTCTAGTATTAATAAATCTAGTTGAAATCTCGTCGCTGGATAGTCAAATAACAAATCTCTCGACAACATCTTCCATGAACTCTCACCTCAGAACCCCAAATTTTCTCAACACCTATCACGGACTGAACTTCGGGACGAAGTTCAAAATTGAGGGGTAGATACTGTAAGATCCTACAAAAATCCGTCATAATAATCTTTGTTAATTAATAATACCTTTGACTTATCATTTAACAAAGCCCATTTTTATGGAGAAATTTAAATTTTTCTTTAATATACTATACTCACGACCAACATAAGATTTGGATAAGCCTACATATTTTATATGAACTATTTTCACTTTATTATTTTATATTTTACATTAAACTCTTTACGCAATACGAATACTCAAACCTATTAAATTTTATTAACGTATACACTCTCCGTTAAACTTATTACATGTCTAATATTTTAGTTGGAATATATTAATAAACTTTGACATTTTTATAAACGTTACATTTTTACGTTACCCAGTCTTAAGTTTTGTGACATAAGGACTTAACGTTAGTAATTACCGAAATCAAACTATATTATAAACTATTAGCATGTTTCTTAAAATGAAGCCATCTAAACTATTTCCAATAAAATATATAACGTGTATACTATTTCTACCACAGAGTACTACAACAAACTTAGAAGTTAATGTGTAAGATAATTTCCCATGCAATACAAATATATCCTAACGTGTATCACTTTGCTACTACAACCATCATGTTAACGTGTAAGTAATTTCCCCATACAAACATATATATAAGAATGTGAACCATAAATAGACAACTCACCTATTTTAAATAAACCATACGTGTACTATTCTTTTCCATAAAACTTATATATGTAAACGTGTTTAAAGATAATACCATGCAAACATTTCACAATCATTTTCTATATATATGCTCCCTCCTTCACGTATTCACTCACACACATATTCAAACTTTCACAATTTCAAAATAGCCTAAGCCATTTTCCCTGCTAACACCATTCGAAGAAGTGTAAGACCAAGGGGCGTACCGCTTGAATGGGGTTTAGTTGTGGTTTTGCTCAATCCGTCTCCACTTTGTTGGTATGCCTAAGCTTATGTTAAAACTATTCCTCATCTTTTCTTTATTTGATTTGAATGAAAAATCGATCATAAATATCTGATTAAAGTTTTCGTGGACTAGTAAATGAATTAAAACACTTTTGAAAACTATTCGTGTGGTAAAAACGAGTTCAAAGTAGTGTTATCTAGATCGGTTTGATCTCGAACCAGGTTGAACTCGATTGGGTTTTGAGTCGACCTGGTCTTCGTGTCCAAGTTTTATATCGACTACCGTTTGTTAAATTTGTTATGTTTATTTTGGATTTGCTTATTTGAACTTATATGGCTTATTTGGTTTTGTGACTTGATTCGGTCAAACACCACAAGGGTGGTTGTTTTGAGTTGCAGTTCACCACAAAAACCCAGGAGGGTTGTGGTTTGTTTCGGTTCAGTCCAAACAGCCGCAAGGGTGTGTTTGGTTTTGTTTGCTAAATCTCGGTATACGAGGGATCACAAGGGCGACGCTTGGTTTTATTTGTTTCGGTTCAACTAGACACCACATAGGGATGTTTCTTTGTGTCTAGTTTCGGGTCAAAAGAGATGCACCAAGATGGTGTTTGTTTGGTCCAAGCCACAACAGCCCAAGAGGGTTGTCGTTGGATTTGTTTGTTGTTGTGTCAAACGACCCAAAGGACGATGTTTGTTGCATGTCATAGTCACCCCGAAGGGTGTGTTTGTTCACCTTGGCCTTGATGATTCGACCCACACCACAGCCGCACCACATAGTGGTGTTACGCTCGTGGGTTTAGCCACCAAATTGCAAGCCGTCAAGGGTGCGGTGTAGGTTTTGGTCACAACATTAAGAGAAACTGCACGGATGTTGTTTGTTTTCAGCCTATAGGTGTCGACCCACATATTTTTGTGACTTGTTCTGCTTATTTTTGAACTGCTCATTAAAATGCTTACCTCAGAACCTGCTTGTTTTGGAAACTGCATATCTATGCTTATCTTTAGCATATATATATATTTTTTTTATCATTGGGCTTGACATTGTGAGTATGTTATGTGCACGTATAAGATGTGTTGGCATCTGTCTGCTGATTGGCTTATATGAATGAACATATTGTTTAGGCTGCCATTATTATAAAAATGATTGCAAGTAGCATAGCTGTGTTTGGTTAATGTGGTATCTAGCTAAATGCTATTTGTACGTTTTGTAAATTGAACTTGGAAATGTGATTTGGATTTAAATATGGATTTTGACTATTATAATTTGGACGTTTGGACAAGTATGGATCGTTATTGGATTTACGATATTAGACATGTGACTCATATCGGACTATATGCTTTGGACTTGATATTTTGGACATATTGGAATATTAGACTATTGGACTATTATTTGACTGTGAAGCTTGAAAATTTTTAAATATTCTTTTTTATCTTTTATATTACTTAAACTTATTTAAACAAATCATTTATCATTAAAACGTATTTAATTAATGAATCATATCAAACTTTTATTTATATACTTATTATTGTTAAAAACTTATTTTAATCAAAATCCTTAAAACGAAAAAGTGAAAAAGTATAGTTTTGAAACTCATGTTTTTATTATAAAACATATACCATTTTGGGGATATCGGGTAAAGGTTTAACTATCGGCTCAACATGTACTTATATGCTTATCTGATTCTTACCTGTTTATTTGTCTTGTATACTTGTGCTATATGTTTTATGCCTTGGCATGCGTTTGTCTGAGTCTATGACTTTATACCACCACACGAATAAGATACTAAACTTTTTACAAACATTAATATTCCACGAAAACTACAGCACTTATCTTTTGAAACTCATACGTATCGATTACTTCTGCATATTATGTTTTGAGACGAATTTATATTCATTAGGAATTGCCGATTATGTATCGTTGTGCGTTACTCCTTACCCTGTTCTGCCATACTCCTTGGCACCATTGTGTTATCTACGTCACAACATTCCAGGTGAGTCGTGGCCCCTACTTTTCACACTTGTTTTTAATAACTCTTTTGGGGGAGATACATGTTTTAACTGTTTTATACTACTTGAAATCTCTTATGATTTACTCGAAATTATCAACTATGCTTTACCTATTTGAATCATACTTGAAAAGAATATATGCTCAATATGTGTGCAAGTAGTTTGTCTACCTTAAACATGGAACTTGAAACATAATATCTCTGAACTACTTGATGTAACATGATACTGAGGCTTACTGAATGTATTCATATAACAAATGAATAAACTGTTACTTATTATGATATTTCTATGTTCCATTAGAAATAATTGCCACAGATCAGAATACGTATATTTTATGAACTTTGAGACCCATATTGCCTAAGCTTACTTTATTGCCAAAAAGTCCCTTTATCATGAGCCATTAATCACTGCGGTGAGCGCGAATATAGCAACAGCTTCGAAACCTGTTGGTGGACTGACAACCTATCCCACTAATACTAGGACGGAATGCTTAACCGCTAGTCGTATTAGTCGCGATGCGCTATATTTGAGAAAAATAGGAAGTGGCAAATCACCTATTACACGAGGGCCAATTTTTCATCATTAATTTGATGATCACCTCCGTTTTACGGTACTTTGTTAACGTTTTGCGCTTCATGAGGCCGATGGCAATATAACTTTATATATGAATATTTCATATATATATCCTAGGATACAGCTGTATTAGAAGACCACCACTTTTCACTACTAGACATCAGACTTTAGACTATTATTAATTTACATGATATGATTATGAATCTCGTACTTGAACTTTAACTGTTATCATATGTGATTAAATTGAGAATTCTTTAAAGACAACTAAAAAGGCTTAGTATATCGTTACCTTCAAAAGTCAATCCAATACATCATTTCGAGCGTATATCAACGTAGCTCATATTCATCTATAATCTGAAACTTATGATCGTTTGAGGTCATACATGAATTACTTGTGAATTTTATTCAACGCGACTTGTTATTTAATGAAGAACTATTATTTATATCAACAATCAGTATACACCTTTCAAATAAAGTTATTTTCTATAAACTCCACGAACTCACCAACCATTGTGTTGACATTTTAAGCATGTTTATCTCAGGTAATTAACGGAGCAGGACAAGACACGGAGCGGTCATCTTTTACTCTGATAATTTAAATGGTGTAAAATCAAATATGTCATTCTCTCCAAATTATCACATCTTTCTAAAGGATATTAAAATCAAATAAATCACTTTTGTATCAAGAATATCCTTCGAATAACATATAGCTTTCAAAATGCCTATTCTGGACCGTTTTTCTGAAATTTTAACTCGATCCTCACCGTAACACCCTAATTACTTTTCCGCTGCCACAAACCAAATTAGGGGGTGTTACAGAATTAAAGTGTACTAATTAAATAAAACAAAACTACTTAATGAATTGAATACATGCAGGACCTTCTTACAGCTCTTGTATATTCGTTTAGGGTGTGTTTTGTGCTGCTAATGCGTCTGACTTCGTCCTAGGGTTTCTTCTGTCTTTTGCTAAGTCTCGTACTTGGTATATTGCACACAAAATTCGTCTGACTTTGGGGTATTTATAGTTTCTGTCTGAGGGTTAGATGCGGCGCATTGAATAAGTAGATGCGGCGCATTGACTTAACTTCGCGTGGGGTCCAAGATTAATATATTCAGGAATATTCGTATACCGCCTTAAGATGCGGCGTAACTCCGTTTCTCTATGCGGCGCATGTCCTTTGCTGTCTTGGATCGTAACTTGTGAAATCTTGATAGTGATGCGCCGTATGTAAGAAGTGTGTTGCGGCGTATCTGGAGCAGAATGATCTTGATCTTGTACATTTTAGTAGACTCTTAACATCTTGCTTGTTTTGCTCCATAATTGGTCCAAAATCGCCAAGTTTCACATAATACTTGTTTTTACCTGAGAATTACAAAAGTAAACATTAACGTATCGATTCTCACAGATAATATAATAAAACAAGTCAAATAAATAGGATAAATGATGATAATAAAATGTACTTATTTGAGTTCATCAAGAACCCTTACCTTTAAGACATTTGGGACAATGTCTCGTTTTAGTCTGGGGGCAATCTTTCGATTTGATTTTTGCCGTTTACTCTCGCAACCCCGTTTTTCCTCCAAAAAATGAAAAAAAGTAAAAAAATGAGAAAAATTTTAAAAAATTTGCAAAAATATAATAAGTGTTTTGACACTTTGTTGATTTTCCGCTGGTGAGAGTAGGAATAAAATTTTGACTTGACCGGGCGTGTTGAGCCCTAGGTTGTCTCCTTAACTTACATAATCAATAAGTTTTTGCTAGTCTTTTATACAAGGAGCTATAAAACGTGAATTCTAGCTTGAAAAGGCCAAGAGTTTGCAAGTTCCCATAATCGACTTTATATATGCATGGCTTGATTATTTGGCTAAGCATTCGCGGATCTTATTACTTAAGATTTTAAATTTGCGAAGAACGAGAAATGATAGAGTTGTTTATAAGTTAGATTGCTAAGCGTGGAGTAGTTGGATCTCTTTAGAGCCCATCGAAGTTAATTGTGGCTTTTTACTACCCTCAGCTTGTTTCACCCAAATAATAGTAATCTAGAAATAATTAAAGGTGCACGGTTTTGGCGATAATTAGTTTTTAATCATTCTTTAGAGAATCCTTGCTTATAAGAGTTGGGTACACATCAAGGTACTGCCAGTGTTACGGTGTAATAGGCAACTGATTCTTGATAGTACGTGCTATTGTTTCTATTGCTATAAAAGCCGTAGGACTCGGGGTTTGGCACCAAATATGTAATGAATAATAATAATAATCCAAAGCCGATAAAAGTTTTCTGTTTCCTGACGGTTCGCTCTCGTTGACTCAGACTTCAAAAAGGCAGAGGAAAAATATCCAAGGTCAAAATAAGGCTCCCGATTCTTGACGGTTCGCTCCCGTTGTCTAGGTTGCTTAAAAGGCCGAGGATTAATAATATGTGCTTAATAATGTTAAAAATGCCAAATTTCGACTCCGGGGATATCCTAATAAAAGCTTCTGTCTCTGGACTCGTAGATGAGTTGTTTCGGTCGTATATAAAAGGGATATCTCCAAAATCATGTTAAATCAGGACCTTGATGTGGACCTCATTTTTGTGGGCAACGGTTTTCGAGGGAAGGATTAAAAACTACTTAGCGTCTAAACTTGGTGCCTTTATCGGACTAAAACTTATCGAAACGAGAATATGAAGAAATTCATTTCTCACCAAAAATAAAATAAATAGAGGAAAAATAGGATTTTGGGAGTAAGAAGTTTTACACAATTAGCTTCCATGGGTAGTGTTAGCATCTAACTTATAAATAACAATGATTTCGTTTTTAAGCTTAGTTTGGGGGCTCGTGAAAAATCAGGAACGATGAATTTTATCCCTATGGTCACTTCTTCATGAGTTGTGTTTCCTACTCCGTGATCCTAAAAATTATTGTGAAATAATGAAAGTCAACAAACCGTCACATGAAAAAGTGAAAAATATAAAAATAGAATAAGTATGAATAAATTGGAAAATCGAGGCGTTTTTAGAACTTTTGATTTCATAATCTCTTTTGAATATTTTGCTACTTTTCAAAGTTAGTAAAAAGTGGCTGGAAATTTTTGGTTTCAAAAGCGTGTTTTTATAACATTGCGTGAGGAGACGGTAATACCTTAGTCTGGGGGATTTTGGCATGTGTGTAAACACATACCTTTTCTTGACCAAATTAAGACCAAAACGACTAAAAACTAACCAAAATGCCAAAGATATTTGTGTTTTTGTGTTTGTGATTTTGCAGGTATGGATATCTAGAAAAAGGACAAAAATCAAGAAAAAAAATGACAAAACGAGCACGAGAAATGGATAGGAGCATTTAAAGCCGAGGCCAGGGAAGAAATCATCAAAAGTAATCATATTTGAGCTCAAAATTACAAAATCAACCCTTGGATCATTTCATAATTTCAGAATCAGTCCTTGGAATAACTTTCCCCATTTGGCAGATTTGGTCCTCCAAGGTTATCATCTAGTTTACATTTAATCCTTAAAAATAACCTAAAATTAACAAAACAAATAACCCAACACACCATAGCCCAATAGCACTAAACAGCCCAACTCCCTTTTTAATTAAACACTCGGATCCCATCTACCCGTTTACCCAAGTCAACATCCGACCCACAAGTCAAATAAATAAAAAAAAAAAAAACCCAACTCCCTTACCCGCCATTTACTGTTCCTCTTTCTCCCCCAAATTTTACCCTGCTCTCTCCAAATTACCCGTACATTAAAATAGGTTCTAGAAGCACTGACACATGGGCTGACACAAGGAATGAGGACGTGGACAAATCCCAGCACCTTATTGGATGAGACACCTCAACATTTTGATCCTAGGGCTGCAAATGAAAGATTGATGATCAAGATTGATCTAAAGGATGTGATTAGAAGATCCAAAGCCTACTGAAACCCTAGAAGCTCATCTCCTCAGGCATATAAATAGAAGACTCACCTCTCTCACAGAGCTATCCAATTTTTCATGTTTTAGAAGAATTTAGGCCATTTTATTTTCTTGTCAAATTTACTTATTCAGTTGTATTTTACTTTCATTGTATTGTTATTTCATTTTCAGAATTAATACAATTTAGTTTTTCACTTAATTACTTGCACAATTTACTTTCAAGCTTTAGTTAAAAGGTCTTTTATGGTTCATTTGGTTTCATAAGCTCTTATTTCTGTTCATTAAGCTCATTTAAGCTTCTATAGCTTATTGTGAGTTTCTATTTTGATTTAAACTGTTTTGATTTTAATTTTTCAAAAAGTCAAAGAAAATAAAAAATAGGGTCAAATAAGCTAAGTGGATGAAAAGCCAGATAGGGATGGGCTTATTGCTGTCACCAGCTTGTCATTTGACAAGCTGGAGCTGTTGAGTAGCTCCTCGAGCATTTTTGCCCTGTTTTGAGCAAGGGCTTGGTTAGTTTTTTTCTTTAAATTCAAATTTTAGCTTAATTACTGTTCATTTGCTTATTTCTGTCTACTCAGTGCTTATTTGACTATTGTTAGCTTAATTGATCTTATTTGTGGTTAATTTGTTAGTTGTTATGTGCTTAATCTCATTTTGCTCTTAAATAGCTTTAAAAATCCAAAAATAGTCAATATAGGACTCAGCTTTTTTAAATGATTATTTACATTTGAAAATTGTTCATTAGGGGTAAATTAACTTAGTTAATCATTAGTGATTCAGTATCATAACTTATATTGGTCATTGATAGTTAAAATCTCAAAATCAGTAGCAATAAGGGGTGTTTGGAATAAGCTTGAAAGTGGGTAAAATCTGATACATATATATAAATAAAACGAGGGTAGCATATAGGCCTTAGGGTGTGTTTGGCAAAAAGTGCTGGTGTTGGTGTTGGTGCTGGTGCTGGTGCTGGTGCTGAAAAAGATTAAAAATGTAGCCTTTTTTTTGTAGTAGTGTTTGGCAAACTAGCTGTAATTGTAGATTAAAATTGTAAAATGACGTAATTGGACATACAAATAACAAACCTAATATAAATAAGAATAGTAAATAAAATTATTGATATAAATCATAAATATGTAGCATTGCATGAAAATCCATGTAAAAATACAAACAACGTTAAAATGATGTTAAATTATCATCCACGATGCGCATTCCATATTGAAGTAGCAATATCGTTACGTATCTGCTTCATCTCGTTAGATGCTCATTCAGAATTGTTTTCATTGTTCGTTTCATGAGTATGAACATCGTGAAGTTCGTCTCGTGGTATATAATCCGGATTGTCGTCCATCACCGTAAACATCATGTCTTCTTGTGAGCTGTTACGGATGTAGTTATGTAAAGCAAATGTAGCGATAATAACATCAATCTGAGTTTGCACGCTAAATTTAGGCATTCCACCAAGTATTTTCCATCGTTTCTTTAAGACTCCAAATGATCTTTCAATATAACTCCGTAAAGATGAATGCTTGCGGTTGAAAGCTTCTTGCATGTTGTTTGGTGGCTCATATTCAAACTCAGATTGATGGTATCTTGTCTTGGAATATGGAACAAGATATCCGTTTCTATCGGGATATCCTTTATCTACCAAATAGTATTTACCTGGTAAAATAGTTAAGAAACAAAATAAGTAATTCTACAAGTAATATAGAAATAATTACGTAAATAATATATAGTTACCTCTAGGTGGTTTGGGAAAGTTCATTAAAGGTGTGTTGATAGCGTGAAGAAAAACTCGTGTATCATGTGCTGATCCTTCCCATCCCACAAATATAAAAGTAAAACACATATCAAAATCGCAAGTTGACATTACGTTGAAAGTAGGTACCCCTTTTCTACCTCTATAGGGTACTTGTTGATTCTCTGGGATACATGCTCCTATGTGTGTACCATCTATACATCCAATACAATCCTAAGTACAAATGAAATAGTTTAAGTCTTAATAAAGGTGTGATATGTTAAAATTATATTGAAAAAACATACAATTTTGTACCTTAAAATATGGCATGTATCTTTGATCATTCATAATTTGCGATGGCATGAACTGAAATGACGGATCTTTAGGCCTTACTATGTCATGTGCTAGTCCTTGGAAACCCATGTCTCTACCGGTTATTGCCTCTAGAACTTCATGAAATGCTCTACTAATTGTCTCACCTGAGCGTTGAAAGCGCTCCCCAACATCCCTATTTGAAACACCTACTGCAAGGATATAGATAAATACCCCCAATTTTTCAACAACTGACATTTTATCACTCGACTTGAGTCCATATTTTGACTCTAGTTCTCCACATAGATTAATGAATACGGTTGGATGCATTCTAAATGCATTAACACATCGAATAGGATTACCAGTCAAAACCTCATTCATCCAAACTTCACCTGTTTGAGGTGATGTCATACATGGTTGCTTGTACATATATTTATAATAGTACGCAGCAGCTAGAGAACTTGTAGAATATGAAGAAAATAGCAACTGTACAAGATGTATTTTCTTTCTCCTCTTTCTTCTTTCAATATCCATAGTAAATCTATCCAACATTAGAAAGCATAAATATATATGTAACATATGAATGCGTTGACGAGAATCTAAGAAAACAATATAATAGAAAAACTTCAACTAACATACAATTATTCAAATTATAAAAATGACAAACTTAAAAATATCCAAACATCCAAATACCAAACGAGAAAATGAAATAAAGTAAAGACAATGTGATCCTAATGCTTCATGCAACTTTATTTTCCTAATTTTTGTTGGTATTTTAGCCAAGCTACCCTACCAGCATCAGCTGGGAAATTCAGAAAGAACTCTCTTTTCACAGGATCCTCAAGTACTGTCATTCCAAAGCACCACAAATCATCATATTCTGCTAGTAGTTCTTGCTCGACCATGCGGTTCATCACACTTATTACGGACTCAACATTTGTTTTATTAACTTCATTAGTAGTATCCGATTCTAACAATTGCAGAGCACGCTGTTGTGTAGCATTTTGTTCACTCATTAGTTTTTTGAACAATGCAGTTCCAGCTGACTCTCTTCCACTACGCTTCATTTGAGTAGGTTTGGCACTATTTTTAGTATTCTTTTTAGGTAGTTTAGATCCCCCAGTTTGGTTCAATGTCGAGACATTTTCACTTCAAACCTCATCCATGAAACTTGAAAAAAAGTTTTCATTATCCGCCGCTAGATCCTCTAGGCCATTCTCCGCCTCTAGATCATCATCCTCACCCTCAAGATTAGCATGATACGATTCATTAGAAGTACTTGGATTAACTGACGGTGCCACAAAAGTACTTGCACTAATTGAGGGTCCCACAACTTCTACCCCTGAAGCAACCTTATCCCCAAATAATTGGTACCATACCTCCTGTAGTTCTAAAGAAGGTTGTTTCTTGCGGAGTCTACTAAATTTGTCGTTTTCCTGCACAATATATAACTAACTAAATTTGTCGTTTTCCTGCACTACTAGAGGTAACTACAGAAGCCTTAAGTTTCTTACAGTTGTGTGATGCTAAGGAAGGTATGGGATGAGGACACGACTACGTTGTATTCTGAATTTTTGGACTAGTTTCAGGAGGGATTCAAAAGTAATTTTGATAAGTTTTGGGGAAGAATGCAGCAGGAAGTACGTTTAGATCCTCAGGAACGTTTTGCTAAACAA
Source organism: Artemisia tridentata subsp. tridentata (assembly GCA_021014915.2). Classification (NCBI taxonomy): domain Eukaryota; kingdom Viridiplantae; phylum Streptophyta; class Magnoliopsida; order Asterales; family Asteraceae; genus Artemisia; species Artemisia tridentata. The sequence goes on along the minus strand of CP139502.1, from coordinate 110,791,253 downwards.
GCGAAGAAAGAGAAAAGCAGGAAAACAGTATCCTGAACTGGAAACAGGCTCAAAATATCGTTGCTTGAGATTTAATGTGCAGAGTGCACAGGTAGTTTTGCATCTCTTTAAGTTTTTTGAGGAATATTATCACTGTAACATTTGAGGGATTTGCCAACTACAAATCCCATAAATTTTGTTAGTGTTAATTAATTGATTATTTAAGTTTTCTTTGTGACTAGGTCTGTATGTTGTTTGATTTGCTATAACAAAAACAAGTGCCCATGTAGGTGACTTATAAACACCGGTATTCCGTTACACCCTTCGCGATTCAGTTGCAGAGTGTGCTAGAAAATCACTGAGTGACATGAAAACATGCATCTAAAGACTTAACTTATAGATACACCATTTTTGTGACTGAACAATGTTTGGTTACCAACTGACTAGTTATGATTATTTACCAACGTGTCAGCCAGAGATGATTCGCTTAATAACACAAATTACCTGAATATTCTTTTTATAACATTTGGGTTATACTTTAATCATTTATTTGATATTAGTGTTTGGTACGGATGCATATGCATGCACCTGTGAATCTACGATTATGACATATAAGTGACTTGTTCATGAACCTTGTAGCCGAGTGGACTTTTGACCAAAACTTTGCAACTGGCCAACTGTTACATATATTTATTAAGGAAAAAGTTGGTTTTTCACAAAAGAATATTATTAAACTATTGATTAATGTACCAGATCTCTCATCACTAATATCATCAATGTCAAGAGAAAACCATATAACGAAAAGACCACCAAAAGCCCTTTTACACTCACCAGGGAGAATTAGCAAAGTTCATGAACCACAATCTATCAACCCCTTTTGCACACGAAGTGATAAATGCATGCCAATAATTGGTACTACCGTACTATATATTATCCTTTTTAAAAGGGAATCAATAGTTTTGGTCCACAGTTGGCATTTAACTCATGTTTTTTCATGCATACACACAGGTAAAAATCATGCAATTAACTAACAAAACATGGTACGTACTTACCACAAGTGAGAGATGAAAAAGATAGATGGAATTACAAGCCAAGCCTCCAACAAGTGCAGACGATTGATCCACCAACAAATTGAGTGATTGAGAGCTATGTATGAGGTTGTGAAAGATGAAAGACTGCTAGGGTTAATATGGATTTATAATAGAACATGTGTATTAGGAAGGGTATCTTGGTAAATTTGCAAATTATAATCTCCAGGATTTTCTGAAAAGTTCCTGTGAGGAGCTTTCTTTTTTTGGAGATTATTTTGCTAGAGTTTCAATAATCTTGCGCAGCCAAACGAGGCTACTTTTTAGATGAGAGCTTATTTAAAAAAAAAATAATCTTTAGCTCCCATAATCTCCAATAATTCTTACCGCCAAACACGCCCTTAATTAAAATCTTGCACAAGAATAAGGTAATAAGGGCTGGCCCAAGATCGAAATCCTTTTTTTTCCAAGATCGAAATCCTTTTTTTTTTTTCTATATAGAAAAAACCTAGATTGAAATCTTAAATACGATTTGCAGGTTTTATGCTTGTTCTTGGGATCAAACCAAATATTAAGGTTTGTGTTTCATAAATAAATTCTTGATTTTGCTTTTGCTGATCTTCATGTACATTGCATATTGATAAAATAAGTTCTTATCATCCTTTTTTTTTTTTTTTTTTGCACTCTTGATTATGTGATGATTAATGTTAATTCGTTTTCTAAAAATATATTGTAGAAACGCACAAATGTTACATCACCTATGTGACGACTTGGTTGTTGAAATCAGTGGAAAATTGCCTCTCAAATCCATCATCCAATTAAGATCTCTCTCTAAATCATGGTTTGCTCGTATCTCTAGCAATAATTTCATAAGAATGCACGCACTTCGGTCTTCAAATTATCCGAAAAATGTCATCTCCAGACAACAGTTTCATTACAAAAAAGATGGTTGTGAAATATCATACACATTAGATCCGGAAGACCGTTACATTGACCTTAATTCATTGCAGCTCTCGAACGACTATTTCCAATTCCATATTGTTGGTTCATGTAATGGAATCTTGTGTGTGATTAATAAAGAATTTAACCATGTAACTAATCTATGGAAAAATTCGTTATGTCTATTTAACCCTTTAATTAGGCGCAAACTAAGTGTTCCTTGTCATCGATTTGGATTTGTAAGACTTGGATTTGGTTTCGATGCCATAACGGATGATTATAAGATTGTGGGTATACCTTTATGTAAACATAATAATGGCGATGCAAAATTTTTATTTATGTACTCCATGAAGACAAATTCTTGGAATGAGATTCAACTGCCAGCTACATTTTATTACGAGAACGTCAATTCACCCTTCGCGTGTTTTGGAAACAGAACCTTACATTGGGTAGTCAAGCGTGAATCAAATAACATAGGTGAGCATCATTATATATTGACATTCAATTTGAATACTCATGTTTTCGACATGATTGAGTTGCCGCAGCCTAGTTGAGCAATGATACAAGTAACAATCATCAAAGGTGGTTTAGCTGTAATTTCCAATGATGGTCATGATAATTGGATTTGGGTGAGGAAAGAACATAAGAATGTCGCATCTTGGTCCAAGCCTTACAATTTCACGAGTCCTAAACGTGACGAAGTAGATAGTATTTTCGGGTTTACCAAGCAAGGTGATTTTGAAAGTTATAATCCTGAGACTGGGGTGCGCTCAAGACTTGCAAGTTCTTTAAATTCTTCCTACATCGTTGAAATGGTTATGTGTGTAGAAAGCCTTGAACTGCTAGATTGTGAGCATGTAGTCAATGGGGACCAAACCATATTTTTCTAAAGAGGTACAACAGCTTGAGGTTCTACTTTATGCTAAATTAGCGAAACGAGTAAAACGGCGCCCGCCACGTTGCCGCGGGGCTTATTTGTTCTCAATTTGTGCCTCTTTTTTTATTTTTTATTTTTTATTTTTCGTATGGAATGTAATTTTTCTTTTTTCATTTTGCATTTTTTACATAAGTATATTAGATTTTCGTCTTTGGTTTTGCCTAGTATAATACGAGTTTCTTTTATTTATTTAGTATTTTATTTTATTTTTAATTGTTTACATTAAGTATTTGCATAAGCATTTTTTGTAATCTTTTAAGTCTGATATTCGACGCAATCCGACATACAATAAATATCTAAATTGCTTTTGCGGCCGACCTTTCGAAATTGCATATGTAAATATCCTATAATATGAGTCTGAATTTTAACGCAATCCAACGCATACTAAATACAAATGGAACAATCAAAATATGATACTTTGATGATGGTGAGTGTGCATTCAACAACTAATGGAAAATTGGTTTCAAATGTCAATAGTGTGTGTTTCAAATGTGTTGGAATGTGATTGTCTCAAAATTAGGAAAAATCTAACAAGAAGTTGAAGGCTAGAGACAATTATGATGCCACTTTGCCCTTCTCTTTACCAAATTTTAAAGCTGCTCTAATTTGAACTTTTAGTTCGTTCATGAGATATCATATGCAAGGAGCATGCATAAGAGGTGGCATAATTGTTAAGTATACTTTGTCATACTAGCTTAAAGGTTTTCTTAAAACAATAAAAGAATAAAGTTTGTAAGTGTCCGGTAATGTTTATACAATGAGTCGTAAAGTGATGCGGTTTTTAAAGGAGCGTTTGGGACAACAACTTGTTTTATCATAAATATATGTTCACAAATGTTTTTCTTAGTCCTAAACGTAGAAATGTTCCTTAACATATTCTACATGTTCGGTATCTAGTTTACTAAGTTTTAGATCTCTTCATTACGTCGAAACAGAAAATCAATATGAGACAGAACTGTAACAACAGTGGACGGTACCACTAAATATAGGACGGTACCATTATATTTAACAGTACTGTGGGGTATTTAACGGTACCGTGTGGTATTTAACGGTACCGTGTATTTGTCTGTCTGTTTTCAGAACGGGGTCATTTTCAGAAACTCGTATAAAATCAATCATAAGTCCGTAGGAGTCGTGTCATCTATCATTTTAGAAGTTGAGTCTACTTTCATTTGAAAAATACTTTTATGAATTAATTCTAAATGAAAGTATATTAGAGTCCTTTATTTTTCACTAAAGATCTTTTTAGTCATGCCGTTTGCGTAAATTTTTGGTTAAACTGAAAAAGGGCGTTTCAACTTTTGAACATTGATGTATTTTCAAAGTGACTTGGTAAAAATCTTTAAAATGGGGAATAAACCAATTCATTTAAAATAAAATAAATAAAGTCAAGCTAGGTATACATTGTTATACTTAATACACAAAATGACGATAAATATTTTTGTGTGTTATGCTAAATGGTTATTGGTTTTTCTTTGTGTCCTAGTATTGTTAGTTAATATTTTGAGTGCTTATAGTTATCTTTAGTTGAGCTAATTATATCTATAATCACAAGCGTTTTACATGCCTTTTTGCTATGTGTTGATTATTAGTTTTTCGGTTTATACATCAATAGGACTTAGACTAGACTTCTTGCACCAAGTTGCATAATTGATTTTGCATTGCATATAGGCATAGACCACTTTTCTTGCATATGTGTTTTCGACATCTTGCTAGTTTTAAAATGTTTTAGTAACCTTCTTAGGAATGGAAACTAAGTTGGTTGATCATGTGTGTCGAAAGATATTGTCTTACACAATTATTTTTTCAAAGGTTTAAGTGTAAAATATATATCACCTCAAAATATTTAACACTTTCATTAAATCCGTAACATGATCTCTAAAACATTACATTCTTTTGTCTTGCTTGACCATGGATTGTGTAAACAAGATAAAAGATCATATTAATACATTAGTATTTAAGTAAAAGAAAATATATTAAATTTGCATTGATCTAACACACACAAAATGTTTTAAACATTTAATATTTTATGTATGTTGTATAAAAATGGTTAAGATAATTATTTTTATATTCATGATATTTCGAAAACTAAGAATATTACTTAATAATAAATAGTTTTTCGCACATAAAAATAAATGACAATCTCGAAGTAGTAAGTTAATATGTCATTAACCTCACACATACAACTAGTATTAGAATAAATAGAACACATTCCTTAAATTTTTATTTTCTTTTTAAAAGGAGTGATGGTGAGGGTCAAGAAAGATTTCGAGTATATATCAATTCATTATTCAAATTATGGTTGATACTATCATCGAATCTAATTGACAGGTTTTCGAGTTTGGACATGAAATTGGAGTCATTATTTGTCTAGCTTCAAGATAATATCGAAATATAACGAAATATATTATCTTGAATCTACATACTCAATCACACTCGGTTGTTATGAAAATAATGACGTCCTCTCAAGACGAAAATAATATGCGTCGGATCATAACTCACACTTGTGTTGAAGATGTCATATTGAGTCTTCTTGTCCAATGGTTGTGTTCCAAACATTAAACTAATATGTTTAAAAGATGCATAAAATACACAACTAAGTAGGATTGACAACTTGGATGTTTCATCCGAAATATTCAAGTAATTTACTTTGCAATGCAATTAGTAAATGTGTCATTTTCGAAAAACCAAACAAGAGCAAACAAACAACATATGTAAACTTTGCTCATGAACGACTCAACACTCAAAATCACATGTCAAGTAAAAGTGTCACACATAATATGTTATTAACTATTATGTACGTCATCAATCTTCGAGAAAATCACATGTATTTTTCTTATCAAAAGATTGATAAAGGATAATTTATATCATATGCATCTCATTTTCTTTGTAACGTGAATGATTATGTTACAAGAGAATACATTGCATCTTGTTAACAAATATAGGATATTAGATTTGAATAATAACTCAATACAACATGTGTCATTGCATAAACAAGTAAAATTGGTCATATACTAAAATACTTGTTTTACTAAGCATTCGTAAGAGTGATAAGTTTCCTCTTAGAAAAGCATATACTGAAAGATACAATATGTCTCATTTCAATCATACATCATATAATACTCACAAGATCTATTGAGGTAAGTAACATTTACTAGATTCTTTCCTCAAGATATACAAAGGAGCATTCTTGAAACACTCTCGATGTAGCAGATTCTACATTGTATCACATTAGGGCATCTCTTGGTTCTAGAAAACCAAATCATGTTAAAATAAAAATGTCGTCCAAGAGATCATGAAGTGCACCATCTCCACCAAATATCCTCCAAATCTCAAACACGAAATTAAAACATTGTGCTTGCCTTTGTTAGGAGTTTGTGTAAGACATATCATCTTCTTAACCGGCTTTTGAAATATGGTTAGTTAAGTCATATTAGGCCATGTATTAACTGAATAAGCTAATATCATCTTTGCTACACTTCGATAGGTAAATATAGGAATTTGAATTTTTCTAACATGAGAATGACTACTGGAGAACCTATTGCACTAGAAATTCAATTTGACCTAATGGTTGAATTGCTTCCAGGAGAGAAGTTGGGTTCGTGGTATAACCCGTAAAAATGGTCGTGTTTAGCCTGAATTGAGCACCACTAGTGATAGTCTCATACTCATTCTCTAACTTGAAAAATTTTCATTCCTACATTTAAATAAAGATACTTTGCATCGGTGAACTTTATCTCCCATTAGGATTTCATTTTGAAAAAGTAGTAATTAGGATCCTCCTTAGCAAACCTAGATTACTTGCATCCCACATATGTGTTTCAAAGTGATAACATGTTCTTGTGAGATATGATTAAATGCCTCCATGCTTTCTTAATGCTCAGTAATTACTTGATTAATTATTGTATGATGTTTATTATAAAGATTTTGCTTTCGATTAGATATTCCGATATAATATCTCTTGATATGTATATCTATGATACATGCTCTTAAATGCTAAATGTTATGATGTTTTGTATGATGTTTGCATTTGTTCCTTATGTGCATTTTACATGATTTGCGTGTTAATTGTGCACCCACACTATGTTGTTTTGACACATAATGATTTAGGTATGCCTATCACTATAAACTTTTAGATGTCATTTAGTATTACACTAGTGTCAAAATCTAAAAATTAGAGTATTCGCGAAATTACCCTAATTCTTTGGTCATCATTTCGCTTTCTTCCAAGTGATACACTCTTTTGTCAAGGGAATGTTAGATACAAGCCTAGTAGAACTCAGAGTAGGTTTGACAACTTAAATATTTCATCCGAAATATTCAAGTAATTTTAACTTGCGATCGCAATTGTTAAATGTCATATCCGAAACATCATATTCAAGCCTTTTAACAACATATGTTAAAACGCTCATCCAAAAGCTGAAAGCTAACATCAACCTTCGGGTGACAAAGGACTCACGAGTTACTACATAAGTGATTAGTAGTTCCTTTCATCCTCGTGTGAATATACACTGTGGAAAACTAGAAGGGGGGTTGAATAGTTTTACCGTTTTAAAATTAATTCACTTTGTTACTCTATGTTATTTCAAAGGAAACAAGCACAAACAAATATTCACACAATATATATATATATGAAAAGTAAAGAGAGGAAAGATCAAACCACACAACACGGATGTTTATAGTGGTTCGGCTACAAGGACTTTCTTCCTTGCCCTACTCCACTCCTCGAGCCTCTAACTCGAGAGTTATCCTTCACTAAGAAACAAACTCTCTTCTAGGTGGAGAAAACCTTTATACGTAGAACCAACCTAACGTCGGGTTCTATTTCAAGGTAGAACCAACCTAACGTCGCCTATACAAGGTAGAACCAACCTAACGTCGCCTATACCGGGTTCTATTTCAAGGTAGCTAAACACCGGGTTCTATTTCAAGGTAGAACCAACCTAACGTCGCCTATACAATTACTGACACTAAGCTAGATGTCGAGTTCTTTACAAGGGTACAACTACTCCCGTTTGGTTCTTTTACAAGGGTACAACCACTCCCTACACTCTTTGTGTTTTGAGGACTAAAACACTAACCACACTCATTGAGATAAATGATACAAATAATGATGTGTGAACTACAACTATATCACACAGTAACTTATGCTAAAGGTTTTACACGTCTGTGTTGAACCTTGATGCTTAATCTCCTTTGCTACAAAAGGAAAGATCAATGAAATGAATGAATGATAAATGTTAGATGATATGTAAATGAATGAGTATGAATGTTAGGCTATATGAGTGATGGTGTGTCCAAATGATCAGCTTGCTATTTATAGGCAAGCTGGTGAACAGCCGGCGGATCCGGCGGATCCCTTAAAAGGGATCCGTCTTTGATGTCGTTTGGTTCCGCCAAACATGACAGCTAAGAGTTAATGGATATCTTTCCATATCCAGCTATATCCTTCACATCTTTGTTATGTCACATCAAAATCTTCCAAAGTCAACTATCTTGCTTGAAGATCTAGCCAAGATATTACATAATCCATGTATGATGCATGTCATGATGTCATTGTATCATTTTAGAAATAAAGTTTCCTTTTAAGGAAATAAACTAGTAGATGTGTAAAATGTAATTCTAAGTAAACTTGTGAAATGTAAAATGTGTTTTAAAGAGACTTTAGCTAGCATTTATAATTTGCTAAAGGATATACTTTGTAATTTGTCATTAAAAAAACTAAGTAAAGATCGTAAAATATAAATAACGTTTTTAGGACGATATTTGTATTAACAATCTCCCCCTTTTTGTTGATGACAAAACATAAAGTATATTTTTGAGCAAAGGAATAAATATAGCATGAGTTCTTTAAAATATAGATTAAGTTTGTTTTATTTGAGTTTAAAAACTCTTTTTATGCAAAAGTGTATGTACTGTGATGATTCACAGTTATGCAAACTTAATCCTTTCTCCCCCTTTTTGTCGAAACAAAAAGAAGAGTTACGTAGCGGAATGTGATTTTGAGAACTTTAAGAGCTCCCCCTTGTTTGATACTCCCCCTAAATGGAGTAACAAGGTAATGATGCATGATCCTACAAAACAAATGGTTTGAAAAATGAAATGCTCCCCCTTGATGTATACTCCCCATTACAAGAGTCCCAACGTATACATTAGGAGGGTATGAGATGCTGCAAAGGAAATGTTAGTTGTGAATAGCGTAATCCCAACGTATACATTAGGAGGGTATGAGATGCTGCAAAGGAAATGTTAGTTGTGAATAGCTTCAATGGAGAAGCATAATGCATATGAAATGGTCATCAAAATAAGAATGATAATCTAGTTGACTTTAAAAAGTCAAAATGTTGTGTCTGATCAAAATTTTGTACCTAACGTACAAGTGATCAAACTAGAATGTAGATTCCAAATAGCTATATAATGATGTTAGTTACCTAACTAATGATAATATGCTTTATGTTGATCACTCATAAGCATAAAAACATCACATTCATTCATTGAAAATTATGTGACAAAGGTCACAAACATAATATGATGTTACATGAAAATGAAAAATACATCCTAAAAATAAAAAGTCCCACAACAACATCTAAAAGGTCCTATATAATGGGACTAAAATTCTCCTATTGAGGAGGATGAGAGATGGCGTTTAGACGCTCAAGAATGTGGTTCAAAATGAACCTCATTTCATTTTGGAGCTCGTGCACCAAAATGTTTGTCCTTCGAGCTATGTGAGCGGTTCTTTCACACATGTTGCAATCATGGCGAGCAAAACCGGGCAGAAGAGTAGACTCATTTGGTTGTGGTGGTGGTGGTGGTGATTGGTTGTTGGGTGGTGGTGATTGTGCTTGTTCATTGGTTGGTGGTGGTGTTTGGAGGGAGTTCATGAGGATGTTTTGGAGGTCCATGGCTTCATTGAGGCGGTGATCTACCATACCCGAGAGAGTGTAGAGACGGTTGAGCTCTTCACTAATCTCCTCTTGGGTTTGAGGCAAATTGATCCACATTGCCTCGTCTATGGCAATGAGAGTTGATGTGGGTGAGAGAGGTGGTATTTGAGGTTGAGATGATGGTGCATCATGGTATAAAGGACCATGGATATCCGGGAAAATCGGATGAAAAAGCATAGGCTCTTGACCTTCAAAGGTCATGGGTGGAGGATTGGTTGATCTTGGTGGGAGATCCTCCAAGTCATCAAGGTATGGATGAGGTGATGTAGGTGGAGTCCTAAATAGCTCCATAGGTTGGAGTTTGGTTGTGATTGAGATTTGACAGTCTGTGATGGAGCGGGTGGTGGTGTGGTTGCTATTGGAGTTATGGTTGGAGGTGGAGTTTGTATGACAACATTTGATGGTGTAGGTGTGGATAAAGTAAGGAAATTTTCACTCGCTATAGGAGATGAGATATTAAGAGGAGATGATTCCTCTGATGATGAGTTAGCAAGATTTATGAAGCAACAGGGCTTAACACTAATGCGGGCAGTGCGTTTTGGAGGTCTAGAGGTGGAGGAGTTGGTTGATTTGGTCATGGTGAGCTAAGAGAACTAAGATGTACAGGTTATATGTTGTGAAGAAGGTGAATGAGTGAGTTTTGCTCTAAGTTATGATCTTAATATATAGGCAGATGGTTTATAGAAACTAGTGTTTGGATTTGATGTAAATCCAATAGAGAATGTTGGTTCCTAATGATTTGGAACAAAAATTTGTGCAAATCACATCACATAAGTCAATCCATAGAACTTATGTTGAGTAATATGATGAAGATATGCAGTAAATGCAAAGGGATAGTGGAAAATCCTGTGATGTGATGTACCCACGGATTTGAAGGATCCCTAAAAAGGGTTCCTTGTTTGTATTAGAAAGGTAACTCACTCCTTAAATTTAAAAATTCAAATTTTGGTGGGAAATGTTGTTCTTAAGTTTCTAAGAGTTTCTAAATCATTCTAAGATGTATAATGATCAGTGAACCTATTCTAAAGAATACTAGAAACTAAAATCTAAGAATCGGGATGAGTCGAAAAGTTTTAAGAAGTTTACTGTTATACCTGCGGATCCAATCGACAAGGCGTGCGGATCCAAATTTTTGGATCCGCCTGATCTGCAGGTTGAAGAATGGCGGAGCCAATGCTAACACATGGCGAATCCAAAATGAGAGATCCGCCAGATCCGTGGATCAAAACTACTAAAACTAAACAGAGAGATGTGCATATTTTTCGTTTTTCGACGAAAACCCGAAAATTCTCCTGGAGCATATCTATCATCTAATATGTAATGCAAAACAATCAAATATGATAATACTAACACATGTTTAATCATAGATTAATCCGTTCATGGGAACTTACCTTATGAGGAGTTAAGCCAAACATAGGCTTAAACTCGAAAAATTGATAACATCAAGTGTTATCGACCTACAATTCTTAGTTAGTTCAGATTCACATCAAATATCATCATAACAAGTTAAGAAACAACCATTATTAATACTACATTGTCTAAAAATGTTTAGAGCCAAACACTCCTTTAACTCAACTTCTTCTTCAATTTCTTCATGCCCTTATGAAGCTTCATCATCCAACGTCCTAAATTCTTCACCATTCCTTTGATGTTGCGATACTCGGCTGATTCATTAGGGATTGGTGGAAGTTGGGTCAAGTACTCCGGAGGGGGAATCCTAGAGTTTGGCAACCCATCATCGTCACTCATAGATGATGATGATGATGATGATGATGATGATGTTTGAGTACGAGGACGTTTGCCCTTGTCAACCGCTAACCTAAAGTCGCTCAAGGGAACGAAGGTGCGTTCGATCTCATCATATTCGGGAACAAATCCTAAGGCATTTCTAGGAATGGGTGCAAAAGCTCTAAAGAGACGGGTCAAAAGCATTCCATAAGGCAATGCCATTTTTCCTTGAATTGGAATATCGGCCATTCTCTTGGCGATATAGTAAGCAAGGTTGAAAGGTTGATGGGTTGACACATTGTACATCATGTGGCAAAGACAAGCATTGATGTGATCGCGGTTTCCTTTAGTGCACATGACATTGGCCCTTAAGACTTCTTCCATTTTCCTAAATTCGGGCTTTAGTTCATTTAGCTCCATAGCAAATGGATCTCTAGCAACATATTTCCCTCGATACAACCTTGTTGGGTTGTTCCTAGGTATCAAGAGATGCTGACGAATGATTTCTTTTGAAGTTAAGGGAGTGGCATATGGTGCCGTTCGTTCAAGATTTGACTCAAGAATGGTCAATGACCATTTATCAGAATAGACACTCGTTCCATGACTTGGAACTCCTATGACTTCTCCAAATTGATTTAATGGGATATTGAATTGATGTCCATTGAAGCTAAAGCGAATGTTCATGTAACCTTGATCGTTTGACTCTAGTTTGACACTAGCATAGAATTCTAAAATGAATCGAGGAATTAATGGTTCATCGATATCTAGGAGGGAATCAAAGTGAATAGCCGCTAGTTGTTCCCTAAGATAGGTTCCTTCATAGAATGAGGGGTCTACAAACCTACCCTCATGTACGTAGTGTTTTTCTAGAGCTTTGAAAATTTCAACTTGTTGATCAGCGAGTCCTTTGGTTTTATGGTGTTTAGGTAGGTAATTTACGGTGTGTTTGTGATCATAGTTGGTCGCGGGAGGCATGATTTTCCTAAACACAAAAAAATTATATAGTTTTAGTCGAAATTATCGAAAATACGTGTATAGGTCTAGTGTGTGCCTACATGGGGACTATGTGGAGGTGCGGTTATCTCGACTCATTTAGATGCATGAAAATTTTGTTTATGCAAGTTTTATGATAAAATAAGAGATAATCCAAACACTCCTACTTCAATGTAGCTACATTTGAATGTACCCGAAAATACATATTAGTTATGTATTCCCTTTAGCATTCAAGAGACATTGTGCAAGTGATGTTAAACAAAAGAAAACTAACGTTTTTATATTTGTATGAACAATGTTCAAAAACCATTTTTCCTAGTCGTGAGAAGATTTTATCAAAAATTTCTCATGGGGTTTTTGATGAATGATGATAATGTACTACAAGATGCAATTCCTAACTAAGAAAAACATGATTTGAAGTGCAATTCAGTAACTATGTTTCATGATTTTTTAAGAATTATGCATATTCCCCAAGTTTTGATTTTGTGCATGAAATAGAAATCCTAGACGCAGATCAGGAGTATAAACGTGATAAGGATACTTACAGTGATGTTTGGAGCACAAATTTGTGGAAGAAAATAGCCTAAATTATGATTGTGGTGAAGTATGAAACGAATTCAGTAGGTGATAAGTTTTAGGAGAGTGATGAATAGTACTTGGTGTTGTTTATTATATAATAAAACAACCCGTGCATGTGACGGATCCGGCGGATCCAAAACAAAGGTTCCGCCTTTGTTATCGTTTGGATCCGCGGGATCAGAACACAATTTTTGGTTTAGTGTTGAGTTTGGTTAAACTAAGGTTTACTCTACTGTTTTATCTAATCATTATATTCCATTAATCCTAATCCAAGTCTAAGGTAGTTGAAAGGTTCTCTTTTGAGAGGTTTTGTGAGGATGTCGGCAATGTTGTCCTATGAGGAAACTTTCTCAATTGAGATGTTTCCCTTCTGAACATTGTCGCGTAGGAAATGATGACGTATTTAAATGTGTTTGGTTCTAGCGTGTTGGACCGTATTTTTGCTGAGTTCGATTGCTCCTTTGTTGTCACAAAGAATGGGGATGTCGTTGAGTTCAATTCCATAGTCTACGAGAGCTTGTTTCATCCACAGTACTTGTTGACACGCCTTTCCTGCAGACACATACTCTGCTTCGGATGTTGAAATTGCAAGGGCCGTTTGTTTCTTAGCGAACCATGAGGTGAGACAATGTCCTACAAAAGTACAAATACCGCTAGTACTTTTCCTATCAACATAGTCACCAGCATGATCTGAATCGGCATACACTATGGTTTCTATACCCGTTCCTTTGGGATACCATAACCCTAAATGTGTAGTACCTTTAATGTATCTAAATATCCGTTTAACGGCTTCAAGATGGGATATTTTGGGATCTTCTTGAAAACGAGCACATAGACAAACACTAAACATAATGTCAGGCCTACTAGCCGTAAGATAGAGTAAGCTACCAATCATTCCCCTATATTTAGTGCTATCTACGGATTCATTTTCTTCATCCTTTGTGAGTTTGGTTTCGGAGGACATGGGTGTTTTCATTGGTTTTGAGTCTTCAAGACCAAACTTCTTAAGCATATCTTTGTATATACTTTGATTGGTTGAAGAATATTCCATCTTCTAATTGTTTTATTTGAAGACCTAAGAAAAAGTTTAGTTCCCCCATCATACTCATTTCAAACTCGTCATGCATGATTTTTGAGAAATCGTCGCATAACTCTTGACAAGTTGAGCCGAATATAATGTCATTCACATATATCTGGACGATGATGATATGTGATCCCTTTTTCTTGGTAAAGAGAGTGTTGTCTACTAGGCCCATGGTGTACTTATGGTCAACTAAGAAGGTCTTAAGTCGATCATACCAAGCTTTTGGTGCTTGCTTAAGTCCGTATAAAGCTTTCTTTAGTTTGTAAACATGATTTGGTTTTTCAAAATCGGCAAAGCCGGGAGGTTGTGCAACATATACTTCTTCAGTTATAAATCCGTTTAAGAATGCACTTTTGACATCCATTTGAAATAATTAAAAATCATGTGCACATGCATATGCAAGTAGTATTCTAATAGACTCAAGTCTAGCTACGGGTGCAAAAGTCTCATCATAATCTATACCCTCTTGTTGATTATAGCCTTGGGCTACTAACCTAGCTTTGTTTCTAGACACAATGCCATTTTCATCCATTTTATTTCTAAAAACCCATTTTGTACCTATTATGGTTTGATTTTTAGGTTGTGGAACTAATGTCCAAACGTCATTCCTATTAAATTGATTTAATTCTTCTTGCATTGCAATGAGCCAAGATTCATCTTTTATTGCTTCATTAACATTTTTAGGTTCTATGGTTGAAACAAAACAAAAGAAATTACTTTCATTTTGAGCTTTAGACCTTAATGTTCTTTCGTTGAGTTTTCCTATGACGTTTTCTAATGGATGACTTTTAGCTTCTTTGATGTTGACTAAATCTCTTTTTATTGGTTCATCTTCTTTATCATTATCAACATTTTCCTGATTATCAACCATTTGGTTTTCAACTAAGTCATCATCTACCAAAGGTGATGTCTTAGAGGGAGGTGGATTTTCATCGAATGGTACATTCAATGATTCCTCGACTATTGAGGTTTCCTTGTTCAAAACTATGTATGCTTTACTAGTTTGTGAATATCCTAGAAAACACCTTCATACGACTTTGGATCGAATTTGGTGAGATAGTCCTTTGTGTTTAAAATGAAGCACTTGCTTCCAAACACTCTAAAATATCCTAAAGTAGGCTTTTTGCCTCTATATAACTCATATGGAGTTTTTCCCAAGAATGGTCTAATTAGAACTCGATTTAGAATATATGTAGATGTATCTACAGCGTGACACCAAAACTTTTGAGGTATGTTTTGTTCATTTAACATAGTTCTACTCATTACTTGAATTGTCCTATTTTTCCATTCTACTACAGCATTAGATTGTGGAGTTCTGGGAGCCGAGAAATTATGAGTTATTCCATTATTATCACAAAAAGTTCCAAATTAGATTTCGTTGTCAAATTCTCGACCATGGTCGGTTCTAATAGATACTATGTTACTTCCCATTTGATTTTGAATTTTCTTGCTTAGAATTTCAAATTTATCAAAGGCCTCATTTTTTATTTTCAAAAATTTAGTCCACGTATATCTAGAGTAATCATCCACTATAACTAATGTGTAAAAATTTCCTCCATAACTTTGTATAGCCGACGGGCCAAACAAATCCATATGCAACAATTCTAGATACCTAGATGTAGATACCATGTTTTTAGCCTTATAGCTATTATGCACTTGTTTCCCAATTTTGCAAGCATCACAAAAGTGTTGGTCATATTTCAACTTGGGTAGGTTCCTAACGAGTTCCTTAGATGATAAGGATTGAATTAGCCTCATATTGGCATGACCTAAACGTCGATGCCATAGAGTTGAGTTTTCGTCCAAAGAGGTAAGACAAAGCTTGTCTTTAGGTGTTTTATCTAATTTCATAACTTATACGTTATTCTTTAAAACACCTTTTCCTACGGTTATGCCATCTTTAAGTATTTTACTTCCATTTTCACTGAAAAGGACGTTATACTTTTTGCGACATAATTGACTTATACTAAGCAAGTTAAATCCTAAATTATCTACATGAGCAACATCATCAATAGAGAGAGAGTCATGAGAGATCGTACCTTTTCCAATGATTTTACTTTTAAGTTTGCTACCGAATGTGACATTACCTCCGTCGTACACTTGGTAAGTTGAGAAAAGGCTTTTGTTTCCCGTCATGTGTCTTGAACACCCACTATCTTTGATCCACTCATCAGGTTCTAGTTCAACTTTTAAGCATACCTAAGTTCAAGAAAGACTCAAGCGTTTGGTCCCCAATATCTCATGGGTCCGTTTGGGTTAAACATAACATTATCATGGTTTATGTAAGCAAATGGAGGATAGTTGTTCCATGGCATGTAATTGGGACCTTGGAAGTTTCTAGGCATATTTTGGTTCCAATTATTTTGATAATGATGTTGTGAGTTAACATTACTCTTAGGAAAGGGGTGTTTGGGAAAACTAGTTTGAGGTCTCTGTTGAGTTGTTTTAACTCTATACTCATTCCATTCGTATCTCTTTTTCTTTAAGCCAATACACTTCATTTTCTAAAAGTGTTGTTTTAGTTTTCAAGAATTTGTTTTTGTTGATGATTTTTAATGTTATATCACATAGTTTGTTATATTCTACTTCTAAGGTTTCATCATCTATAGAGGAGTATGAGTCAGAATGTACCTCTTCTGTGTCATGAGCCATAAGGGCAACTTCGTTGTTCTTATGCTCATCATCATCTCCTTCACTATCACTCCAAGCTCCACTAACAAATGCTTTTTGAGACTTGTTCTTTGGAGGCTTTGGACAATCACCTATAAAGTGACCAGAATCTCCACACCTATAGCACTTCCTCTCTAACTTGCCTTTCCTATCATCACGGTCTTTACGGAGGGATTTCTTTTCTTCACGAGGTGGTCTTACGAACTTTCCTCGTCTCCTGAAGAATTTCTTGAAATCTCTTACGGCCATGGCATATTCTTCGTCTTCGCTACTAGAACAAGACTCTTCATCATCACTTGATTCAGCTCTAGCTTTCAAAGCAATGGACTTCATTTTCTCCTTCTTGCCTTTAACTATTTCTGAATCTTTTTCCATCACCATTTCGTGAACTTTGAGATTTCCTATGAGCTCATCTAGTGTCATGCTTAAAAGATCCTTGGATTCTTCAATAGCTATCACTTTTGCTCTCCACTTTGGGTGGAGTGCTCTTAGAAATTTCCTGACAAAATTCTTACTAGAAAAAGATTCGTCAAGTGCTTTAAGTGATGTAATAATAGTATTAAACCTAGCAAATACACTATCAATGGTCTCATCTTTAGAGATAACAAATTGTTCATATTGTTAAACAAGAAGATCAATTTTGTTATCTTTGACTTGTGAGTTTCCTTGATGAGTGACAATTAGAGACTGCCAAATATCTTTAGCCGTTTTACACATAAAAACTCTTTCATATTCTTTCTTAGGTAAAACATTGTAAAGCATCATTTTGGCTTCATTATTTTTGGCAATCAACTTCTTTTGCTCATCACTGTGACGAGTAAGAGAAGTTTCTACATCCCGACCACCCGAAATATCATTACTTATGGCCTTGTAATCACCCGCAACAATTATAAAGCATAGATCTATATCCTTTGACTTCACATAAGTCTCAAAGCGATTTTTCCAATAAATAAAACAATTAGGTTCGAATAGAGGTGGTCTTTGCATAGATTGCCCTTCTTTAAAGTTTTCAAAATCCATGGATCGTTTTAAGTTTTAAAATACAATATATTTTAAGAATCTTAAGTAACGTAGCTCTTGATGCCAATTGTGGAAAACTAGAAGGGGGGGGGGTTGAATAGTTTTACCGTTTTAAAATTAATTCACTTTGTTACTCTATGTTATTTCAAAGGAAACAAGCACAAACAAATATTCACACAATATATATATGAAAAGTAATGAGAGGAAAGATCAAACCACACAACACGGATGTTTATAGTGGTTCGGCTACTAGGACTCTCTTCCTTGCCCTACTCCACTCCTCGAGCCTCTAACTCGAGAGTTATCCTTCACTAAGAAACAAACTCTCTTCTAGGTGGAGAAAACCTTTACACGTCGCTTACTTCCTTTTCCGGTACTAAGCTAAACACCGGGTTCTATTTCAAGGTAGAACCAACCTAACGTCACCTATACAATTACCGACACTAAGCTAGATGTCGAGCTCTTTACAAGGGTACAACCACTCCCGTTTGGTTCTTTCACAAGGGTACAACCACTCCCTACACTCTTTGTGTTTTGAGGACTAAAACACTAACCACACTCATTGAGATAAATGATACAAATAATGATGTGTGAACTACAACTATATCACACAGTAACTTATGCTAAAGGTTTTACACGTCTGTGTTGAACCTTGATGCTTAATCTCCTTTGCTACAAAAGGAAAGATCAATGAAATGAATGAATGATAAATGTTAGATGATATGTAAATGAATGAGTATGAATGTTAGGCTATATGAGTGATGGTGTGTCCAAATGATCAGCTTGCTATTTATAGGCAAGCTGGTGAACAGCCGGCGGATCCCTTAAAAGGGATCCGTCTTTGATGTCGTTTGGTTCCGCCAAACATGACAGCTAAGAGTTAATGGATATCTTTCCATATCCAGCTGTATCCTTCACATCTTTGTTATGTCACATCAAAATCTTCCAAAGTCAACTATCTTGCTTGAAGATCTAGCCAAGATATTACATAATCCATGTATGATGCATGCCATGATGTCATTGTATCATTTTAGAAATACAGTTTCTTTTTAAGGAAATAAACTAGTAGATGTGTAAAATGTAATTCTAAGTAAACTTGTGAAATATAAAATGTGTTTTAAAGAGACTTTAGCTAGCATTTATAATTTGCTAAAGGATATACTTTGTAATTGTCATTAACAAAACTAAGTAAAGATCGTAAAATATAAATAACGTTTTTAGGACGATATTTGTATTAACATACACTCCTTAAGACCAAGTATATTCATTTCCGTTTGTTCCTTTTATCCCCATAGGTTTGTCATCGTGTTTTGTGTCAAGCTCACCTCATAGATAATGAGGATCGAACTTATCCATCGGTTTTAGGTTAGAAAACAAACTTATCATCCTATCTCGCCAAGAGTATGTTGATACTCTCTTTCTTTCGAATAACGGGCAATATGCCTATACGAAGATTCATATTTTGAATCTTTTCTTTTTCATCGTCAATCTTGATCACCTACCGACGTGCAGCGATCTCACAGCAACAATGGATGTTTATCCCAAAAATCCCATCAATCACCCTAGAAACATCCAAACCTCTCAAACGTGAACCATTCAACTACTTACGCTTAGTTCTAGGAATGATGGAACACATTCCGTAAATTTCATAATTTACATGTGTTCAAAACATCCCCTAAGTGTCGTCTAATGACTATTGAAGTATTTCATTGGAAATGTTGAAGTCATCCTTCGAGTCACGTCTAATGACTATTTAAGTATTTCCTTGAAAATATTAAAGTCATCTCGGATTGTCAATAATCTTGTGTCAAATCCCGTTGGAATTATCCCTCAAAGAATTTATTAGGTATAGATTCTTTCATCATGTCTAAAAGTCTCATTAAATCAGCGAGATTTATTTGTTATATCTTCTCAAATCATTGATTTATGTGTGTCTAAAACATTTCTAGATTAGAGTCAAATCCTCTCAAGCTTCCAATGACAACTTAAATATTTCGTCTGAAATATTTAAAGCATATTTAATTTGCGAAATGCAATTAAATGTCATCTCTCGTTCTTGATCAACGTTCATCGAATCCCGTTTGTTTCATTCATAAAAAGAATTTATTTGGTATAAATTCCTTTAATCTAAGGTCCAGAAAAATCACAACATATATGAAATTTCTTTGTCAAAAATCAAATTTTGGGTCAAAACTGACCTCAGTAGGTCACGGTACCCTTAAATAAGGGACGATACCGCTAAATTTAACGGTACCGTCGGACCGTTATTTGCCGAGACAGTTTATTTTTTTTTCAATCTCACAGTTTCAAAAGCACTAGCAAAACCCACTCGCTGTATTCTTGAACCAGAACCGTCTTCTATCTGAATAGATTCTGCATATCTTTTGATTCCTTAGCTTTTTCCTCTTTCACTTTCGCATGGTACTAAATACACCATATGTTTGGTTACTTCCGTATCCATCATCTTCTCAACTTACCTACAATTCTCAACCTTCGCTCTACACTACCAATGCTTCCTCATCCCACTCATTTTCCACACACTTCAAGCGAAGAACCGCTAAGATAAGTTGAGATAACCCTTCTTCATCAACATAATTTCTTCTATCAAAGATAACCCTACTAGAACCTTATCACTAACTCTATAACCTTGAAGATTCTATCTTCTTAACCCTTAGCACATTTCCACGTAATCACATGCCTCATCATATGAATGCTCTATAAATATTCAAAATGATTGAGAAGAGCTATGTAACTTCAAAGGTGAAGTTTATTGTATGCTATTCACCACTTGTCATAACGTTACTAAGCTCATCGATTCTGTCAACGTTTGTTTTCCTCTTTAGTTTTGATTCGTCTCTCAAAACATCTTGTCCGAATGGCCATCAATTAAGGGGGAGCGAAAACACACTCATACACATTTAGTCTTTCACCAAACACTCTCAAGAACACACAAATGTGGTTCCTTTTCCCTAGAATTCTTCACTAAAACAGTCACTTCTTAAGTACCCGCTACTCAGCAAAACCCCTCTCACATAACCATAGTCGGTTGTAGCTTCCTAACCACTACTCTTTGTGTTCACCTAGCTATTCGTTCTATACAAGCACCTTTAACCTTCACACTAAACCTCACAATAATATCATTCATCATAACACTCAAGCCTTATAACTAAACTTCACTCTTGATAGTGATATTTGGTTTCAGAACCTTCAACCCTTATACTCAAACCTTACAAGTAAGCCATCCATTACAACAACAAAACCTTGTAACTATTCTTCACTCTTGATAGTGATGATTAGTTCAATAATCTTCAATCCTCACAACCCAAAGTGTATAACTACACAATTACACAAAATCCTTCATGCACCAAAATTATCTCTAACACATAACTAGGATCATCCGAAACTAGAACTCTAGAACTTTGTTACACCAACCCCGTTAGAGAAATTCACCCTCACTAGGATCACATGCATATTTTTTTCTCCTTTGAAATATATCATGCATCTCATTGTCAGTGCAAACAATATATTAATCTAAACCGTCTTTTCCTACCTTTTCTCAAAGGTCAAATCCAACACTTCCCATCTGATGGAATCATTTCCATTCGCATTTAGGTGTGTATCGTTCTTATTTTTTTTAAGTATAACTTCTGTCGAGTCTACCTCGTTTAGAGTATGTCTTTTCAACAAACTATCCTCAACACCAATCATCTTAGGTAGATGATTATGTCGTTCAAAAGGTTTGTTGGAACTCATCTTCCCAATGACAACTTGGAAGAAGTTATTCCCATAATTTCTTGTGTCATTCCCATGATTGGTTGAACAATTAAACCTTAGGTTGTCTGTCAAGTTGTGACCCTCTAGTGTCATTGAATTGCATTACGCATTCACATCTTTTTGTCACTCAACTTTCTTGGGCTTTCTTCTTCGTGTTTATCCATTTGGCACACTTTCATCACGTGTCTAACTTCTTGCATACTTTAATATGCTCATCAAAAAATTTTTTTTAGTAGCTATGTTTTATCACCCTTGCATGTTTTACTATGTGAATTCTATCCCTATAATGTTGCTCCTATTTTTTTATATATTATGTTGCACGAAGCTAACCCTTGATGTAGGAAAAGCCTTTGTAAGAATTTGATCCATGGATTCGCTAGAAACAAAGGTAAATATAGAAGGGGATACAATTACCATAGGAGAGCATTGAGCTAGGGGGAGCTCGGGAGTATTTGAATACATAGCATGGAGTCTTTTTAACAGTGGTGATAGAAGACTTCACTGTGATGATGCAAGCTCGCCTTTTTGGGAAGAAAGGAAAGTAGTGTAATAAGGGGGAGTAGGGAGTGAATTCAAGGGAGAGCTCGAGGCAACTACCTTTTTGCTTCGACAAAAGGGGGAGAAGGAAGTGTAAACAGGTAACTTTTACATTTTACTATGTGTCACGGTTTACATATTTGTCATCATCAAAAAGAGGGAGATTGTTAGTGCAAATATTACGATATTTAAACTAAACGATTTCTTCGGTTTTAATAATGACAAACATGTAACTTGTAATGCATAACGTAAAATGCACAAGTTACTTGTAAACACAAATCATCAATGCATACTTACATCAACATCTCTCGACGTCTCAAGTATGCCTCAACAGAGTCGTTGATTTCCATCCCGACGTAAATCACTCAAGGTATGAACAAACAAATTTAAACTTGACGGATGATCAAAGAAATAAATTTTTGTTCTAAACTTCACATTTTTAATGTGACAAAGCATTTTTGCAAAAATACATTTTACAAGTTATTTTTGAATTAAAAAGAAATGTTTTATTTTGAAAAATTAGTTTAAAAATCCCAATAGCTATTTCCCCCCCAAATCAGCTCCAAACTTCCCCAAATAAACCTTCACCACTAAAAACAAAAATTGGAGCGTCCCTTGTCTGGCACGGTAGCACTAAATTTAGTGGTACCGTCGGGTATTTAATGGTACTTTCGGTCTATAACGGCTAGTTTTTCCTTTGTCTATAAATAATGGACCATTTTACACATTTTGACAAGGTTTTTCACACATAACTTTTTTTTTCTTTATCCACCCACTCCAATCCACTTTCTTTGATCATGTAGTTAGTTTATCTTTGTTTAAGAGTGATCCAATCATCCATTCAAGTGATCACCTTCATTCCTCTACTAGTGCAAGAGAAGAACACACCGTATCATAAAGATGCAAAGTGTTGTAGGGTTAGTCTAATGCACTCGTAACATTTGTTACGCATTTGTTGTATCTTGGTATACATCATGTAACACCCCAACCCGACAAGGGTAAAGATATCACAATAATGGATTCATATCAGAACAAACAAAGCATACATCTTATAGTAATATCAAAATTCAATGGATTACAACGGAAATACTGATTCTACAAGGTTACAAACGAAAACTTCCAAACTAATTCTAAAACATAATATCTTCTATCCAACTCTAATCCAGAATAGCTATCAAATCTTCTAAGTCCAAAGGTACACTCTTCACTCATTCCCAACTTCCTACTAAAACCTGCCGCAGGAAAAGAAATGCGGCTGAGCTTCAAAAGCTCAGTGAACAGATATACAGATAACAGAAACGATAACGGATAGCAGTACAAGGGAAATCAGAAAATACAGATCATACAGAAACAAAATCAAATTAAGGAGTAGGAATAAGAAATGGAATAAATGAAACGAAATAAGAATAAGAAATAAATAAGGTTTAAGAATAAGGAAAACAGAAATCTATCACGAGCCCAGATAACAGATGATATCATAACAGTGTAAACATATAAGCAATCTAGAGGGGATACTTCTCAAGTAACCAGATAATATGAGGGGTGACCTCATGTATCAATTGGAGTGATCAGCTCCCAGATAATGTTAAAGACGTGTATCGCACACACCATCAGTCACCAGATATATATATATATATATATATATATATATATATATATATATATATATATATATATATATATATATATATATATATATATATATATATATATAACAGTAAACAGTAACAGATAACAGAAATCAGATCAGATCTAGGATGCATCCATACGCCCCAGTAGGCCAGATTCTTCTTCTACATAACAGATAAAATCAGGGACGGAACAGGTCATCACTCTCCTGCCCTAGAGTCATGTCAAAGGTGCATCAATGACATGGACATGAAACCCTCATGCCTAGTGATTAGCTCGGATATCAGACTGTAGGTCAAAAGGTCAGATGTCATACACTTATCAGAGTCATATCTAAGGGTTCATGGCAAAAGGTTCGTGTCAAGTAGTTTCAGAATTAAATATCAAAGGTTCAGTATCAGATGGTTCAATATCAGAAAGATCAACATGTATCAGAAGGTTCATAATCAAAGTTTCATAGCAACAGTTTATTTAGAAAGGTTTCTATTTAAAAGTCCCATTAAAACAATCCTTCAAAAATGGTTTTCATAACAACTGATCTTACATCATAGTTTTCATAAAAATGGTCTTTCAAAACTTTTAGTAACTTTCATTTAAAGTGGTATCACTTCTTTTTAAAATAGCTTTTCTCATACAGTTTCATATGTAGTTTAAGAAAGGTTCAAAATCAATTAAGTTCAAATAAGGATTTAACAGATTAAGGTTTATATCAAAAATCAAATCAAAGTTTACAACAAGTATATCAGATTAAGGTTCAAAACAAGGTTCACAGATCAGGGTTCTGAACAAGAGATCCAAAACAAAAGGCTCAAGAAAGGTTCAGAACAAAGAAACACATTAGAGGTTCACAAACAGGTTTACAATCAGAGTTCAGGAAAAAGGTTCAGAATAAAAGAATCATATCAGAGGTTCAAACAAAAGGTTCAAGACAAACAGATCACAACAAAGATCTACAAACAGAAGGGAACATAGCAATGGTATAGGGAATCCTAATAAGGAAATGAAAACAGAAAGGAAAGGGAATGAAAACCCTTACTGAAAAAGGGCAGAATATATGTACCTTATTTGCACAGCAGAAAAGAAAAACAAACACAGAAACAAGATCAGGACTTCTCCTTCTTCACACCTAAAGTTGTAGAATACAGAATTACTACAGATTCTAATTCAGATTATCTCTTTTAGTTTACCTTTCCATTTTAAGTAACTTTCTATTTTTAGTAACTTTCCAGATTTAGTAACTTTCCATATTTAACCAGATATTAACATTACAGATTATGTTAAGTCCTTATTTACAGATTATTATGGGATTTAGGTATATTTTATCAAGTTACCAAATTTTAGGGTTAATTATGACAGATTTCATAGTTTAGGGTTTAACTGTAATTATTATAAATTCAAAGGTATAATAATGAAAATACTTTAACTACTGACTTAAATACTCTTTTATTCAGAATGACATCTTAATCCTTTTAGTTTCACAATTTACAAGTTATACCCCTCTAGTTTCAATATTTACAAAACAAACCCTACATTTACAATATTCACAGTTAAATCCCTACAATATTTATATTTACCAACCAAGCATCATATTTTACAAAAATACAGAAGGTAACATCAGAATTAAGTATATTACAGATCAGATCCCTCAGAACTCCGAATTTACACAAATGGTCCTTTAAGTTTACAAAACTTATAAATTAAATCATAATTTCATAACAATTACATATTTAGCCCATAATTCCTCAAAATTACACATTACTATTTTAATATCAGTATTTACTCAGAATAACTTCAAGATTCCAGACTTTACACTTTTAGTCCCTCTATTTTGTTTAATTACAATTCGTACCATATAAATACAATTAATTCATTATCTTGTAATATTTACACTTAGGACCCCCAAGTTATATTTTTCCCACATTCCTACAGATGTATATAACATTTTAAAAATATCCTATAATTTTCAAAGTTGGCAAAACAGGTCCTTATACTTTTAAAAAACAATCGGATACACTTTTTAAGTACAATTACAAACCCTAATCAAATCCAATCATTGAACCATCATTATTAAAACCTTAAAACACATTTAATGACCAGATCATGTACCCACAAACCCTAACCCTAATAATTTCGATTAGGTTTTATTTATATCTTTACTTTTCCTAAAATCCGGTTTGTACAAAAATTAGCCACACTTTATTTAAGCTTCCAAAATTTGAACCCATATTTTTCCCAGGTTATATGATGCATAATGAATTCATAAAAATTATATAACAAGCCCATAAAATCGTATAGCATATTTTAGATTTTACGTATGTTTTTGATATCAATAATTACCACGACATATCTAGGCCTTTATAATTCGTTCCATCATTTTTCTCAGACCATATACTTCATATGAGGTCCAAATAAAATAATCATAACACCCAAAAATTCGTATTACATATATTTACAAATTATGTGTGTTTTATTTATATATTTTTTGTATGCCTTAATAACCATGCATGATTCGTGTTTCTTATTTTTCTTAGGTTATATTCGACCCATAGATCACTAGAAAAATGCTGGATAATTTTTAGAACGTAAGAATTAAGCATGAAAAATCCTTACCTCTTGGATGACAAAATCAAACAAAAACAATTATCACGAACAAACGAAGGCTTCTAAATTCAGGTTCCTATTTTTATTAGCTCCTTAATACTCCAAAGAACACCAAAAAATACCCACTTGTGTCTAGAAATTCGGATGGAGGAGGAGAGGATTTTTGTGTGTCGACTTTTAGGGTTTGCGATATAAAAGAAAAGGAAAGAATGAATAACCGTGTGGGAGGATTGAGGAGGGGCAATATTTTCGGCCCAATTTTGGTTGACAAGATCAACATACTGATTTTATTGATTTCCCCTTTAATTTTGATGCTTATCTTGTATTTAAAAAGAATTATAATTAAAAGTAAATAATTTAAATAAACTTTTCGGCCCATGTATAATTCTTGTGCATAATATGTATTTTTATTAGGTGCAAGAATAATTTTTGGACATACAAAAATGTTAAAATGATGTCCCAGAATTATTTTACTTAATATGTAGTTCGTTTCCAGAGATTCAGAATTAATTTAGAACTTTATAAGTGATTTAATTAACTTTTAAGTTTTCAGGGGTATTTTGGTAATTTTACAGGTTATCAGAATTTCAGGTATTACAACTTCTTCCCCACTAACAAAAAAATTTCGTCCTCGAAATTTGCAGGAAGCAGAAAGGACTGAGAACGGAAACTAAACAAAAGACATACCAGACCTAATAGATGATAATCGGATTCTCTCGGAAGAGACATAAGAATTACACAGGATTTTGACGGATATGCCGTCCCAGGATTTGATTTGACAAATCAGATTAGGATATACAGGAATAGGTTATCGATCACATCAATTGGAAGAAGTTCTATAACAGAACCTAAGATTATTATCAGAAGTTCAGAGGTCAGCAGAATGCGTGACTAGAATCCAGACGTATCAATTCACAGAACGGTGAAAGCAGATTACGCGTACAGTTAGAATGAACTTACAGTCTCACTAATGCAGATAATCCCAACAGTTATCAGAATTTCTAAAGTTCTAAGGCACTTCTCGAAATATCCTATGCCCACAACAAGTGCACGTTATATGATGTAAGTATTATCACGTTGGCCAGACGTCATAATACTGGCATCATATAAATATGCCCTCATGATGGTCATACTTTATCTCAAGTCGTGAAAAAAACAAACTTATCTTAATCCACCTAGTCTTCCTACGGTCTCAGAGGTCATCAAAATCAAATACCCTAACTAAGAGGGGAACGAATCACTCGAAAGAGTTAACGGAAGTCCCAGAATGTCTATCAGAATTTGGTACATCAGATCATCCATCATTCGTCAAATTTCACATAACAAAATCATCGTCCGACATACGCAGAATGAACACAGAGCGGAATTACTACAGAGAACCTAAATCATTCAAAGAGTTTTATCATCAGGTAACAGAAATTTAAATAGGTCAAGAGGAAATGAATTACGTCATCCCTAGCTTCATCCATCATAGAATTCATTCTTCCAAACCAAACGTTCGCTTCAGAATTTTCTTCCATTCAAAATCATGATCTCAATTTCCATTCTCAAGTCTGCTTCTGCTCCCAATTCATCTTAGTACAACTAAAATGAATAGAGAAGTAAGACTGCGAGTCTTGGACAAGTCTGCTAGCACAGTTCGGAATTCGCCAACTCAAATTGCTGTCGTCATCGGATGCTTGGTAGTGGTGTCTGCAACAATCTCTGAACGCCAATCACATCTACTCTTCCAAAACAAAGGTCATTCCATTTAATACGAAGATGGTCTTCATGTTCCTCGTTCGTCTCAAAGCACGAACATGTTGTCATACTATGACAATTGTCCAACTACTCGCGAAAACATGATTCTCATTAGCCAATACAATTGGCATCATTTAAAACTCATGATGGTCACAATGAGTACGAAAACAGCTTTCATGAATCGTTTTAGGGAAACTTCATATCTAAATCACATCACCAATCTTTACGAATAAAACTGAAATACTTTACGGAAGTTGCTCTCAGTTAGTCATCTCCCTTCTTAGGAGTTCTTGTGGTTGCTTCTTCAGTCCTTCAAACATTAAATGAGGTTGTCTGATACAGAGTTCACAAGGATAGAATAATTTAATCATTTATACTCGGAAATGAAAAGTGATTACGGTTGAGATTACGGTTAGGTTTACGATCGTTGATATGCAGACGCAAAATTTTCTCTTTCTTCTTTATAAATTAATAGGGTATTTAAAGGGGACACTGAGGTGAAACAAAATCATATCTCATCAGTTTCTTCAATCTCTCAATTTCTATAGCATCATGGCTCGTCAACTGAGATCGGTTCAGAATCAATTCTACTTCTCAAACGAGAGGAAAACCCAAGAGTTTCATCAGAAAATGCCAGAAAATTTGTACAACAAAACTTTCAATGCCAACACTTTCTAGAGGTGGATACTAATAGGGTGTCAGGAGAATTTAACAATCAAATGAGATTAAGGTACATATTTCGATAGCAGTGTTACGCTTAATAGATTTAAGCGGTTAAAGGTTATTATAACAAAGTAGGGTGGAGCAGATTGTTATATTTCAGATACGGTAGTCTATGGTAGCTTTTACGAAGAGCCAGCCAATCAATAATCAAAAGATCTCCAAAATCAAGTATATCAATAGTAAACAGATCCGCAGAACAAATATGGTCATTAAACCAGACGGATAGTTCATATGTCAGAGTCAAGTACATGGTCCAGTATAGTGTTGGGGATAGATAAGCGAACAGTTCAAGGTGTTTGGAGTTTTGTTTAGCTTTTAGCACAAGTGGCAGGTAGGTTGTGAATCATCGGTAATACGAAAATCGTATACTGTCAAAGTGAGGCATATGGAACATCGGTTATCAGCATCATCATGCTCAGTTAACACTTTCATACAGAGATAGTATTTGCATCAAATCCTTCCAAAGGAAAAACTGATTGGCAAATAAGATTCATCATTCAAGGGAGGGAATAAACTTCTATATCCAAGGTTAATAATCACCAGAGTTCTAATAGAAATAGTAATGGATTTGCAAGACAGAATAGTATCAGGTGGTACATTTATATCCAGCACGGGTAATGAATTATAGAAAGTGTCAACCACATTAGGGTTAAACGGCCTTCGGGATGGTCGGAAAGATATCAGACTGTTTATCAAACAGATCGGAAGTGAAGGTCAAAATCAGGTAATGGCAGTAAAAGTTTAACAATTGGTAATCATGTCAGGGGGTTCCAAAATTGTTTCAAACGCCAAGGGTGAGACATAGGAGGATAGTCGTCACTATATAGTGATCAATCAATCAATCCTTATAAGAATAAAATCAAGGTTACTATCAAGAAAGACGGATCAATAAAGAAAAATCTTATCGTTCAGAAGGAGAGTGAAAACATTTTTACACTCGTGGTTAAACACCACAAAACTTCTCATGGGAACAGGGATGGTTAAGATGAAATCGAATAGTGTCAGAAGATTCATAGATGATTATCAGAAGCAAGAAACAAATAACAGAATGTATTATGTATATCATCGTTATGGGAATCCTCAGAATGCCCGAAGAGGCATCAGAATGATTAACAAAAGGTTCAGAGGTCGGAGTCGAAATCGAAAGGCAAGGATCAAATAGTGTCAGATAATTACTACGCAATTTCCAATGCTCCAGGTTTTATTTAGGTTTCAAATTTTTTTGGTGGTGCAAGGCATAAGCTCTAGATTTCCAAATGTGATTTCCATAGTCTTAATCCAAAAGCAAGACACGAGTGCGGAAGCAATGCTACTTAACATATGACTATAGTCTACCCATTCCTCACTGGTCAGAAATTAAGTTCCTATAGGGAATTCCTAAAGCAAATTCTCAAAGGTTGTCCTACGAGCGCCTACAGTGGAAACTTAGTGGTCCAGACTTCACAGGTCAAGGGTAAATGTATTACGAGTCGCAGCCTGTCTCTCTGATACCATAAATTGTAACACCCCAACCCGACAAGGGTAAAGATATCACAATAATGGATTCATATCAGAACAAACAAAGCATACATCTTACAGTAATACCAAAATTCAAAGGATTACAAATGAAATACTGATTCTACAAGGTTACAAACGAAAACTTCCAAACTAATTCTAAAACATAATATCTTCTATCCAACTCTAATCCAGAATAGCTATCAAATCTTCTAAGTCCAAAGGTACACTCTTCACTCATTCCCAGCTTCCTACTAAAAACCTGCCGCAGGAAAAGAAATGCGGCTGAGCTTCAAAAGCTCAGTGAACAGATATATAGATAACAGAAACGATAACGGATAGCAGTACAAAGGAAATCAGAAAATACATATCATACAGAAACAAAATCAAATGAAGGAGTAGGAATAAGAAATGGAATAAATGAAACGAAATAAGAATAAGAAATAAATAAGGTTTAAGAATAAGGAAAACAGAAATCTATCACGAGCCCAGATAACAGATAATATCATAACAGTGTAAACATATAAGCAATCTAGAGGGGATACCTCTCAAGTAACCAGATAATATGAGGGGTGACCTCATGTATCAATTGGAGTGATCAGCTCCCAGATAATGTGAAAGACGTGTATCGCACACACCATCAGTCACCAGATATATATATATATATATATATATATATATATATATATATATATATATATATATATATATATATATATAACAGTAAACAGTAACAGATAACAGAAATCAGATCAGATCTAGGATGCATCCATACGCCCCAGTAGGCCAGATTCTTCTCCTACATAACAGATAAAATCAGGGACGGAACAGGTCATCACTCTCCTGCCCTAGAGTCATGTCAAAGGTGCATCAATGACATGGACATGAAACCCTCATGCCTAGTGATTGGCTTGGATATCAGACTGTAGGTCAAAAGGTCAGATGTCATACACTTATCAGAGTCATATCTAAGGGTTCATGGCAAAAGGTTCGTGTCAAGTAGTTTCAGAATTAAATATCAAAGGTTCAGTATCAGATGGTTCAATATCAGAAAGATCAACATGTATCAGAAGGTTCATAATCAAAGTTTCATAGCAACAGTTTATTTAGAAAGGTTTCTATTTAAAAGTCCCATTAAAACAATCCTTCAAAAATGGTTTTCATAACAACTGATCTTACAACATAGTTTTCATAAAAATGGTCTTCCAAAACTTTTAGTAACTTTCATTTAAAGTGGTATCACTTCTTTTTAAAATAGCTTTTCTCATACAGTTTCATATGTAGTTTAAGAAAGGTTCAAAATCAATTAAGTTCAAATAAGGATTTAACAGATTAAGGTTTATATCAAAAATCAAATCAAAGTTTACAACAAGTATATCAGATTAAGGTTCAAAACAAGGTTCACAGATCAGGGTTCAGAACAAGAGATCCAAAACAAAAGGCTCAAGAAAGGTTCAGAACAAAGAAACACATTAGAGGTTCACAAACAGGTTTACAATCAGAGTTCAGGAAAAAGGTTCAGAATAAAAGAATCATATCAGAGGTTCAAACAAAAGGTTCAAGACAAACAGATCACAACAAAGATCTACAAACAGAAGGGAACATAGCAATGGTATAGGGAATCCTAATAAGGAAATGAAAACAGAAAGGAAAGGGAATGAAAACCCTTACTGAAAAAGGGCAGAATATCTGTACCTTATTTGCACAGCAGAAAAGCAAAACAAACACAGAAACAAGATCAGGACTTCTCCTTCTTCACACCTAAAGGAGTAGAATACAGAATTACTACAGATTCTAATTCAGATTATCTCTTTTAGTTTACCTTTCCATTTTAAGTAACTTTCTATTTTTAGTAACTTTCCAGATTTAGTAACTTTCCATATTTAACCAGATATTAACATTACAGATTATGTTAAGTCCTTATTTACAGATTATTATGGGATTTAGGTATATTTTATCAAGTTACCAAATTTTAGGGTTAATTATGACAGATTTCATAGTTTAGGGTTTAACTGTAATTATTCTAAATTCAAAGGTATAATAATGAAAATACTTTAACTACTGATTTAAATACTCTTTTATACAGAATGACACTTAAATCCTTTAAGTTTCACAATTTACAAGTTATACCCCTCTAGTTTCAATATTTACAAAACAAACCCTACAGTTACAATATTCATAATTAAATCCCTACAATATTTATATTTACCAACCAAGCATCATATTTTACAAAAATACAGAAGGTAACATCAGAATTAAGTATATTACAGATCAGATCCCTCAGAATTCCGAATTTACACAAATGGTCCTTTAAGTGTACAAAACTTATAAATTAAATCATAATTTCATAACAATTACATATTTAGCCCATAATTCCTCAAAATTACACATTACTATTTTAATATCAGTATTTACTCAGAATAACTTCAAGATTCTTGACTTTACACTTTTAGTCCCTCTATTTTGTTTAATTACAATTCGTACCATATAAATACAATTAATTCATTATCTTGTAATATTTACACTTAGGACCCCCAAGTTATATTTTTTCCACATTCCTAAAGATGTATATAACATTTTAAAAATATCTCAGAATTTTCAAAGTTGGCAAAACAGGTCCTTATACTTTTAAAAAACAATCGGATACACTTTTTAAGTACAATTACAAACCCTAATCAAATCCAATCATTGAACCATCATTATTAAAACCTTAAAACACATTTAATGACCAGATCATGTACCCACAAACCCTAACCCTAATAATTTCGATTAGGTTTTATTTATATCTTTACTTTTCCTAAAATCCGGTTTGTACAAAAATTAGCCACACTTTATTTAAGCTTCCAAAATTCGAACCCATATTTTTCCCAGGTTATATGATGCATAAGGAACTCATAAAAATTATATAACTAGCCCAGAAAATCGTATAGCATATTTTAGATTTTGCGTA
The DNA here is from genome assembly GCA_021014915.2 of Artemisia tridentata subsp. tridentata. Taxonomy (NCBI): domain Eukaryota; kingdom Viridiplantae; phylum Streptophyta; class Magnoliopsida; order Asterales; family Asteraceae; genus Artemisia; species Artemisia tridentata. The sequence continues at coordinate 110,757,901 of CP139502.1, read as the reverse complement.
TGTTTTTTATATCAATAATTACCACGACATATCTAGGCCTTTATAATTCGTTCCATCATTTTTACCAGACCATATACTTCATATGAGGTCCAAATAAAATAATCATAACACCCATAAATTCGTATTACATATATTTACAAATTACGTGTGTTTTATATATATATTTTTTGTATGCCTTAATAACCATGCATGATTTGTGTTTCTTATTTTTCTTAGGTTATATTCGACCCATAGATCACTAGAAAAATACTGGATAATTTTTAGAACGTAAGAATTAAGCATGAAAAATCCTTACCTCTCAGATGACAAAATCGAACAAAAACAATTATCACGAACAAACGAAGGCTTCTAAATTCAGGTTCCTATTTTTCTTAGCTCCTTAATACTCCAAAGAACACCAGAAAATACCCACTTGTGTCCAGAAATTCGGATGGAGGAGGAGAGGATTTTTGTGTGTCGACTTTTAGGGTTTGCGATATAAAAGAAAAGGAAAGAATGAATAACCGTGTGGGAGGATTGAGGAGGGGCAATATTTTCGGCCCAATTTTGGTTGACAAGATCAACATACTGATTTTTATTGATTTCCCCTTTAATTTTGATGCTTATCTTGTATTTAAAAAGAATTATAATTAAAAGTAAATAATTTAAATAAACTTTTCGGCCCATGTATAATTCTTGTGCATAATATGTATTTTTATTAGGTGCAAGAATAATTTTTGGACATACAAAAATGTTAAAATGATGTCCCATAATTATTTTACTTAATATGTAGTTCGTTTCCAGAGATTCGGAATTAATTTAGAACTTTATAAGTGATTTAATTAACTTTTAAGTTTTCAGGGGTATTTTGGTAATTTTACAGGTTATCAGAATTTCAGGTATTACACATCAAGTTGTCTATCATCTTGTTTAGTTAGTTCGTGTGGATCATTGTGATCTTGTAGAGATCGGGGAGATCTTGTGTAGCTTGTGTTGTTATTGGGTAGATCAGGTAGATCGTGAGTAGATCGGGTGGATCGTGAGTAGATCGGGTAGATCGAGTGTAGATCATGTGGATCTTGTAGCTTGTGTGTAGATTAATACTCGACATTTAGCTTAATGTCAGAAAATAATGTAAGCGACGCGGTTTATGTGTTTATGCCTCAAAACACAAGGTTTTGTTATGTTGGGCCATAAAACATAACGGGTTTGGTTGCACCCAAAGATGAACTCGACATCTAGCTTAGTGTCGGAAATTATTGTAAGCGACGTTGTATGGTTTTCTCCGCCAAGAAGGGAGCTTGTTGATTAGTGAAGTAACTCTTGAGTTGGGTACTCGGGGAGTGGAGTAGGGCGAAGAGGAGCTTCGTGACCGAACCACTATAAATCACCGTGTCCGGTTTGCGCTTTCTTTACTTATCTCTTTACATTTATTTTTGTATTTACCGCTTTACATTTATATTTTGCATTGCATTTATATTTGTGTGGTTTGTTGCTTATATTGTGTTAGTTGTGTTTGTGTCATGGCATGTTATATATTATATGTCTAAACTTGTGGTATTGAGACATGCCTTATTTGTTGCTTTATAATATCTCTAGTTCTTGTAAGACTAGAGTTGACACTTTTCATTTTAAGTCACGCTTTGTAACACCCCCAAAATCTGATTTAGCGGAAGCATACATGTTTGGGTGCTACTTAATTGATATCACAACACAGAGTATTAAGAACGGTTTTATCTCAACCGTTTAAATTGGATTTCATATTCAAAAGTGATTTGTTTACAACATTTCAAAAATGGTGCGGAAATATAAGCCCAAAAGAGAAATCAAGCGGTCCCAAATACATCAGAGTCTTCTATGACCATGCCATGCCCTGCCAAAGCCTCCACAACTGGGTTATCGCCTTAAACCTGAAAATGCATGCTAAAAGTGTCAACACGAGGTTGGTGAGTTCATAGGTTTATGATAGAGCAGTAAAAATACTGTAAGTTCCATAAGAGTTTTGTGACCATTGTGTCGCTTACAATGTCATGTAAATAGTGTTTACCTTAAAGTAAAAACCTGTGATGTGGACCAAGTGAAGGGTATACAACCCAAAATAAAATAGTTCATTACGCTAGCTCTAAGTTCATGTAACCGAAGCTATAACTTGTGTGCATGCTATAGAAGCATGTTAAATATCAGTGGCCCGGCAAGTGTGTATCCCAGACACTTGTAGTTTCGACATGGTATACGTTCGTTTGCCTATCCGGTCAACCCGAACGGGGACGTTACTCCCAATAGATCTATTTATAACATTCGCGCTTCCCAGCAGGAATTGACGGTTCATGAGTTGGGCAAATTTGGGACATAATAGTGCTTAGGCTAATCCACGTAATAGTTTGATAACAACAGTGTTGGTCCATAAAATAGTTTTGCATGTTTCTCACCCCGATTGTAAAACAAGTTTAAATAGAGTGGGGTTACATATCAGTCAATCACATAATGCCTTCAAATAACCAATTCAAATAATTCAGCTCAACAGTCAGATATTGAGTAAACAGTTCGCAGATTTCAAATAAACAGACATTGAGTTTAGTTAAAACGAGCATGCATTCTCCCCCAAGAACAGTTTAAAAACCAATAAAAGCAGGGGCCATGAACTCACCTTAGCTTGCAGCAACGCAAAATATCACAGTGGTCACAACTGGCATCAAGAGCAAAACATAATGATATCGAGGGTACAGGCACAATGGTGCCGAATCGGCACAACCTAATATATATATATAATTGTTTCAGAATACGTCTCGTAATGTAAAAGAGTTTTCAAAAGACAAGCGTCTTAGTTTTCGTGGATTACTCGTATCAAAGTTTGTAAAAAGTTTAGTGTTTAACGTTTCGTGTGGTGGTAAGACAATATAGACTCAAGAATACTCACGCCAAATGGAAAATTGACATAGTCAAGGAAAATACGGACGAGAACTTAAGTCGGGAAGAGGATGACAAACAAAGTCAAGGAAAACAGTGACAAGGGAAAGTGTCAACAAATGAATCAATTAGTACTTTTTCGGTGTTTTCCCAATGATCCCAAATAGTTCGGAAATAATCAATAAGGTTTTGGAAGGGTAATTTAAGTTTTAAAAGAAAACTTAAATTAGTACATTACATGGTGTAACACCTCCTAAATTATGAGATAACAGCGGAAGACTAGTCGGGGTATTACGGGGAGGATCGAAGTCATAATCATAGAAAATTGCTCAAAAGAGGCGTTTTGTAAATATAGGTCCTTCATATTAATTCAGTTACAAAAGTTTCATATCAGAGTTGGTGAAATCCTTAAAGGAAATAGTATTTTGAACTGAATTACATGTTTTATTTTACACCATAATAAAAGATAAGTTATTGCCCGCTCCATGCCCTTGCTGCTCCGCTAATTACCTGAGATAACATGCTTAAAAGTCAACAAAAATGTAGAGTGAAATCATAGAGTTTGTAATATGTAATCAGTTTGAAACACAAGTAATATTGTATTAGAAATACAATCAGTTGAAAAAAATGATATCGCAGTCTTATATATATATATATATATATATATATATATATATATATATATATATATATATATATATATATATATATATATATATATATATATATATATATATATTGCCTTAAGTCTCATGACACTCAAACGTTAACAATGTACCGCACAAACGATCAGAAAAATCAAGATCCAATATTTTATGTAATTTCTCCCCCTTGAACTAAGACCTATTTTTGAAAAAAATTTAAGACAATTAGTCCAAAAGTTCATAGAAATATTTTCCGATGAAGATTTTGATGAAGATTAGAGATGATAAATGTCCAAAATTTCTCCCCCTCAAAATATGTTCGTGATTTGAAATTATTGAAATTTGAAATGACGAGAACATATTTTGGTGTGGATACACTTTTGCACACTAAAAGTTTTATTTATTTATTTATTTATTTTATTTTTTTAATAATAATAGATAAATTGAAAAATCTTTTTGAGTTTTTCAATAATTATTTACAAAGATAGTTTTGATGTTTGACTCGGTTAATTTTGTGTAAGAAATTTGTTCAAATCGTCTGGAGTCAAACATCGCATACCAATATGGTGAACCAGTTCCACAAATCTTGCATGAGGCAAGGCTTTGGTGAACAAATCCGCCAATTGGTGTTCAGTAACCACAAAGTATAATTCAACTGTACCCATTTCCACGTGCTCTTTGATAAAATGATACCGGAGAGCAATATGCTTCGATTTGGAATGTTGAACCGTGTTGCAGGAAATAGCGATGACACTCTTGGAGTCGCAGTACATCGGAATCTTGCTGAACACATATCCGTAGTCCATCAGCTGAGATCGCATCCAGATGACTTGAGCGCAGCAGGCAGACATGGCGACGTATTCCGATTCTGTAGACGACAGTGATGTACAATCTTGCTTCTTTGACTGCCAAGAGACGAGCTTGTCACCTAGAAATTGGACTCCCCCAGATGTACTCTTTCTCGTGTCTAAACAACCTGCATGGTCAGCGTCTGAAAAAGCAACAAGTTCAAACCCAGAATCCTTCGGATACCAGATCCCCAAATGAATGGTTCCCTTTATGTATCGAAGGATCCGCTTAACAGCAGACAAATGACGTTCAGTAGGTCGAGACTGGTAACGGGAACATAAGTACGTGGCAAATACAACATCCGTCCGGTTAGCGGTGAGATACATGAGAGACCCAATCATACTATGATATTTCGTAGGATCAATGGGTGTGCCATGTAGATCAGCATCTAGCTTTGGGGATGAGGAAGACTGTTGATGCAAATAATGTTCTAAAAACGTTATTTATATCTTTCGATTAATTCACGTTTTGAGGATGACAAAATGTGAAATCACGTTACGTTAAAATTAACGTAAACAAGTTTTTAATCGGAAGATCCCATTTCTACGCAAATCACTCTTGAACAAATTTACAAACTTGACAAATGATCAAAGAAGTAAATTTTGGTTTTGAGAACTCACATTTTAATGTGACAAAACATTTTTTCAAAAATATACCTTACAAATTATTTTTGAATAACTAAGAAATGTTTTAATGAAAAAATAAGTTTGAAAAACATAACAGCTATTTTTCCCCCCAAAATCAGCTCCAAACTTCCCCAAATAAGTTTTCACCAGAAAAGACAAAATTTGGAGCGTCCTTGTCTGGGACGGCTCCACAGTTCCACTAAATTTAGTGGAGCCGTGGTGCATTTAGTGGAGCCGTCCGTACAAAATTTTCTGTAACGTTCAGATTTTTCTTGCCTATAAAAACCAACCCCATTCACAGTTTTTAGGCACCCTTTCACACAGAAAAACTTCTGAGTTTAAACCTCTCACACCTTTCTTTCTTTTTGATCATTTAGATTAGTTTTCTTTTGTTTTAAGAGTGATCCAATCATCCACCAAGAGATCCTCTTCATTCCTCTTCATTAGCAAGAGAAGAACACAAGTATCTAAGTTGATACAAGGTGTTATCATTCCTCTTCATTTGTAAGAGAAGAACTCAAGGTATTCAAGAAGATACAAGAGTTATAGTTGTTAGGTTTGTGTAACATTTGTTACAACCTTGTTGTATCATAGCATACTTCAAGTTTATTTATCTTTGGTGAGTGAGAGTGAAGATCAAGTGTGATCTTATAAGAGATAGTGAACATCTCTTGAAGCCATCGGGCTTGTGTGATTGATCAAGAAGATCAAGGGTCGATAGGATAGAGTTAGTTGAGTGTGTGTTGATTATTGTGATCGTGTTGAGATCTTGGTGATCTCTTGAAGCCATTGGGCTTGAGTGTTTGGTCACGTGGACCTTGGTAGATTGGTGCTAGCTAAGATTAGCACTCGACATTTAGCTTAGTGTCGGTAATAGGATAAGCGACGTGTACGGTTTTCTCCGCCTGAAGGGAGGTTGTTGACATAGTGCTTGAAACTCTCGAGTGTGGTACTCGGGGAGTGGAGTAGGGCGAAGAAGAGCTTCGTAGCCGAACCACTATAAATCCTTTGTCTCGATTTGATCTTTCCAACTCTATTCTTTACTTTTATTATTTAGCATTAGTTAGTATAGTGTGTAGTTCATATTGGTGTTGATTGATTACACATAAAGATTCGAATCAAAGTTTCCAGTAGCTAACTTTTAAAACAAGATTTTTAAAAGAACATAAAAACCGGTAAACTATTCAACCCCCCTTCTAGTTTCCCACAATTGGTATCAGGAGCCAGGTTAGTCAAGATTTTAAAGTATATTGTATTTTAAAACTTGAATCGATCAATGGATTCAGACAAATATCTAGAAGGGCAATCTATGCAAAGATCACCACTTTTCGAAACCGATTGTTTTATTTATTGGAAAACAAGATTCGAAACGTATGTGAAATCAAAAGACATTGATCTTTGGCATGTTATTACTGAGGGTGACTTTCAACCTATTCAAATGAATCCGGAAACTAAAAAGGATGAAATAGTTTCTTATGATAAACAAAGTGATGAACTTAAAAGGAAATTAGCCAAAAATAATGAGGCTAAAATAATGATTTATAATGCTTTGCCTAAAAAGGAATTTGAAAGAATTTTTATGTGTAATACGGCAAAAGATATTTGGAAAACTTTGTTAGTCACTCACCAAGGTAATAACCAAGTCAAAGAGAACAAGATAGATCTTCTTGTTCAACAATATGAACAATTTTCCATTACGAAAGATGAGTCAATAGATAATGCTTTTGCTAGATTCAATACTATTATTACTAGTCTTAAAGCTCTTGATGAAGGTTACTCTAGCAAGAATTATGTTAGGAAGTTTCTTAGGGCTCTACATCCTAAATGGAGAGCAAAGGTTACCGCCATAGAAGAGTCAAAGGACTTGGCGACGTTGTCACTCGATGAACTCATAGGAAACTTGAAAGTTCACGAGATGATAATTAAGAAAGACTCTGATATAGTCAAAGGCAAAAGCGAAAGAGTTAGATCTCTAGCATTGAAAGCCAAGAAGGAGTCCAGTGATGAGGAATGTTCGAGTTCCGATAGTGAAGATGAGGAATATGCATTAGCGGTTAGGGACTTTAAAAAGTTTTTTAGGAGAAGAGGTAGGTTCGTTAGGCAACCTCGTGATGAGAAGAAGACATCACAAAAGAACCATGTTGAAAAGAAAGGGACAAGTGATAGGAAATGCTTTAGATGCGAAGATCCTAATCACCTCATAGGAGAGTGTCCCAAACCACCGAAATTCAACAACCAACGAGCTCTCATAGGAGGCTCCTGGAGTGATAGCGGTGACGATGAAGAAAAGAAGCCCAAGGACGAAACATGTCTAATGGCTCATGCTTCTAATGAGATATGCTTGGGAATTGACTTGGAGCCTGACGAATGGGTCAAGGATAGTGGATGTACTAACCACATGACGGGCAACCGAAGCCTATTCTCATCATACAAGGCATACAACGGAGGTAATGTCACTTTCGGTAGCAAACTCAAGGGCAACATTATAGGCAAAGGTAAAATTACTCAAGACTCTCTCACTATTAGAAATGTTGAGCACGTAGATAATTTAGGATTTAACTTACTTAGCATTAGTAAAATGGTAGATAATAAGTGTAGAGTTATATTCTCCGAAGAGGGTAGTGAGATTATTAAGAATGGCAAAACCATAGGCAAAGGAGTTAGGAAAAATGGCTTATTTGTCATGAAGTTAGGAAATAAGCCTCAAGATAAGATTTGTCTAGCAACCATAGATGATAATACCACTTTGTGGCATAGGAGACTAGGTCATGCCAATATGCGTTTAATACAATCATTGGCATCTAAGGAACTAGTTAGAAACTTACCTAAGATTAAGTTTAACAAAAATTTTTGTGACATTTGTAAAGCTGGAAAACAAGCTCATTCTAGTCACAAAGCTAAGAATATGGTCTCAACCTCTAGATGCCTAGAACTTCTTCACATGGACTTATTCGGTCCATCCGCCGTACGGAGCTACGGAGGAAATCACTACACCTTAGTAATGGTTGATGACTATTCTAGGTATACTTGGACTAGGTTTCTTAAGAATAAGACACAAGCTTTTGAGGAATTTGAAATCTTTAGTAAGAAAGTTCAAAATCAACTAGGATGTACAATAGTTTCTATTAGGACGGATCATGGTCGGGAATTTGATAATGAAGTGCAATTCGGAGCATATTGTGATGCTAATGGTATTACTCACAATTTCTCAGATCCACGCACTCCTCAATCAAATGGGGTAGTTGAGCGGAAAAATCGTACTCTACAAGAAATGAGTAGAACGATGTTGAATGAACAATCAATTCCGCAAAAGTTTTGGTGTAACGCGGTGGACACCTCAACTTACATTCTTAATAGGATTCTAATTAGACCTATCTTAGGAAAAACCCCATATGAAATCATGAAAGGTAGAAAACCTACTCTTGATTACTTTAGAGTGTTTGGAAGCAACTGCTTCATACTAAACACTAAAGATTATCTCACCAAGCTTGACCCAAAGTCTTACGAAGGTGTATTCCTAGGTTACTCCCAAAATAGTAAAGCCTATGTTGTCCTAAATAGAGAAACCATGAAAGTCGAAGAATCACTCAACGTGACATTCGATGAAAGTCCTCCACAAATTAAGATATCACCATTGATGCATGATGACTTAGATGAGGACGAAGCCATTAAGGTTAATGGCAAGAAAACCTTAGAAGATGACATTGAGGATGAAATAGTTGAAGTTGACGAAATTGTCAACATTAAGGAATCCAAAAACCACCCTATTGAAACTGTCATAGGTAACCTAAACCAAAGAACCTGAGGTCACAAGCACAAAACAAAAGTAATTTCTTTTGTTTCATATCAACCGTAGAACCTAAGAATGTAGGTGAAGCAATTAAGGATGAAAGTTGGATAGTTGCTATACAAGAAGAACTTAATCAATTCACCGCAAACCAAGTTTGGGATTTAGTACCTCCTCCTAAAAATCAAACAATCATAGGAACTAAGTGGGTGTTTACGAATAAACTCGACGAAAATGGCGTCATAGTTAGGAATAAGGAAAGGTTGGTAGCACAAGGCTATAACCAACAAGAGGGAATAGATTATGATGAAACCTATGCACCCATGGCTAGATTAGAATCAATTAGAATACTCCTTGCCTATGCTTGTGCCTTAGACTTTAAACTACACCAAATGGACGTGAAGAGTGCGTTCCTTAATGGTTTTATCAACGAGGAGGTGTATGTTGCACAACCTCCGGGATTCGTTGATTTCGAATATCTGAATCATGTTTATAAACTCAAGAAAGCACTCTATGGTATTAAGCAAGCTCCTAAAGCTTGGTATGATAGACTGAAAGCTTTCTTGATTGAACATAAATACACCATGGGAAAGGTTGATAACACACACTTCACAAAGAAAAGAGATTCACATCTCATCATTGTTCAAATATATGTCGACGACAATATATTCGGATCAACTTGTCCAGAGATGTGCGATGATTTCTCTAAGATCATGCATGACGAGTTTGAGATGAGCATGATGGGCCAATTAAATTTCTTCCTTGGTCTACAAATTAAACAAATGGAAGATAGCATCTTCTTTAATCAAGCTAAGTATAGTAAAGAGATGCATAAGAAGTTTAGTTTAGAAGAGTCTAAACCTATGAAAACTCCCATGTCCACTGAAATAAAACTCACGAAAGATGAAGAAGGTGAGTCAGTGGATAGCACTAAGTATAGAGGTATGATAGGAAGTTTACTATACCTCACGGCAAGTAGGCCCGACATCATGTTTAGTGTCTGCCTTTGTGCTCGCTTCCAAGAGGATCCCAAAACCTCTCACCTTGAAGCGGTTAAGCGTATCTTCCGATACATTAAAGGCACTATACATTTGGGATTATTCTATCCCAAGGGGACCGGTGTAGAAACTGTTGTCTATGCCAAATCTGATCATGCGGGAGATTATGTTGATCGAAAAAATACGAGTGGCGTTTGTACCTTCATGGGTTGTTGCATAACTTCTTGGTTCTCCAAGAAACAAACGGCTCTTGCTATCTCCACGACCGAAGCCGAGTACGTAAGCGCCGGAAAGGCATGTCAACAAGCACTATGGATGAAACAAGCTCTTATAGACTATGACATCCATTTAGATGACGTTCCCATTATGTGTGATAATAAAGGTGCTATTGACTTGAGCAAAAACCCCGTTCAACACTCCCGTACTAAACATATTGAAATTCGCCACCACTCTCTTCGCGATAATGTTCAGAAAGGAAATATTTCTATTGAGAAAGTTCCTTCTCAGGACAATATCGCAGACATCTTAACCAAACCTCTCAAACGAGAATCATTTAACTACCTCCGTCTAGGTCTAGGAATGATGGAACATATTCCATAAATCTCATGACTCTTGAAGTCATCTCGCGAGTCTCGTTTATTCTACCCATCATGGACTTGCAGTCCTAGAAAGAACTTAAGTTCACCCATCATGGACATCTCAAAGTTTTGTTTCATAAGTCTTGCAAAAGCGTTCGAATATTTTTTATTGAGTTGATCCAAAAATGATATCATCAACATAAATTTAAACAATGAGAATATCCTCCCCGTGTTTTTGTATAAATAAAGTCGGGTCAACAGATCCTTTAATAAAATGATTGGCTAATAAGAATGCAGACAGTTTGTCGTACCATGCCCTCGGGGCTTGTTTAAGGCCGTAGAGGGCTTTCTTGAGCCTGTAGACGTGGTTTGGGTGCTCTGGATCGACGAAGCCCTCTGGTTGTGAAACGTACACCTCTTCCCGGAGTTTTCCATTGAGAAATGCCGTCTTCATGTCCATCTGGTATACCGTGATGTTCTTGTGAGCAGCGTACGCCAGGAACATTCTTACAGCCTCAAGACGTGCCACTGGTACAAATGATTCTTCGAAGTCAATCCCTTCTTCCTGACTGAACCCTTTGGCGACCAAGCGGTGAGTGCATAAATGCAGGTTTCACCGTCTGTATGGAGTCGTTTTCGTGTCTGTGGTAATCGTAAAGGGGGGTGAATACGTTTTCCTTTTTAAAATTTTAAAATGTTTTGTATCAAATTATCTATTAAGTTAAACTCAATATGAGAAGTGTGAATAATAATTTATTAGACCATATCATATAATTATACACACAATCACAATATAAACTTCTAACTATAACACAATCAACATCAAAACAATACAAGCAACAATCAACACATATTTGCAAGCATAGATATAAAGCGATAAATGCAAGAATAAATGAAAAGAGATAAGAGAAAAGAAATGCAAACCGGACACGATGATTTATAGTGGTTCGGCTACAAGGACACCTTCCTTGCCCTACTCCACTCCCCGAGTCACCTACTCGAGAGTTCACAACACTATTCAACAAGCTCCCTTTAGGCGGAGAAAACCGTATACACTTTCGCTTACACCAATTTAACGACACAAAGCTAAATGTCGAGTTCTAATCGTAGCTAGAACCAATCTCACGACTTCTTCACGCCACTACTTCTTCACGACTACACTACTTCTTCACACTACTACTTCTTCACAACTACACTACTTCTTCACACTACTACTTCTTCACACCTCTTCTTACTCACTCAGTTACTCACTACTAAGTAAGATCATCTTGATCTACTTATTACATATACTTACATAACTCACAACTTCATATCAATACTAACTAGACTCTAATACTTCTTTGACTTGATGATAGGAAGTATTCTTCTCTTGCACTTGTGGAATTAAGCTTGAATCACTTGGAAACAAAACTTTATAATTACATGATCAAAGGGTTTAGAAAGAGGTTTAAGATAGATTTGGACAGAAAGTTTTTAGTACAAAAGGTTGGGAAAAAGGGTTGGAATGGTCCAGTATTTATAGGCAAAGTTTAGGGCTGGAGGAGCGTGGGCGGTCCCCTTAATTACTAGCCGGCCCCCTTAATAATTAAGGGGACTACCTAGTAACTTTAAGAGGGCCGCCAAAAAAAAATTCAGAATTTTTTTTTGTCCTTTTGTGGGGAAGGTTTTTTCTGAGAATTCTAGCCGTTTTTTTTTGGGTAAAAATTTGAATTCAAAATATTTATTTTGAATAAAACATTTCTTATAAATACAAAAATATTTTGTATAAGTTTAAAAATGTTTGTCCCATTTTATAAAAAATGTAAGGTTTGTAAAAATAAAAATTCCTTTGATCATTCAATAAAATAAAGTTTGCTTGTTCATACCTTTATTGATTAATTGTTGGATGCAAACTTATTTGTTGTTGAAGCATGCTTGAGACGTCGAGAGATGTTGTCGTATGAATGCATAGATGATCTGTGATCACGAGTAACTTAAGCACTTTACGTTGTGTGTTATAACTTACATCTTTGTCATCATCAAAACATGAAGAGGATATTTAGATTAAATATCGTAATATTTATGCCAAAAATCTCCCCCTTTTTGATGATGACAAACTATGTAAACTATAACTCATAGTAAAATGTACAAGTTACTTGTTTACACTTCTTCTCCCCCTTTTGTCGAAGCAAAAAGGTGGACTCCTAGAAGAGACTTCTACTACACTTCAACCCTTGGAATAGAAAGGCGAGCTTGCATCATCGTAAGTGAAGCCTTGATCCTATCAAACTCTAAGACATTGACATCCCTTGAAACTTGACTCTAGCGGATCCATGGATCAAATAAATTGCAAACTTTTAACCTGCATCAAGGGTTAGTTTCCTGCAAAAATATATATATATATATATATATATATATATATATCTACATATTATATATAACAGGATGCGTACGACGTCATCAAATGCATGATTGATGAATAAGCGCTTGATTGATGAGTAATCATGCTCTTATTCCACCTAAGCAGTCCACCTAAGCAAGATTTGACCGAATAAAATTCGTGTGTTGACTTTTAATTCGGAAATTTTAAAAAAGTCTCTAAAGATTCGAACTTGGGTTGTTTACATGTCTTAAGTATATATCAATGTTACCATTAGACCAAATTATTTTTTGTGTTATAGCTACCAAAAAAAATAACTATAATCTTCCTTTTTGATGACCATGCGGAATATTTGGAAAGATATATGTATTTTCTAAACATGTATCCCGTTATATTTTTCAAAATATGTTTAATTTGTAGAAGATATGATTTTAAAGATAAGTTTACAATGTATTTTGTATAAATATTTTATTCCTATATTTAAGATCATATAGCTACTTTTACACCATATGTGGATGAAAATATAACGTTTCTTCTCAAGCCAAAAGCATTTGCACTTGATGTAATTTAATGGTTGCATGTACTGTCGTAATTTTTATGTAGTTTTTGTATAATTAATCTAATGTTTACATAGACCATCATTTATTAACAAATAATCTATTCGTATGGTTGTTGCATTGTTAATGATATTGTTGTTGAAGCCATGTAATGTTTTGTTGTTGTTGTATAACTAATGTAATGTTTACATAGACCATCATTTATTAACAAATAATCTATTCGTATTGTTGTTGTATTGTTAATGATATTGTTGTTGAAGCCATGTAATGTTTTGTTGCAGAAACACGCATAAACAGTATCAAGTATATCGAGCAGTACTAATAGATTGTGGCAGTGCCAACATGTGTAAAATAAATACACATAAGCGGTATCAAGTATGTCTAGCAGTACCAATATAGTATAGCAGTACTAACCATATAGTATAGTATAGCAGTAATATTTTTAATGTCTATGTTTATGTTTGTATAATATGTAAACGTCCACATACCGTGAATGTGTTATATAGTTTTTAATACATCATGTATTAATTTGGTTTATTTTACCATGTATCATTATGGTTTCCATGTGTCTCTTTAATAAATATATGAAAAACCCTGGCCCAACAAAACGAGCCCAGTAATGACTATTCCGAATTAATGATGAGCTATATAATTGAAATTATACAATGATGATCTATATGTAAAATAACTCTTCCGATGGATTCATCAAACCCTAAAATATCTCAAGATAAAAAATCACATGCGCCTCGCACTGATTCAAAGTGCGAAGAGCAAACGGTTCGTGGAAAAAAACATGTGACAGAACCAAGCATTGACGATGGGGTACATGATCGGCGCAGTAAAGGTCCAAATACCAAGGTGGACGATGCATTGAGGTTTCTTACGTCGGTTTTTGAAGAAGGTGGATCTTCTCAAAGTAATAAAGGTATTGTATATAATGCTTATAATATATTCTAAATAGATTTATGTTTTCATGTTAAGCTTATTAGCCCATTTTTTGTTTTTTTGTTTTTTTTTTTATTAGATGAGCTACCTGAGTCTATTTTCCTTGATTGGCTTAAATTGAACGTTGGAGATCCTCAAGAGTCTTTACAAGTTCTCAATGCGGTTCAATCAAAGGTCCTAAAGGCGGAAACTATGATCAACGAATTACGTGGGATGGGCCATGAACTAACTGATGACTATTTTGTGGATTTAAACTTCTTTAGTGATGAAGATTGAAATTTTATCATCTTATTAGTAATCGTTGTTCACAGCCAAATTCAATTGTAGTTCAAATAACGCATTACTTTCATTGATTTTTAACGATTTGAATGTTTTTTAGTTAATCGAATTTCTTCAGCAGTTTCATACATCGTTTTTAATTTTTATTAGATGCAAATAATTTTTTACTCTAAATACATAATATGCGTAAATCATGACGGGATATAATCTTATATTTAAATAGGATAATATGCATGGTAATATACGGTAATTGATAAACATGGTATATAGGATATTGGTCAAATTTAAAATATACTTCTGTAAACAAACATTTGTAGTTATATACTCTATATACACAGATACGTTTGAATTCATATATATTATATTTTTAATATTATGTTATTTCTAAAGTTATTTAATTTTATTTCCATAGCGTGTTTGCACAAATAGAATTGTACTGCTGAGTTTAATTTTGTACTGCTACGCAGTCGTTTTGGTACTGATTTTATAACCAATTCATAAAGGTTATATTATAACGTAGTCCATTGTTTTTACACATAATCAACTCTAACAACATTTTTAAATGTTTAGACACGAACTATAGTGAATTTTAATTTAAAATTTCATAACAGATAAAATTTTAATTCAAGCAAAAATCATTCTATATATTTACAATATTGGAAGATATAAAATTTTTAAATATTTCATCCAATATTAATGATAATGGTAAAAGTTTGTTAATTTAAATAAACAAAATACTTATCATAATTACAAAAGAAGTTAAAGGATAATCATTATATTCCCAACTTGACTCTACACGTATACACTTTCCAATGCAAACTACGGCTAAACTGTTCATATGTCATATCGGTTTCATACATCGTTTTTAATTTTTATTAGATGCAAATAATTTTTTACTCTAAATACATAATATGCGTAAATCATGACGGGATATAATCTTATATTTAAATAGGATAATATGCATGGTAATATACGGTAATTGATAAACATGGTATATAGGATATTGGTCAAATTTAAAATATACTTCTCATAGCTTATACAACCTTTACGCCTTTTAAATATACAATCTTATATTTAAATAGGATAATATGCATGCTAAATATATGGTAATTGATAAACATGGTATACAGGATATTGGTTAAATTTAAAATATACTCATCATAGCTTATACACCCTTTCCGCACCTATAAATGCTGGATCGAATTCGAAAGCAATCAAACAATTACAATTCTTTTTTACTTTAGGTTAACAATAATAGTTTCCAATGGGTCGTTTGTTTTTTTCTTCATCAAATCCACCAAACAAACGTCCGAGAAGCGTTTCCCCAACAAAGGAGATTTCATCAGATCCAAAAACAGACGCAGCGGTTGTGAGATATTTCCTACCAATACGATATATTTCCCAACTTAGACGACATATAGCAGAGATGGAGGCAGGAATCGCACGCGATGAACAAACAGTGTTGGAGTGTAAAGAGGCTATTGAGCAACAAAAGAAGAAGATATTGGAGTATCAAGAGACGATAAAGAATGTTAAAAAACAGATGGACAACTATAACTGTTTGTAGTTTTTTTTTTCGTGTTCGATCGTATTTGTCAGCCTTTATTGTTTTAAAAATACATCTTTTATGTTTAATGTTGGTATATTGTTGTTTGATTCTTTTAAAAATACATTTTTTGGTTCTTATGAGTTAAAACGTATTAACTTTTTTGAGCCAGCAGTATTAATGAAACAAATAAATAATCCAAATAATAAGAGTACCCAATAACATGTACACAATCAACATAAGTCCTCAACGGATATATCACTAATTCGGCCCAGTACCAGCGTCTATCTAACAGTACAAATATATTGATAGCAGTACTAAACTTTATTATTATGAGCTGCGGAAACTTTAAAGGGACGTCTATCCAACAGTACTAACTGTTTGTGCAGATGTTACTTTGAAAATTATGATTTAGTTTTTTAATCTATAATACATAAACAGGTTTATAGGAAGCACCAATTTAACACTATATTATCTCAAATACAACAGTACTAACGTAACCAGCAGTATTAACATTGGTGATGTTTAAAAATAATATTAACCGGTATGGAAGATGTTGTTGAAATGATAGACGATGATATTCCGGCAGTGTGCGTTGGTGCCACGAACGCCACTTTAATTCAAATTGATGATGTATGCAAGCATACGACAAAATAATTGTATGTCCATTGAAAATCAACAGATATTATTTGGAAGTTTTGTAACAAATCGACAAAATAAATAGATCAAGCCAATTGACTGACTTAATACATAAAGCAGATATCGAAATCAAACATTGTATAGGGAAAAAACTACTAAAACAACTTAGTTAAAATCGTTCATCTTCATGGCATTACCCTCTTCCTCGCGGACACCGGCTTTGGCTTGAGTACACAAATCAACTAGCAGTTCAAGCAATGCCCGATGCCTCTCTTGAGTTTTTTTCAAAGCATCGAGTGAGTCTAATGCGACTCCACGGTGCCCTAATGCTTCCATGTCAGCTATCATCACGCGGTTCTTCGCCATAACTCTCCTGAGATGCTCACAACAAGCGTGTATCAATTTTGCACAGAACGAGTCTTCATGTGACTGCTGCACAAACCACACGCGCATACAATCATGCAGTTTGGACGAGCCAGAAATTTTCATCAGATCATCTAAAATTTGGAATTGTGCCATTGGAAACATTATGCCAGTTGATCGGCATCTTTCATTATATATTATTGTATTTAAATAGTAGAAGTATCTAAATATATTTAAACTTTGTCAATTATCTTATACCCTACATATATGATATGCTTAAATAATTTCCAAAGATAAGTTTATACTGAAAACACATTGATAAAATTGCTACTTTATAGTAATAGATATATATGGCATATCAAACTTTGTTTAAATTTAAAAGATATTGATTATAGATTATATATTTTTTTTCAAGTTAAATATTTTAAATATCTTTCCACAACCATTTGATACTGTGAACAGTTCAAACGAGTTTACATTATAATTGATTTATTGGCATCATGGCAACTATATCAAATGATTTAGCAATTCGACCAACAGGAAAACCAAAACGAAAGGCGCAACAAACAAATGTAAGCAGAGGACGACCACCAATATATCCAATGGCAATGGGTAATTCAGTTAGTTACAACTACACATCATTATATTTATATACTCTGTATATGTTCGATGACAAATATTTTATTGTGTTAACTCAACTTCAATTTACGACAGGTACCAATAGTTTCAGCACACGGTCAACATGCGCGCCTTTTTCAAACAATGTCAACAACATCTTAACGCATATGCCAGTAACATGCGTACCAGATGTGAAAAATAAAAAGACAACGATACAAAATATTTGTTAATTATTTGTTGATGGAATAATAACTATGTTATATGTTTTGGTTCAGTTTGTGGTTTATGTGCCTGATGTTGTTTTGGGCTGTGAAAGCGTGTGAGTTGGCCGTATGTTGATATCATGAGGATCTGCTGTAAATTGAATTTGCATTAACGTTATCAAATAATTATCATTGTACTATAATTCAGCATCTAAATATCATGTTTTGTAGTTTCAACTAACATTCATGATGCAATTTGACACAGATACTAATGATCTCAGTCTACGGCCAACTCGCATGCCTTCTCAAATAAAAAAAAAAACATCTGAATGCATAGGCCGACCACCGATATACCCAAACGAAGCAGGTCATTTAATTAACTGAAACTATCCAACATGATATTTACACACTATATTTGCTTGCAATGAAAACTATTTGATCATGTTAATACAACTTCATTTTACAACAGCTCCTACCGATATAAGCATACGGCCAACTCGCACGATTTCACAACCCAAAACAACAACAGCCACAGAAACCACAAAAAGACCGAGGGGACGTCCATTCAAAGATCTAACCAAAACACGTAATAATGTTACAATTCCTCCAGCAAATAATTAACAGTTATTTCCGCTTCGTATTTTTGTTTATTCGTTTTTTTTACAGCCATGCCTAAAGAGCCTACCTATCTTGGAACTATTCAACCTGGTGTACACATTGCAAAACGCAAATCACAGAGACTACATGATAAAATGAAAGCACCCGTGCAAAAAATACCAAGACGGGAGGGTTTAAATACCACAACTTCTGCAAACAATCAAGAAGCACATAAAAACCAATTTAAAGGCATATCTAATGGTAAAGCCATTAGACAAATCCGTATAAAAAAACACCATTCAGTACCAAAAAAATATATAAGTTTTATTTTATTTATTTTTTCATTTTTTTTAAAATAATAATTAATTTAATTCATTATACTTTTACAGATTATTTTGACCATGGAGATCCTATTTACACATGTCAATCGTGCGATGCATTACTGTGGCATGCTGAGGCTATGGTAGGATCAACGTCTTCAAACGAAGATACTTACTCTATATGTTGTGCAAAAGGAAAAGTGAAATTAGGAAGTGAAGTTAAGAATCCACCTGAATTGTTGAGACAGCTTATGGATGGTGAACATCCAAAAAGCAAGGATTTTGTTGATAATATCAGACGATATAATTCGATGTTTTCATTCACATCCATGGGTGCAAGACAGGACACATCTGTTAATCAAGGATATGGAGCATATTGTTACAGGATACAAGGTGAAAATTATCATAGAATGGGGAGTCTGTTACCAGAGGGCAACAAACCTCCTGTTTTTGCACAATTATATATTTACGATTCAAAAAATGAAATACAGAATAGAATTAATTGTGTCAGGTATGATAACGTTGATTATTTTTTCATTTTGTACATGTCGTTTATATATTACTTGCATAAACAACAACATACTAATATAACTATATTCATTTCATACAGTACCATCGACAGCACATCGAAATCAACCAACTATAACATAGACCACCAGCTGACTGTAGATTTACGGGACATGCTGGATACAATCAATCCATTAGTTGGTCAGTTCAGAATGGCTGGGGAACGATTAGTCAGGAAAAGTGACGAAAACAAATTCAAATTACGCCTTATCGGTACACGAGAACGAGATGGTAGAAATTATAACCTACCCACAGCTGATGAAATTGGAGGACTCATAGTTGGGGACTTTGACGCTACAACACACAAAAGAGACATTATTTTGCACTTACAAGAAGGAGGGCTTAGAAGAATTAGTGAGTTGCACCCGTCATACCTGGCATTACAGTACCCATTGTTGTTCCCATATGCAGAAGATGGTTACTGGACAGACATATATCATGTAGGCATTACTGATTACACACCAACAAACAAAAAAACTCGCGTAACAATGAGGGAGTATTTTGCATATCGGCTACAAGAAAGGGCAGGAGTTTTCTCGATGATACTCAATGCAAGGAGGTTATGCCAACAATTTATTGTTGACGCTTACACTATGATAGAATCTGAAAGGATGTCGTTTGTTAAAAATCAACAGAAGGATCTGAGGAGTGAAACATATTCTAAACTTGCAAAATTGGCAGAGCAAGAAGATTCTGGGGTGACATTACGTGGGAAAAAGGTTATATTACCATCGTCATTTACTGGGAGCCCAAGATATATGATGCAAAACTATTTAGATGCAATGACAATATGCAAGGTTTACGGATATCCTGACCTGTTTATCACATTCACATGCAATCCAAATTGGCCAGAAATCCCAGGCGCACAAGATTGGGTTGACTTTAGAAAATTCGAAAATGTTACGTACAATACCTACAAGGAGGCTTGCCAAGCGCGGGGTCTATTGGAAGATGACAAAGAATATATTGATGGGTTGTTAGAAGCCAGTCTATGGGGGTCCGGAAACTACCTGCGTAAGTTTTATGTCATATTAATCCTGACAGATTGCATGTCTCGACCAGAGTTTGTTTATGAAAAAACATGGGAAGTAATGGCTACTGACGTGTTACATGCAGAACGAATAAAAAGGAATGATCCAGGTATGATACTTTTAATGTAAAATATTAAATTGAAAACAACATATCTCCATGATTTATAAAAAATACGCTCACTATTTGTTATCTAAAAACAATGTAATTCAACATAACTACTAATAAGCAGGACATTATATTAGACCACAAACTCTGTCTATAAGTCTACAGATTATATCCATAGTCAAAGGAAACTACCACTACCGTGTCCACATTACGCAACAAATACTTATCATAACATATGGTCGCCATAACCAAATTAAAAGTTTATGTACCCAGAAAAACATACCAAAAGCAGCATCAGCAAACATGAAACACTGGAATCTTTGTTTCATTTTCCCCATATAGAACATAGCTTTGTCGTCCATAGCATTTTTGACATTCATGAAACCATTCAGGGAGTGTCTACAACATAACCATAATACAATTAGACTTATGTATTAACAAATATTGGAGAAACAAAGCACAAAATTAAATTAAGCATTCTACTATGTACACAATAACCACAAATTATTACACACCTGATTTTTCCGATAACAGTAATCAACCTTCATCAAAAACTGATAAGCCATGTCTCAGAAAATGAAAAAATCGTTAAAGATGATAGTCAAAACAGTAAACTAAATAGCCACAATGATAACCTATAAAATACGTCTAAGATATTAAACATGCATTTGATATATATATGTTTCATAAAATGAAACTAAAAAAAATAAAATTTATTTTTGCAGATTTGGAACTTTCGGACGAACAAAGAAAGAATATATGCCTTACATATATTGAGCACATGCTTCTTTGTAACAATAAAAGTTTAAGGAGTATCCCAAACATGCCTTTGCCAAACGAAATGTTTTCTATGGCGAATTACAACAGACTGATAGCAGAAGAGTTAAGATACAACCCAGAAGAATTACAAGAACAACACGATAAACTCTTTGGTACGTTGACCGTCGAGCAAAAAAATATATATAATACTTTAATGGATGCTGTTAATGGCCAAACGGGGGGTATGTTCTTTGTATATGGATATGGAGGCACGGGTAAAACTTATCTTTACAAAACATTATCCGCTGCAATCAGATCACAAGGCTATATAGTATTAAATGTCGCGTCAAGTGGTATAGCCGCACTTTTATTAGAAGGAGGGAGAACTGCACATTCTCGATTTGCAATTCCCATCAATGTGGTCGATGATTCTATGTGCCATATCCCAGCAGATAGTGAACTGGCCGAATTGATAAGGGAGTGCAAACTAATCATATGGGATGAAGCTCCAATGACACATAGACATTGCTACGAAGCGTTCGATAGGACACTGAGAGACATATGTAGGACACATCATTCAACCCCAATGGATCAAATATTCGGAGGAAAAGTAGTTTTGTTTGGGGGTGACTTTCGACAAATTCTTCCGGTCATCACAGGTGGTTCACGACACAATGTTGTACACTCGGCAATAAATTCTTCATATCTATGGGACCATTGTACAGTGTTACGCTTGACTATCAACATGAGACTTGGAGCAGGTACAAATCAATCCGAACGTAAAGAAATACAAGACTTTGCGGACTGGATATTATCAATTGGCAATGGAACGATCGGAGGTAAAAACGATGGAGAGGCAAATGTTGAATTCACGAACGATATGTTGATTCCTGACTCTGAAGATCATGTTGGTGCAATAATAGAAGAGACTTACCCGCATGTGGTCAAAAACCTCTATAACCCGACCTTTTTCCAGGAAAGGGCCATACTGGCGCCTACACATGAACTTGTGGATATGATCAATGACAGGATGCTTACGCTACTTGAAGGAGATCAAAAAACATATCTAAGTTCTGATTCAATTGGTATTGTTGATGAAGACTCCACTTTCAATCAGGACTTATACACATGTGACTTTCTCAACAGCATTAAAATATCTGGACTTCCACGTCATTCATTGACACTGAAAATAGGTACACCTGTTATGTGCATGCGAAACATTGATCAAATAGCTGGATTGTGCAATGGAACCAGGCTCCAAGTTCGAAGGCTTGGTACTAATATAATTGAGGCTAAAATAATATCGGGCGGAAGTGTTGGTACTGTTTGCGCTATACCACGTATGGTTTTAAGTCCTTCGGATACCAAAATGCCTTTTAAATTTAATCGAAGACAATTCCCGGTATCACCGTGCTTCGCAATGACAATTAATAAAAGCCAAGGCCAAACGTTGACACATGTAGGACTATTTCTCCAGCGTCCTGTTTTCTCGCACGGCCAGCTTTATGTAGCAGTGTCTCGAGTGAAGAACAAGAAAGGTTTGAAAGTCCTTTGTTGTGACGAGGATGGGAAATACACAAAATCAACGACAAATGTTGTGTATAAAGAAGCATTGTTTCGAATTTAAAAGGTATTTCAACCTTTGAATCACATTAAATTTGTATTTTTACTTACAGCTTATGAGTTAGACATGTATAGTTCCACTCAAGTATCATAATAATATCAACACAAAATATAACAGTACATAACCTGCTTCAAAAAATGACGCATTCATTTTCCAGAACAAAATTTTCCATAATAAGCATGAGGAATGGTTGTTAAACCTACTACTACATTTAAGAAACATTAAACAACACAGTGGCATTTTTAATCCATGATCTAACTAAAACCCCCCAATTACCAACAATTAAGATGTTTCAAAACAAATAAAATTTACCTTCGTCCACAGTAACTCAAGACATAATTCAGTTGCCTTCGTACTTTGTCTCGATTCCTTTACATTTCCTTGCTTCTGATCCACTCGGTTCTTCTTCACATGAACATGAAGCATTTTGTAAAATATCTCTTTCCTCAAGCATATTTGCTCGCATGAAATAAGAAAGGAGCAAATGTTGCCGACATATGTGAGTTTTGGTGTGTATACGTTGAATTTGGTGGTTGGTGTAAGTAAGTAGAAAGATACCTGATGCAAATGGTACTGTCAGTGTCAATGATGTAATAGGACATGATACTGCCAGTGTTGAAGGTTAAAAATCAGATTCATTTAAACTCTGATGGGACAGAACATTGTACTGCCATTCTTACTGATGTAACGGAACATCGTACTGCCAGTGTTCAAGGTGCTCTAATAAACGAGATTTCATCCCTAAAATTACACATAAAATAATTACTTAAGTTAATTATAACATACAATTAAACACAAAAAACAAAACATGCGATTGCAAAATATTAGCTTAAATATACAGATAAATATAATACAATTAGTCAATCAAAATATTCAAGATTTCATTCTTTCAATACGAAAATCAGGTAACAAAGGTTAGCAAAACACGAACAAAACTATTAGATCAAGAATATGTAATTCACCTTTTGTTGATCTGGGCAAAAATAATTTGAGCAGTGAGATGTTGGTGTTTTCGATAATGTGATGATACTTTGTGTGAATAGCAGTTATGAGTAATTATAACTGATAAGATAGCGAGCCTATATGAATAGCCTATTAATGAGTATCCTACACAACTTGCATGTTCTACAAAGATTTTTCTTTTAATAATTTACAATCAGAATTTCATGTCATAAAATAATACTAATAAAAATAAAAATAAAAATCCATCATATTATTTACATCAAAATATACTTGCATAATACAATACATGAATGCAATTGGTAACTCACAATATAAGATCAATAATGTAGACTCACGTTTTCTTTATCCAGACACACATTTTTTTTTAAAATATTTTTGTCTATTAAATTTAATAATAATAATTATTCTCTTGAAAATGATGAAATAAAATAACTTTATCACATCAAAATGTATAAGCAATGTTATTTAATGTGTTAACATGTAAATGACTATTGTGTGCGAATATGAAAGAGGAAAATATTGACAATAAAAAACAATCTAACGCGCGTTCTATTGCTTTTGTATAAAAGTAGTCATATTTTATTATGTTGAATGTAACGAAATTAAGGCATGATTTAAAATTCATTACAACCATCCAGTCTAAAATTACAAGTCATGCCCGCCCATTGGGCGGGCTTTGAAGTCTAGTATATATATATATATATATATATATATATATATATATATATATATATATATATATATATATATATATAGGGGTGAAATACACATAGCCAAAGCTCCCCCTTGGTGTATGCTTCCCCTTGGTGTAAACTCCCCCTTGTTTGGGGCACCAAGTAATTTAGAAATGGAAGAATGCTACAAGGCAAAGTTAGTAGAAAAGATGCACAAATACATAATGATGATGATAGATATATGCATGACACTAATAGAGGAACAAGATATGAATGTCTTAGGTATATGCACTAAAAATATGACACATGCAATAATTAGGACTCAATGAAAAGATATGGATGTCTTAGGTATATACACTAAAAGTATGACACATGCAATGATTAGAAGTCAATGAAAAGATTTGACCGACATAAAAGAGTTAAAAGAGTTGAGGATGAAAATGGTACGTTCTTTTAAAAACGTAGAAAAATGGAGAAGGATGAGCATGAATGGAAAGGGGAGGTGATGACACAAGGTTGACAAATATGGTTTAGATTAATATATCATTTGACAAAGGTGGATGATTGGGAATGATGGAATTTTTTTTTAGGTGTTTTGTTGGTTGACGACCGAAGGTGGATATGTGAAATGAGGTGGTTGAGTGAGGGTAAGGATGTTGGATAAATGGAGGTATATTTTTGGGTGCATGGATGTTGGAGAGTTTGGTGGTGGAGAGTTTGGAGGTGGAGAGTTTGGAGTGGAGGAGGTTGATTGAGGGTTAGAGTCTTGTGCTAGTGGAGGTGTTGGATGAGATCTAGTGAGAAGGTACTCAATCCAAGTGAAATGCTCATTTAAGGCAATGGTTTGTTTTTGGATAAAGATACAACAAGGATAATTGTTGACATGTTTTTCAACTTGATTCAAGTTGTGGGGTGATGAAGGTGAACTAGAAGGGGGTTGATCCAAGTTGTGTTGAGCAAGGTGTAAATCAAGAAGAGCACTAAGCTCATGGGCTTCTTTATATTCTTCAATGAACTTCAAGTGATTGGAAGAAGGTGATGATGGTGGAGTGTGGTTGTTATTTGGAATGGATGTTTGGACATGCAACATAGGAGTAGGAAGTGGTGGTGATACTTTTGGTGGTGGAGACATTTGTGAGTTTGGGTAATTATTAGTAGATGAAGATAAAGGTATGGAAGAAAAGGGTGTTCCATAAGTGGAGGGTGTTTTGGATGGTGCATTGATAGGTGGAACAAGATGTAAGGTGTCGGTGATGAGGTTGGATTTTTATTTTGAGATTGAGCATGTTCTTCACAAGAATCATTTGGGTGAGATGAAGGTGTATTTTTGGGAGCAAGGATGGATGGTTGGTTATTATGATGAGGTTTGTGAAAGGGTTCATTTGAGTGAACATGAGGTTTGAGTGTAAGGTAGAAAGATATATGTGAGTAAGTGTGTTTTCCCTTCCCATTAAATTCGTGCTCATCCGGACATAGAGTGTGACACAAATAAAGACAAACCAACACGAAAATGATAAGCTTGACAATGACACGAAGGATGAAGGATAGCATACAATGAGGTTTTCATAAAGGTTGACGGAAGGTGTTTGACATCTATATAATAATAGAGTCATGACTAAAGAAATAGACATGAACAATGAGTGACATTTTAATTTGCATTTCGCCAATTAAAAATACTTAAACGTTTCGGACAAAATATTTAAGTTGTCACATCTACTTAGAGAGGTATGAGATTAGTATCTAACAATCTCTTTGACAAAGGAGTGGATTGTTTGGAAGGAAACAAGATGATGAATAAGGAGGTGAGTATGCATGGAGACTCTAGGACACTTAACACAATTTTGAGACTATTATGACCTATCGGATTGTGACACTAAGCTTCTCATGAAATAAGGGTATAAAATCTAAAGAAAAGAAATATATATACCTAGATGAATGAGACATGTAGAGTTAAGCATGTAAAAGCATTTAAGCATGTATTATAAATAAATACAAAAATATATCATATCAGAATAGTTAGAGAAAAACAAAAACTATTATAATAAACATGCATTCAATAACTAAGCAAATAATTACGAAGGCATGCAATCAAAACACATAGGAGCAAGTAAACATCTAGAAATTTTATATATGCAAGATGACATAAATCTAGGAATGAAAAACTCTAATGAAAAACAAAGTTCATAAAAGTAAACTAGCGTTAGGTATATTTAGGAAGAACAATGTAATCAAGTTGGAGAATGAGTATGAGACTATTACTAGTGGTGCTCAATTCAGGCTAAACACGACCATTTTTACGGGTTACACACACCCAACTTCTCACATAGAAGCAATTCAACCGTTAGGTCAAATTGAATTTCTAGTCAATATATTCTCCAGTAGTCATTCTCTTTTTAGAAGAAATTAAGTTCCTAAATTTACCTATCGAAGAGTACCAAATATGAAGTTTGCTTGGTTCACTAATACTTGGCTTAATGTGATTCAAACATCATCTTTTTATGAGGGTAAATCTAGATGATATATTTTACTCACGATCCCAATAGAGACGTGTTGAATGTTTAGATAAGAGTAAACAAAATGTTTTAATCTTCTGTTCATGATTTACCAGTTGTTTGGTTTTGATGGCATATTACTTGATAAATGTGCTTGATTTAAGAATGCTCCTTAGCATATCTTGTGAAATGAATCTCATTAAGATTATTTATCTTAAATGAGTTTGTGATTCTCAAATGATATTAAAACTAGACATTTTTATATTCTTAAACAAATATTATTTTCTATGATTTTTGTCAATGTTATATACCATAATTTAATTAGTATTTGAATAAATGAATTTTACTTGTTTATGCATTGTGACAAGTTATTTTTCAATTCTAATAACTTATATTATTTCAAAAAGAAATGTGTAGTGTATTATCTTGTAACACAACCATTCATGCTACAAAGAAAATGAAATACATAGAATATATAGTGTGTATTATTCTTAAATGTGTATTTTAGCTTGGAGTTATGATTTTAAGTAGTATGAGCAAATTTTACATATGTTGTTAGTTTGCTCATGTTTGATTTTTCGGATATGACACATTTATCCATTGCATTGCAATGTAAATTGCTTGAATATTTCGGACGAAACATCCAAGTCGTCAATCCTACTTCATTGTATATTTTATGCATGTATTAAACATGTTATTCTAATATTTGGAACACAACCATTGGACAAGTAGACTCAATATGACATTATCAACACACGTGTGAGTTATGATCCAATGCATATTCTTTTCATCTACAAGGAATGCAAATATTTTCATATCAATCTAGTGTGATTGAGTGTGTAGATTCAAGACTATATCCTTTGTTGTAATTTGATATAATCTTAAAACTAAACAAATAATAATCCAATATCTTGTCCATACTCAAAAACATGTCAATTAGATTTGATAAATATATCAACCATAATTTGAATAATAAATCGATATAATATCAAGATCTTTCTTGACCCTCACGAACACTTATTTAAAATAAATAGACATTTTGATAGTGTGTTCCGTTAATCCTAAGATTATTTATGAGTGAGGTTAGTGAATGATTGAAAGTTAACTTATTGCTTCATTATTGTTATATATTTTGTTTATGTGAAAGACTATTTATTGTTACGTATAATGAACACACTTAGATTTTAAAGAAAAGTTTTTTCTTTTATATAACTACTTAATGTATTAAAATGATCTATTTACACTTGTTTAAACAACCTGAGGTAAAACAAGGTAATTTGTTGAAAATGTTTAAGCGTGTTGTTGAGAATAGATTAAATCGTTTGAAATATTTAGGTGACTAGATTTAACTCATTTACAAGATGTTTGAGTAACATTAAGCCATCTACACCTATATGCAATGCAAGAATAATTATGCAAACTTAACGCAAGAAATCTAGCATAAGATCTAGTTACGCATAAACAAGTCTTCTAGATCTTTGCGGTTTAGAGAGAAAGTTGCAGCTGAAGAATCAGGGAAGTTAAGACGGTTGGTTTCGGGTCATAAGCTGGTTTGCTCAGAAGCCATTTCAGTAAGCTCATCGAAATTAGCATGTATATTCTCCTGAATCTCCCAGGTGCGACGGTTTCAAATTCTAAATCCCTTTGAATTTTCACAATATCCGACAAAAATCCCTATATCCGCTTTGGCCTTTAATTTCCCGAGGTCATCACGATCTTTCTTTGGATAGCAGAGAGCTCCAAAGACATGAAAGTAATTGATGTTAGGTTTTCTGCTGTGAAAAATTTCATATGGTGTCTTGGTGTGCCTTTTGGTGATCATGCATCTATTTTGGGTGTAGCAGGCAGTAGAAACGGCTTTGGCCCAAAGGTAATCCGGTAACTGAGCATTGATTAACATTGTTCTTGCTGCTTCCACTAAAGTTCAGTTGCGTCTTTCGACCACGCCGTTCTGTTCGGGGCTGCGAGCAATGGATGTTTGATGTTCAATACCCACTTTCTCATAATATTCCCGAAGAGTCTGATTCTTGAACTCAGTCCCATTATCTGTTCGAATTTTTCTGACTGTGTTACGGAGCTGAACTTGAATCTTTGTGAGAAAGGTGATGATCATGGACGGTGCTTGATCTTTACTGCGAAGAAAATAAGTCCAAGTCCATCTTGAATAATCATCAACAATTACCAGTATTTACCGCTTCCCATTAATAGTTTGAACACGCATAGGGCCACACAAATCCATATGCAACAGTTGAAGTACATGATCAGTACTGTGCTCGGGTTTAGGAGGAAAGTGAGCACGAGTACTTTTTCCTTGTTCACAAACGGGACATAGATAATCTTTGGCGTATCTGAATTTTGGAAGACCATCAACCAACTTTTTATGAGCGAGCTCGGTCATTGTTTTGAAGTTCAGGTGAGACATACGCTTGTGCCATAACCATGCTTTGGTGGGATGAGCCTTGGAAAGTAGACAAATTGGAGAGGAAGTTGTCATGTCCGAGAAGGAAATAGTATAAAGGCTGGTTCCGCGCTTTCCTTTCATTAGATCATTTCCGTGAAGATCTCGAACAAAACATGTTTTCTCCCGAAAAGCCACTTCTAAATCACCATCGCAGAATTGCCCGACGGAGAACAAATTATGACCAAGGCCCTCGACATAGTAGACACGGCTAATCTCGATATTCCCGTTGACGTAATCACCATAACCCATGATAGCCGCGAAATGATCATTTCCGAACCTGACAGTGCCTATGAACTTCGCAACGAAGTTTACTAGAAGCTTTAGATTGCCTGTCATGTGCCGGGAACACCAGCTATCAACAATCCAGAGAACAATTTAGATCACCTGCATCACAATAAGAAGACACAGATGGAGAGTTGGAACCTTTGGATCCCGTTGGGTTAGTCATATAGGTGTTAAGCATCTTTGGTACCCAATTAAAACTAGGCTTATGCTGTAATCAGCGCTGCCACGTCCAACTAGTCTCTGCTTTCTTTCTAACCTAATTACTTGGTGATCGGTTTGTCCTAGGTGCAGCTATGGTCTTGTCAACTTTGGTCTCAGAAACTACTTGTGGCGGTTTTCCTAAAATGGACTTAGCCGCGGTGATAGGTGATGCGTGGTTTTGTAACCTTACAACAGGTTTTACCTCTCGAGGGATCTCAAGAGGCTTACAACCCCACCAGGCAGTGTACCTGACCGATGTAGTATAGTGTAGTGGTAAGTACGGGGGATTGATCGTTCTCCACAGGGAATAGTGTTCGTTAGGTATGAAAGACTACTCTAATTAGGTCTAAGGGTTGAGGAAGATTCTTTTTATGTTTTTATATTTTTTATGAAAGCAAGTAAAATCTCGGTTTTGAAAGAGTGGGCGGAATTAGTTGCTAGCCAACTAACCCAAATTACTACGAATGCAAATAAAATAAATAACAAAAATGAAAATGTGGTGAGAAACTTATGTGTAGAGAAATGTGTTTACTTAGATTTCCTTACTCCCTAACTATCTTTTACCGGTTAATTAGTGTGTATTAGTCGCGTGGATGACGGGTGTATTCCTTAGTACCATTCGTGGGGTGGCGTACTTACTTCCCCAACTCTACAAGCTCCTACTTCACTCCTATGTCGAGCCGGCTAGGAAGCTCCTAACATGGGATCACTAGAATTCGCTTGTGCATTAAATACAACCATAAAAACCTTTAGTACGCATTTGGTTCATGTTTCTTAAGACGTTCAAGCAAGTTACCGAATAGGAAGTTAGCTAGTTTTCTTAAGCCTAACATAGATAAACAATCATCCAATACAACTAACAACACACTAATAACCAATAATCAATAGCTAGGTTTCATTAGATCTAAGCAAACACAAGATAAATTTAGCCTAACATGTTAATCAAAAGACAAGAATAAGATAAAATCAAACAACACATAGACATATTGAATGATTAATTGATAACTTATCTTCAATGTAACATGGAAGATCTCAAGGCAAAAAGCCTTGAAAAAGAAGCTGAATTCGTCTTAGGGTTTTCTCCCAAAATTCCACACACTAAGCTCTCTCTAATGACAAAAAATTAGAAAACTATATATAGACTTTTGGATCTGACGGCGTCACCTTTTGGATTGTGACGCCGTCACCTCGCCGCTTCTAGGGTTCCCGGATGACCTTCTTGACGCCGTCCCTCTTTAGCTCTTCAAAAATCCATTCTGGCTTATCAAGGCTTGACGCCGTCTAACCTTGAACGTGACGCCGTCCCCTTTTGATTTAAGCCGTGACGCCCTTGATCAAGTTAAAGCATGACGCTGTCAGAATTTACATGCTATTTTCACTGGCTTATCATGAGTAAATTTCACGTTCACTTTTTCTTGCCAAGGCATGACGCCGTCTAGAGTAAATTGTGACGCCGTCAAAGGTAACTTTTAGCCGATTTTTGAGACTTTGTCGTTTTCTTCACTTTTATGCTCCAAAAACGTCCAAAATGCCTCCTTTTCCAGATTTCTCCTCAAAAGTACCTAAAATGACAAAAGGAACGATTTAGGGCGATATTTGATCAAATAAATACGATTTAGGGCTTAAATGACCCCTTAAAAGCGGTACACTTTTCGCTTCATCAAATACCCTTACACTTGAGATTTGCTTGTCCTCAAGCAAATGCGCTTTTATTCTAATCAAAATACAAGTTAGGGGTCATTTAATGCAAACATAAAAGTAATTACAACAAATATTCGTTCCACTTCAATCATAATAAGCACGGAGATTACATACTAGCACCTCACAAGTAGTGTTTAGATACTTACATCTCTCAAGTGTCATCAAAATAAATCTCATAAATGAAAACGGATAATATCTCTCACTACCTGTCATAGCAAATAGATTACCATAGGCTTGGGAAAGGATCGAAAACCTCCTCCACTAGGCGTAAGCACCAAAGATAAACTATCAAAGAGGGCTTTTAAATGGGTTATAACGTTAGGTGTATGGAAAAGGAAAACACGGTTTTGTTGGATAAGGGATATTTTACTGGTGGCGAGTTAAAGATCTTGATTAATTACATGTACTATACAACGTTGCTAAGCCAAGACTAGACTCAATCTTAAGCTAGAAACAAAATAACAAAAACATAAAAATAAACATGAAATGAAACGGGATGGTAGTCCGTATGTTTTTTCTACTTTTTTTTTCTCATTTTTTTTGTATTTTTCTTGATTTTTTTTTTTTTTTTTTTTTTTTTTTTTTTTTTTTTTTTTTTTTTTTTTGCATACACTTTTGCCCTACCATCCAAAATAATACATCATAGGGGCGTTGCATTCCCCTTACACTTGAATTTTTACATAACTTTACAAATACTATTCTAATGACTCGAATTAAGATAATTAAAACACTTGGAGTACTTTTAAAATATTTAGCACATATGGGGGTAATAAATGATGTTCTTCCCCATTACTCCATTACACTAGTACTTTACCCATGAGTCCCAATCGTCCCAAAACAATATGTACAAGGATATGACTCGACTTAGTAACCATGTAATCAACTAGATAATTAACTTGGGTTTAAACAAATGTTGTAACAATAATGCACTAAAGATGAGTGCATACAAGGTAGGCTAAGGCGATTTGGGTGTACATTTTAGTGGGGTGTAACAAATTCTTCCTTTAAGTAAAATGCTTAAAGGTCGAAGCGAAAAGATAGGCTCTGAGGGGTGTACTAGGGGTATCGTGTACTAAAAATGAGTACGACGCAAAGGGTGTGGGAGAATTACTTGACCAATGTAGCCAATGTAATTATAACAAAAACACAGGTGTAAAACAATGGGTTAATCCTAATGCCTCTTATCATGTAGTAAATCTAACTACACGAATGTAGTCTCACTTGTGGCCTCGGAATGGTCCTAACGCAAGTTCTAGAATCTAAGTGCTACCGGTACACACATCATAGCATAAATGCTTTTCCTACCAATTCTAGGGCGAACCTCACATATTTGGGGTGGAAAATTTTTTTAGTGGTACGGTTTTTTGTGCTAGTCATATAACTCATATCCGTGAGACGCTCATTAAGATCAAAGTTTCACTCCTATATGTTGTAAAAAATTTTAAATTTGGCACTAAAATTACCTTAACAGGTATTTATCTCAGTTTTATTACACATCAACTATTAAACAAACAAAAATCAAGCGCAATTGTATTTTCTAAAATCGTACTTTTACCCCCCCCCCCTTACACTTAAGATGAACATTGTCCCCAATGTTCAAATAACAAAATGTAAAAGTAAATAAGGTAAAAGAATGAAATCAAATACTCCCCTGATTCGCTCGGTGGATAATGAAATTACACGGTTAGATCTTCCTCCAAAGTAATGTAGAAGCTCCATGACTAATGCATCGCCACAAGCTTGATTCAAAACATTTCCTTGTCCAAAATAACCTGTTAAACCTGAGAAAACAAACACGAAAACCTGCATAACATCGGCGGGATAAAATCTATATATAAGGATATAATGCTTGTGAAATGATAATTTTGCAGATTCCTGGAGATTATAAGTTGGAGATTTTAATAAAAACTTTTTATGAAAACAAAACTTTCAAAAATTTCTGAAAATTAAATCTGACGCCGTCAGGTTATAAACCCTGACGCCGTCAGAAATGACCTGACAAAAATTCTCATTTTAAGTTTCCGGAAAATTTCTGGAAAAACCTTTACCTTACTTCCTGGAAATCCTGCAAAACATCATTATGACTCGATACAAGCATTTGACTCAAACAAATACGAATATGTATGCTATTTTATTATTATTACGATTCATGTTCATTTGTGTTCTAATAAACCGATTTAGATTTCCCTTACACTTAACTTTTGCAAAATATCTTTATATGTAGTTAAGACGAAGTTAAAAACAAAATAAAGCATTTTCACAAATTACTTTTGAACATGAATCAATAATGATAAAAATTAAACACACATACGGAAAATGAAATCAAACAAACAAATAAATAAACACACAAAGCAAATAAAGCAAATAAAGCAAATAAAGCTTGGGTTGCCTCCCAAGAAGCGCTTTTCTTTATTAACGAGTCTTGTAGCTAGACTCAAAGTCACGCTACCCTATGTAAGTGAGCTCGTCATCAAGGACGTCTTTAGGGTTAAGCTTGGATTGAAGTTTCCTATTGGTCCGCTTAGTACGATATATCTTTTCAAACTTCTCTCCATCCGGGTCATACAATGTCATCTTAATATGCCATGACCCATCTCCATCTTTGGGTGGTTTATCCCAATTCCACTTATGATCATCTTCCTCATAAATCCACTTATTCATTCCTAGGTTAATTGGCAAAACTCCTAGGAAATCAATCATCTTTCTAAAAACTAGAGAATCTTCAAATGGATCCAATTCGGTGTCCCTAGCCAAGAGTTGCTCCACCGAATGCGTTCGGTTAACAAAGTCCTCTTCTAGGTAAAATGGGCGTTGGGGTCCTATGAAGTCTCTATCAATCCAAGGTCCATATCTAGATGGTCTCCTATTTGATTCTAGCCAATGTGGTGTTGGTTCCTCACTAGTATCATAGGCATGTTTCTTAACATCATAGACTGACCAAGTATCTCCTTCTCCTACCGCTATCTTGGATTCCTTACAATCAATCATAGCACTAGCGGTCGCCAAAAATCCTCTACCTATCAACAAGGGGCATGTAGGGTCGCTAACCATATCAAGGACGTGGAAATCGGCTAAAATGGTTAGTTTTCCAATGTGCACTAACACGTCCTTAACTCCTCCAACCGGGTAAGCAACACTCCCATCCGCTAAACCTATTATCACCTCGGTTTCTTCAAGTTTTCCAAGTTTTAGAGAGGTGTAGAGAGGTAACGGAAGTAGGTTAAGGCTTGATCCAAGATCGGCTAATGTGTCATAAGCCTCCGAATTACCGATCTTGCAAGGTAGAACAAATAAGCCCGGATCATCTAACTTCTTAGGTAGCTTGTTATGAACAAAGGCGGTCCCTTTTTCGCCTAACTTGAGCTTCTTCTCATCCAACTCATCAACAACCGGACTTTCAAGGTGGAGCTCCTTGAATTCTTCGTCAAGGTTTTGAGTGGGAGGTGTTTCAACTATGTTGTTGACCAATTTGGATGTCATAACTTCTTGGTCATTTGGAACGACTTGGGTTTGTTTGAAACACGTGCTCATGGAATTGACCGAATAATATTGTGGACAAGAACTAGGGGACGAAACCGATGAAATAGCGTTGACGTTTAGTTTCGGGCTCTTGACCGTGTTGCTAGGGAGTGCTCCCATTTCTCGGTCATTGAGGGCTTTCAACAAGGTGTCAATCTTATCGGTCATCTCGCTTTGTTTTTGTTTGAAATCGGTTTCAAACTTGGCTAAACGAGCTTCTTGAGATGCCATAAATTGAGACATCAATCCTTCAAAGTTATCGGTACTACCATTGCCGGAAGGATTGTTGTTGAAAGTACGGTTCGAGTTGGAACCGCTTGATTGGAAACGATTAGGTGGGTTGGAAGAATTTGTTTGTTGGGCGTTTTGGTTTTGTTTCCACCTAAGGTTCGGGTGATTTTTCCATGAGGGGTTGTATGAATCACCGTAATGGTTTGGCTCGGGTTTGAAAGTGTACCACTTGTCTCCCGCTCCGTCGGTACGCGAGGATGCGTAGTCCACAAAAGCTTGTTCGGGGAGTTCCATGCAATCACGAGTGTCGTGGGGACCACTACATAATTCACATGAAGAAGTGATTTTGTTCACTTGGCTTGGAGGTTTAGGAGCCTCGTAGGATTTCATGAGAAACTTGACTTGGTCTTCAAGTTCTATGATCCTACGGTCGGAAGTGCTTGAATTGTTAGAAGGCAAAGATATTGCCTTGACCGTTTTATTCAAATCACGGGGATCACTCCAACTTTCGTTGTCATAAAGAGCAAGATCCTCTAGGAGAGCCCATGATTGTTCCGCACTTAGATCACGTAGCTTGCCACCGGCCGATTGGTCAATGGTTTGCCTCGTGGAGAGATTGATATGGTCATAGAAGATTTGGACTTGGAGCCAAAGTTCTATGCCATGGTGAGGGACTTTTTGGAGTAAGTCCTTGAATCGAGTCCATGCCTCGTAGAGAGTTTCGCCTTGACGTTGTTGGAACATCAAGATATCATTCCTTAGCTTGGTAGTTCTTCCCGGTGGGAAAAACTGAGCAAGGAAACGAGTGGTGAGATCATCCCAAGAGGTGATGGATCCTGCGGGTTGACGTTCTAGCCACTGACTAGCTTGGTCCCGCAGAGAGAATTGAAAGAGACGCAATCGGGTCGTCTCTCGAGTGGCAACATCAAGGTCTATAGAATCAACGATTTTAAGAAAGTCCTTGAGGTGTTGATTAGGATCTTCAGAACGAAGTCCATGGAATGCGCATCCGCTTTGCACCAACCGGATGGTGTCGGATCGCAAGGGTGTGATATTGGCTCCTTGAGTGAGCTCAATGGTGTTTCGATAGCCATGGTGGCTAGGACGGGAATACGCTCCTAAAGTACGGGCTCTAGGAGGTGGTGGTGGTTGTTGTGGTGGTGGGTTGTGGGGGTTAAGGATATTACCATCTTCCATGATGTCGGATGGTATGGTTACGAACAAAGACACGAAGAAAATAGATAGACTAAAGAAAATCTAGAAAAATAAAATAAAAATCTCACTAGAAAGGAATCTAGTGAGTAGACCTAATAGAAATAAAAATTCAACCTAAACAATAACTATTCCCCGGCAGCGGCGCCAAAAACTTGATGCGTGGTTTTGTAACTTTACAACAGGTTTTACCTCTCGAGGGATCTCAAGAGGCTTACAACCCCACCAGGCAGTGTACCTGACCGATGTAGTATAGTGTAGTGGTAAGTACGGGGGATTGATCGTTCTCCACAGGGAATAGTGTTCGTTAGGTATGAAAGACTACTCTAATTAGGTCTAAGGGTTGAGGAAGATTCTTTTTATGTTTTTATATTTTTTATGAAAGCAAGTAAAATCTCGGTTTTGAAAGAGTGGGCGGAATTAGTTGCTAGCCAACTAACCCAAATTACTACGAATGCAAATAAAATAAATAACAAAAATGAAAATGTGGTGAGAAACTTATGTGTAGAGAAATGTGTTTACTTAGATTTCCTTACTCCCTAACTATCTTTTACCGGTTAATTAGTGTGTATTAGTCGCGTGGATGACGGGTGTATTCCTTAATACCATTCGTGGGGTGGCGTACTTACTTCCCCAACTCTACAAGCTCCTACTTCACTCCTATGTCGAGCCGGCTAGGAAGCTCCTAACATGGGATCACTAGAATTCGCTTGTGCATTAAATACAACCATAAAAACCTTTAGTACGCATTTGATTCATGTTTCTTAAGACGTTCAAGCAAGTTACCGAATAGGAAGTTAGCCAGTTTTCTTAAGCCTAACATAGATAAACAATCATCCAATACAACTAACAACACACTAATAACCAATAATCAATAGCTAGGTTTCATTAGATCTAAGCAAACACAAGATAAATTTAGCCTAACATGTTAATCAAAAGACAAGAATAAGATAAAATCAAACAACACATAGACATATTGAATGATTAATTGATAACTTATCTTCAATGTAACATGGAAGATCTCAAGGCAAAAATCCTTGAAAAAGAAGCTGAATTCGTCTTAGGGTTTTCTCCCAAAATTCCACACACTAAGCTCTCTCTAATGACAAAAAATTAGAAAACTATATATAGACTTTTGGATCTGACGGCGTCACCTTATGGATTGTGACGCCGTCACCTCGCCGCTTCTAGGGTTCCCGGATGACCTTCTTGACGCCGTCCCTCTTTAGCTCTTCAAAAATCCATTCTGGCTTATCAAGGCTTGACGCCGTCTAACCTTGAACGTGACGCCGTCCCCTTTTGATTTAAGCCGTGACGCCCTTGATCAAGTTAAAGCATGACGCCGTCAGAATTTACATGCTATTTTCA
Source organism: Artemisia tridentata subsp. tridentata (assembly GCA_021014915.2). Classification (NCBI taxonomy): domain Eukaryota; kingdom Viridiplantae; phylum Streptophyta; class Magnoliopsida; order Asterales; family Asteraceae; genus Artemisia; species Artemisia tridentata. Next base: position 110,719,913 of record CP139502.1, on the reverse strand, counting down.
CTGGCTTATCATGAGTAAATTTCACGTCCACTTTTTCTTGCCAAGGCATGACGCCGTCTAGAGTAAATTGTGACGCCGTCAAAGGTAACTTTTAGCCGATTTTTGAGACTTTGTCGTTTTCTTCACTTTTATGCTCCAAAAACGTCCAAAATGCCTCCTTTTCCAGATTTCTCCTCAAAAGTACCTAAAATGACAAAAGGAACGATTTAGGGCGATATTTGATCAAATAAATACGATTTAGGGCTTAAATGACCCCTTAAAAGCGGTACACTTTTCGCTTCATCAATAGGCCTATAGGAAATGCCATTAGTACGTTTCTGTCTCCTAGATAAAAGGGTTTTTGCTACACATTTTGCATGATTACCAGATAACATACTAGCACGACAGAACACACAATAAGCATCAACCATTACATCATTCATAACATTCAAAGATTCAGCATTCATTACATCAGATACAGAATTATACTTAGACAAGTTGGATTCTATTCTAGACATAATGTGCGTCTTATTCAAACTACTAGCATTAACTTCTACTTCTGCATTCTTAGATAATCCACTCTTAGGTTGCCAAACTCTATTCTTCTTTTGACTCTTGGTGGTCTTTGAGCTGCTAGCCTTAGATGTGTTGCCTAATCCTGTGGAAGTGGAAGTATTCACATTAGTAGTTGACGATGTTGCTTTCATAGGTGCCTTGTCGACTTTGTACATTCCTGGTGCAATCACATTATATTGTACAGCTTTCCCTTTGTCAAAAGTTCTGAGTTTCTCTTTCATTTCAATGATGATGTGGTTTTGATCTTGAATTTTGGATTCCAATTTTCTATTTAACCGAACAATTTCAGTTCTATTTTCACAAACTTCAGCAATATCTTTTTCATACTCAAAATTTTGATGTTTTAAAACCTCAACTTCTTTTTCAAGAGTTTGAAGTTTTGAAACATGAATGTTTTGAGAAGATAAAGATTCTTTTTTACTTTGTAGTGCTAACTTAAAGTTAATACTTTGAGTCTGACACCATTGCAGTCTTTGGTTAAGTTTGAAAATTTCTTTTGCACATTTGGTTTCCACATCATCATTGATTTGTCTGAGTCTCTCATTTTCTTTTCTCAGATTATCAATCTCAATTCTCATTGTCTCAACTTCAACACAGTGATCATCAACAAGCAATTCATTGCACGACAAGTAGATAGCATTCATAAGCACAGATATCACATCAGAACTGAGAACATTCGTTAACAGTCGATCAACATCTTTTTCTAAAGCTTTCTTTTGACCTTTTTGTTTTGCAATTTTGTCATCTTTTGCTTTGAAAATACTCATCATTGATACAACTTCTGACTCGAGTTCCTGTTCCCACTGTGTGGCACAAAGTTGCAGGTGTTTGACAAGTGGCAAAAAATGTTTTTGAAAAACTTCTAGCTTTTCTTTCTCATAAGGAGAGAGAAAAGTGGAGATTTTGATTTCAGAATTTCTTTCAATTGCGTTTTCCAAAAGTTGAATGTCCTCCATAAATGTTTTAAAATATTTAAGAATGCGACATTCTTTTGGCATTTGTTCATTAACACCTTGACTTGGTAAAGGACCATTGACTTGTGCAACAGTGGTTACTGGACCAACGTCAGATGAAGTATTTGTTTCAGTTAAAGAGCACGGTTGTACAGATCTTTCCTTTTGAGGTACAAAAGATTCTTTAATATGAGGTGCTTTCGAATAATCGTATTGTTTATTATAATAAACACAACTCATTTTGGATTGACTCTCGTCCGCTTGTTCTAGTTCCTCTTCATTATTATAAACAACAACACGTTGAAAAGTATCATCAAACAATAACTCTGCACTATACAACTTAGGATGTTCCTTGAGTGCTTTGTTTAAAAAATGAGGTTGATCATTTCCAATTGCAAATCCATATCCGCGAGGATTTGGTTTGACAGTTAGGATTTGAATAGTTGTAACAGAATTACCCATTTTATAAACAACATTTTGAAATTCTTTGAGCTTGGATTCCAACGCAACAATCTCCTCAAGATATGAGTTAACTCGTTTCCTTGTGGTTTGTTTTTCTTCAATAAGATCATTTTGACAATTTGAAAACTCTGTTTTAGTTTTGGAAAGCTCAGAATTTAAACGGTCAATTTGTTTTTGAAATTCGAATTGCTCTTGTTCTTTTTGAGAAATCAAATCATTTTTAGAAATAGTTAACTCATGAACTTGATGTTCTAAATTCTTTACCTGAACGAATGATTGTTGGAATGTAATCTCAAAGCTTTTCTCACGTTTTTCTTGATTTTCATAATTTGAAAGTTGTTGCTTGTAGCACTCAATGTCCTTTGTTAATAATGCAACTTTGGCTTTTAAGTTTTTGTTAATGTCATTGCATTTGTCCATCTGAGATTTATGTGCATTTAATTGTGATTGGGTGGCAAGCAATAAGGTCATGAGTTCTGAATCCGAATCTTGCATAGGATCATTTTGTTCAAGATGTTCATGATTGTAATCATCAAAAGAATCATCAAATGAAATTACTGGGTTAATTTGATCATCATTAAAGGTAACCACTGTGTTTATTTGATCATTTTCTTGAGATGAAAATGATAAATCATTTGGAACAAAAGTTTCTTGTGCAGATGAAGATGCAGATGGTGAGGCAATTTCATGAATAAGACAATCTACATCAGATACCTGAGATAAGCCATCGGTGTCATATACCGGGCCTGTCTTGCTCATATTCATCTCCTGCATGTTGGCCATTAACATGACTGCAGCATTAGCCTCCAAATCATCCATTTCGTCATTGGAGTATGCATTTGCCATAAAACTCTGCTCCTTCTCTGTCAAAATTCCACTGGCCTTTTCATCCTTCAATGCCATGAGAAGAGCTTCTTTCTGGTATGCACTACCCATAGTCCTCGGCTTGGGGCATGCATTAGCCATATGACCATTTCCCCCACAATTGTAGCAAGTGATGGATGTATTAGCAATCCCTTTCCCTTTATCAGCAAACTGAGTCCTTCTCTGAGTGTTTCCCATGATGTTTCTACTACCTCCTCCAGAACTGAAACGTTGACCACCAGAATTCCCCATATTTCCTGAACCAGACTTGCCTGAAGACCGATTCTGAATCTCAACTCTTCCATCATTGACCACAACATGATTTCTTGTATTCGATGAAGATCTCAAACGATTGTTCGACTTGTTGGAAAATTTGCTAAATGCACGAGCAATTAATGCAAATCCTTCATTCAGAGAGTTAAAAGCATCATCTTCATCAGTTTCAACATTGGAGTACATGTTATAATCAGAGTTGTCGTATGGAACAAGTTGAGTATCAAGGTATTGTGACGGTGCTTCATAAGGGACAATTTGGTTTGACGGTTGTGGTGCAAAACCTGAATGAGGTGGTGGTGGAACACACTCCTGATTTGGTGCAAAATGCGATTGAGCCATTAATGCCAGTGAATTTGGATTAGGTGCTGATGAGAATCCTCCATGTGCGGCACGGTCCTTATCAACCTCAGATTGGTGTTGTTTTAGGTAATCATATAATAACCCATAAGAAACGTCATTTATCTTTTTGGCTTGTCGAACAAACGTGACGTACTTCTGCCAATCTGGCCCGAGACATCCCAGAAACTTTGAATTTACAGCAATCTTTGGTAAGGTGATATTGTGGCGATCCAGATCATTAATGATGTTGGTGAAACGATGATAGTATGATTCCAAGGATTCCTCAGGTTCGATCATGAAGTGTGTGTATTCCATATACAACTTTGATTCCAAGTCCTCTTGATTGAGTTCAGTGCCTTCCATAAGCAGATGTACGTGCTCCCACATATCCTTGGTTGTCTTTTGGGCATCAATACTCTGGAAGATGGGATTAGGAATCCCTTGGAGTATATAAGACATAGCTAGCTCATTAGCCTCTTGTTGTAGGACTTGTTCAGCAGTTTGTTGAGCTAGAGGAATGGGGGTTGTTGTCGCTTCTCTTGGAGGAACTTGAGTTAGATCAGCAGGAATGGTCATTGAAGGTGTTGGATATGGTCCATCAATGATGACTTTTTTCAGATATTTCCCGTGAGGTTTCCTTAGTTCGATGAATCATAGAAAACGACTGGACCACTGCACATAGTTTCCTGGTGTGAGCATAGGTGGTGTGTCGAAAGAACTAGCTTCATGCCTCGATTGTTGACTACTAATGGCTTCGCACATCTTGGTAAACCAATGTGGTTCTCTGGAAGGAGATTGGTAGTTATGCATTGGTTGTGGAGGAAGTTGTTGCTGCTGAGGGAATTGATGTTGATGCATGAACATTTGTTGTTGTTGATACTGAGGTGAATATTATGGTTGATATTGTTGTTGAGGATACTGATATGGATATGGTTGTTGTTGTTGACGATATGGTTGTTGTTGTTGATTGTAGAAATGGTGATTGTATGGTGGTTGAGACATCGTTAAGTAACTTGTGGATGTAGGTTTAGGATCTTCAAAGGATAATAACGGTTGTTGTTGTAGATTAGATTGATGGACGATGAATATCTTGAAGAAACTCTGAGGATTTTACTCTAGAAACTCGGAGATTTCAATCGTTGAAACTCGGAGGATTTTACACTAGAAACTCGATAAACTCACAAACTTGGTAACAAATCAAGAAAGTCGAGAAAACTGTAGAAAGTCGAGAAAATGTAGAAACTCGAGAAGCTTGGAGAAAGTCGAGAACCGGTAGTAACTCGAGAAGCTTGGAGAAAGTCGAGAATTTGTAGAAACTCGAGAGGCTTAGAAAGTCGAGACACTTGGAGAAACTCGAGAAGCTAAGAAAGTCGAGAGACTTGGAGAAACTCGAGAAACTTAGAAAAGTCGAGAAGTTTTCCAAACTCGATAAGCAACAAGAAACTCGATAAAGTTGTCTAACTTGATAATTTATCAAGAAACTCGAGACAACCCAAACTCGAGAATCAATAAGAAACTCGATAAACAGACAAACTCGATAGATTTATCTAACTCGATAAATCTGACAAACTCGATAGATGAACAGTATGTCTCGGATGAACAGTGTCTTCTCGGATGAACAGTGATTTCTCAGATTTTCTTTAATTTTTACTTAAATCTAATCTTTAACAACCTAAATTACCCCTAGGCGAATAATACCACTTGATGAATCTATTAATTAATCACACAAGCTACCTAAACTAATCCTAGATCTAGTGAGAGAAAGTAGAGAGAGAAAGAGAGTGGAAGGATAATTAACAATAATAGTGAAATGTTTAGCTCTTCAACCAACCAACCCTCACCCTTGAATGGGAGGGGGTATTTATAGTTTTTACATGGTCTTGGGCTTAAAGCCCTAATTAAACATAATTAATAAATAACAAGACACAGCCCATGGGCCTTCTACACAGGCTGGGCCATAAATCAAACATAAAGGCCTAAGCAACCTTATTACAACATGATCAATACTTGTTAATGCAAAACGTGTTCCCAACAATTATTCATACTCAACTTCTTCCGGGTCTCTCCTTGTCGGTCAAACTATTCCACTGTAAGGATTAGTCGAGTTCTCTTTTGATTCATTGTTATTGATTTTAATTGTATGTCGAAATCTTTAATTTTGGTTCATAAGAAACCAAGTTAATCTTAATTAATTCGTGGATTAATAATAGATTACAAACGTTTTAAAAATCGTATCGTGTGGTTAAATTGATTAAAAGGGATGTTCGTTTGTTAATGAAACGGAGTCGACTCACTGAGTCAACTCAGTGAGTGAACCAACTCGCAAATCGTCCTTGTTCTGTGTCTCAGCATTGTTGCTAGATAAAGTAGCTTCGAACGTGTTTATTGTTGATAATATAGGAGTTTCCTGCGGTTGTATTGTTGTCGAGTTGGTTTGAGTCTTGGATTTAAATTGAGTATTGCTCATTTGATGTAAAAATTATTCGTTATTAACATCCAAGAGGTTTATGGTTTGATTAGGATGATTTTGCCTTGTTTCCGTTTAAATGGGTACCTCCGATTAGGGTGTTTGCTTGATCTTTCTTTCGGTCCAGTGACACAACCACGAGGGTGGTTTGTTTAGTTGCATCTAGCTCGTCAACTCCCACATAGGGTGTTTGTTTATCTCGGTCTAGCAAGTCTTGTGTCTCGGCTCAACAAACAACACCAGGGGTGTTTTTTTGGTTCGGGTTAATCAAAGCACAAGGGTGCGTTTGATTATCAGTCAACAAGGAGTGTGTTGAACCTGTATTTCACTAAATTTGGGATTAACAGTATATAGGGTGAGTTAAAAATTTGTTACAATAAGGGTGCGTTAGAATTTGTTAAAACCGTTACAATAAGGGTGTGTTAAAATTTTTGGCCATTCGGCTAGTGGGCTCAAAAGCCCAAGTAAAGGGGGTGCGTTAGTTATTTTTAACTTTGGGCCATAGCCCACCACAAATGAAACAAATGAACTGTTATTATAATTAAGGAGTATTAGAATTGTGTGGTTTTGGTAATAAAAAAATGATACACATAAGTGATTATGGACAAAGTGGATGAGCAATTTATGACGATTTAGTTCACATTTGAAAGCAGAAGTAGAATACTAAACTAAATTTGACACTTGACATATACTGGATAAAATCATTTGACAATTTAACTACATCAGACTAATCGGACATTTTTAGACTAGACAACTAATTGATATTCTAAAAAGTAGGATAAAAATTACTACCGTCAATTGTTATCATTATAAACTGTCGGGAACATTATTTTGAGAAACTGAGTTTTTTTTGAAGTCACGACGACTTGTGAAGAATTATATAAATGGACGTTTCATGTCAAAATTTTATAAAACTCTCTAAACTTATACTGTAATGTCAAAAAAAAACCTTTTGTCTTATAAAAACCCGACAATAATCTAAACTTGTAGTTTTATTAACATGAAAAACATTTACCATGAAATATACTAAATTTAAGTTTTCTTTTAGAACTTAAATTACTTTTCCAAAACTATATTAACTATTTCCAAACTATTTGGGGTTATTGGGTAAACACCGAAACATATTAATTAACTTATTTGTTGACATTTTCCTTTGTCACTATCTTTTTTGTCTTCGTTTGTCATTTCTTTCTCGACTCAAATTCCCGTCCGTACTTCTCTCGACTGTGTCGATTTCCTATTCCTTTTTTGCGTGAGTATTCTTGAGTCTATGTTTCTTACCACCACACGAAACATTAACACTAAACTTTTTACAAACTTTAATACGAGTAATCCATGAAAACTAAAACACTCGTCCTTTCAAAACTCTTTATTCTTTGAGGCGTATTCTGAGATAAATATATATATATATATATATTAGGTTGTGCCGATCCGGCAACATTGTGCCCATACCCTCGATATCGTTGCCGTTGATGCCAGTTGTGACCGTTGTGATGTTTTTGCATTGCTGCAAGCTAAGGTGAGTTAATGGCCCCTACCTTTACTTGTTTTATAAATATTTGGGGGAGAATACATGCTCGTTTTTAAACTCAATGCATGCTTATATTTAAACTCATAACTTGTTTTTATCTGAAATCATGATTTAAATTGCTTATTGCATATTAGATTGCCTCATTCTAAACATAGGTGTTTAAATATTAAATGTGAGATAGAACCCCACTTTACCTACACTTGTTTTACAAAACTTGGGGTGAGAAACATAAAAAACTATTTTATGGACCAACACTATTTTACCAAACTATTGTGTAGTTAGCCTAAGCCTCTAGAACCCACTACTATGCCCACCTTCATGCACTGTTAATTCCGGTTAGGGAGCGCGATTAATATAAATAGATCTATTGGGGTGACTCCCCCATTCGGTTGGCCAAACGGGTCAATGCGGGCGTATATTAAGTCGGGTTACGAGTGTATTGGGTTAAACACTCGCTAAGGGCCCCATTAATATTATTTATGTGCTAGGATTTAGCGCACTGAACGGTCAAGCTTCGGTTGCATGACTTAGAGCTAGCGTAATAGTCAAATCTATTTTGGGACACATAGCCTACCCATGGTCCACATCACTAATTTTGAGCAACACAATGCTCACAAAACTTTCATTAAACATCATTATTATAACATTTTGAGCAACACAATGCTCACAAAACTTTCATTAAACATCATTATTATAACATTTTGAGCAACACAATGCTCACAATACTTTCATAAACATCATTATCATACCATTTTGAGCAACACAATGCTCACAAAACTTTTATTAAATCTATGAACTCACCAACCTCGTGTTGACCCTTTTAGCATGTATTTTCAGGTTTAAGGCGATAATCTATTTGTGAAGACTTTCGGCAGGGCATGGCATGGTCATAGAAGACTCTGATATATTTGGGACCACTTGAAATCTTTTATGGGCTTATATTTCCGCACCATTTTTGAAATATTGTAAACAAATCGCTTTTGAATATGAAATCTATTTTAAGCGGTTGATGTAAAACCATTCTTTGTTCCTTGTGTTGTGATACCAATTTAATAGCACCCAAACATGTATGCTTCCGCTAAACCAGATTTTGGTGGTGTTACACTATTCTTGTTAGTTGTCGTTGGAAATCTAGGTTCTAGTCGAATGGGGTTGTTGTGATTAGTAATTCTTAGGGTCTTAGTTGGAAGGTCTCGAATTAAAACCAGGAATGTTGTTGTCGTGTATAATCTGGTGTCAAAACTTCTCTCGAGTTGGCGTGTTAAGCCTTAAGAACTTAGTCTCGGTTGAGAGGATTAAGGTTACCTTTGGGTCGAGTAAGAACCACACCCACAAGGGTGTGTATGTTATAAGTTGGTTCCCGTCAAACCTCACCAAACAGCCAGTGCTGTGGTGGTTCTCGGTCAGGGATAACCACCCCAAAAAGAGGTATTATGTGTCTCGATGTGCTCCTCACCAGGCAGCCACCCTGAAGGGTGTGCGTGCCTTGGTTAATCCTGGTTCAAGTCTAGTGTTACCTTGGTTTGATTCCAGTCGAGCCTCAATGGGGTGCGAGTCTTACTCGGTTCGAACCTAAACCCACAACGGGTGTCGCATTCAAACCTTCCACAAGAACACCAATGAGAGTGTTCTTGGCTGTCTAGTTCTCGGCCAAAACTCAATGGGAAGTTGAGTTGGTTTTACTTGTTCTAAGGCTCTAATCTTACATCGATATTTGGTTAAGATTGTCGAGAATGTGAAACCTTGATGTCGAACTAATCGACCTCATATAATACTCAAGGTCAATGGGCTGGAAAGTCGAGTAGTGTAACACCCCCGTTTTCGATATTCGCAGCGGAAATATAAGTTGGGGAGTTACTAAACAGTTCACAGTCATGATAATAGAAAACGACTCGAAAATGAGACGTTTTAGATAAAATTGTTATCATTCATTTATATCAGAGTTACAATATGCAGGTCCCAGCAGGAGGTTCTCAAAATATATTTATAAAAATATAATATTAGTTTGAATGATAACATAGTCCATAGCCAATCCCGTGCCAATCCATGCTTTCGATAACCTGAGAATACATGCTAAAATGTCAACACAAAGGTTGAGTGAATTCATAAAGTTTTATAAGTGAAAATAATCCGTTTCAGTTATTCAGAAATAAGCCCTTTTCAATGTTTCAGAAAATAAGCTCTTTTCATATTTCGGAAAATAAGCCCTTTTTCAGTTATTCGGAAATACTTCGTTCAGTTCAGTTCAAACCATTTAAACACAAGATTAGATGAAAATAATTGTAACATTTACAGTTACCATTTAGGGAAAGATATATTTTATTGCGCTAAGTCTCATGAATCGCAAAACATTAACAGAACATCAACAGTCATGAGCTAATGATGTAATAATTACCCCATAATTAAATGTAGGTAACTTTGCCCCCGGGTAGGAGATAGTCATATCTCTGTATTCATCTCAAATATAATGCTTTGGGTTACGTTACGGTAACACAAAGGGGTTGTCAGCCCGATAGTACTATCCACAATATTCGCGCTCACCCTAAGAGAGTCGGTGATTAGAGGTTCATGATAGGAGGTCTTATATTTCAGGTTAACTTAGCTTAAGGCAATAAAATAAGGATAACATTGGGAAATTACTTGTGTTTAATATGGGAAAAAGTCCTTTAGTGATTCATAATTCTTGTAAATGCAAACAGCGCTTGCCAATCTTGCCAATTTAATTCATGTCATATGAAAATAAGGGCTATGAAATCAATATATGAAAACTTAGAATTGCTTATGAAAGTAAAAACAGATAATTAAGCATGTATCTCCCCCAAAAGTAATTTAAAACAAGTGAAAGAAGGGGTTACGAACTCACGATAATTCATATAAAAGTTTAGAGTATAAAAATAGTTAAGCATGTATCTCCCCCAAAAGTAATTTAAAACAAGTGAAAGAAGGGGTTACGAACTCACCTGATCAGTCTGGATAGAAAACAAATGAAAGAAAGTTGATAAACGTCTCCGGACAACGAACCTGGGTTGTTATGCCAATATTTAGTAATCATTTCTAATGTTTATTTCGTTTCGTTATGTTTTGTTGTTTGGTTGATGGTTAAATATTTTAATTGAGCCAATATGTAGTTTCAAAAGTAAGATTTTATCTTATCTTTTATCTGTAAGTTTTGGGTTCGGTTTGTTTGTTATTAAACATATTATGTTAGTACAGAGTCGAGAAAACAAAAAAGAAAGGATGAAAATGATAGTTACGAAAAGTTACGTTTTAATCCCTAAGGTTTGGTCAAATGACAGTTTATACTCTAGACTTTTGGAAAATGACATTTTATACCCTCAAGTTTCAAAATAACAATTTCACCCCTTTTTATTTGTTATTGACATAAAATACCCTTGATAATATTTATTTTGCAAAATTAACCCTTAAAACTTTAATTAAATAAAAAACACACTTATGAAATATTGGACTTGACGAGATCTTTGGACGCGAATAACTTAACGACAACGGAATCATTTTACGAGCTTTCAGTTTCTATGAAAAGTCACCCAGGTCGAATTTAGACATGTCGAATTTCATAATTTATGGAAATCGTTTGATACTTGAAATATATTACTAAAGATGACTAGGTGACCACGTTTTTATAAAATTTGGTAAAATAGTTTCTAAAACTAGCGATTGACACAACTTTGGAATCGAATAACTTTTAAACCACTCGACGGTTTTTCAAAATTCTTCTTTCTAAAAATAGTTCACTATATGAACTTTAGTTTGCCAAAAACTCAGAATTTATAGAGATCTATTAGTGGTCGAAAGTTTGGTTGGAAGTTGATAGTTTGGTCGACTAGAATAAAAAAAAAATTATAACTGAGATTTGGTTTCTAATTTATCGATATGGTGGTACCTTTAGAGCCCGACATCTCGATAAATACTTAATCAAATTTAGAAATTCTTTTTCCTACATTAAATTTACCATGTGAACTTTATAAATACTAAAAATCAAATTTCATAGAACCTCTAGGTGGTCGACATTTAGTTCAAAAGTTGGGTCACTGGTCGAGTGTAATAGAAAACAAATAACTGGAAATTTTACTTTCTAATTGTAGCGATACTGACCAGATTTTAAGACTCGATAGTTTGATAAATACTTGACTATTTTTAGTGCTTTCTGTTCCTAAATTTAGACAGCTGGGTAGACTCTAGAAATACTGAAAATCAGATTTTATAAACATCATTTGATGGTTGGTTTCGAGGTCAGAAGTTGGGCTGTGGGACTATTTTGAACTCGATAGAAATACTGGAAAAGACCCGATTAGGGTTTTAGTGATTTTAGGGTTTTTTCGACTAAGATTTTAGACATGTTATGATTATTTTAAGTATATATTGATATATTTAATCATGTTTTACATATCAAGGATTTGTTTAAACAAAATTTCAAATATAAAGGGTGCGTTTGAGTTTCTGTTCGAACAGAAGAAAAACAAGAAATGAAAACCTAGGGTTTTTGTTATGGTGATTATTAATGGTTATATTTAGATGCTTTTAAGAGTAAATAACAGAAGTAGAACTGAATTAGAAAGGAGTAGTAATACTTACTTAGGTTGTAGGATCGGTTAGGGTTTTATGGCTTGATTTGGCTCGACCTTGTTTCTCAGTATTCCTCCTCCTCTCTGGCTCTTCTAAGGCTTGTTGTGAGGTTGTTTTATAGTTGAGACTAGGACAGAAGTGGGTTATACTGCTTTGGTGTTAGGGTTCGATTGGGTGTGACATGAGAAGGAAAGTTTATGTTGCTATTTATAGAAGGGAAATTCTAGGGTTTTGTTAATTAATGGAGGGGGAACATGGTAAGGGAGCAAGGGCTGACAGAAACTATGGAGGATGCCACATGGATAGGTGGAGGAGGAGGGAGAAGGAGAGGTGATGTGGCCGGTTTGGTTGTCATGGGTTTTAACTACCAATAGGAGAAGTTCTTGAAGGTGAAGGGTGCCATGTGGAGGGGTTCTTAGGAGAGGGCTTGAAGAGTCTAGGTACATGGTATACTTAAGATGTAAGCTTAGTTGAGTTGTGGTTGTATTCGAACCAGAAAATTGGAGGAGGGGCGTGTAGTGCTTGGTGTAGTGATACTATGAGTTTAGGAAGTAGTATTTTAGGTTTAGAGTTTAGTTACTTTGATTAGTTTATGTAATTAGATGCCTAGAAAAATATTTATGGTTATTTGATTTTAAGTAATTCGAATTTTAAGTAAAATAAAGAGGAAATCGAATTAGGCTTAAGAGAGTTGTAAGATATGCTTAATAGACTTGTACAATGGTTTAAGATTTAAGAAAAATGTAGTTTTAACATTTATTTAGTTTATAAGAATTATTTGTTGATATTTATTATGTTAAAAGATAATTAAATGGAATTTATGGTTTTTGTGCATTAGGCACTTGTACTTTGGGCTAAAAGACTTGTAAAAATATTTAAGAGGTTTAGAAAATATAATTTATAAAAGTTATGCATATATAGTTTGTTAATTATGCTTTAAAAATAGTGTAAATGAGATTTTAAATAAAGGTTTTGCAAATAAATGATTTTATGCATAATTGACTTGTACTATAGCTTAAATAACTTGTAAACTTAATATTTTATAAAAATATTCTAGAAATAAATTAGGGTTTGTGAAATGAATGCATAAAATAACACTTATGTGAAATTAGGGTTTTATCGGGATCAAAATAGAATTAGGGTTTCTGGTGCTTTAGTAACTTGTACATTAACTCAGATATATTGTATTTTTATGTTATGATGTTTTATTGTTCATATTTGGTGTTGTGGTAAATTTTAGGGTTTTCTAGAAACTCTATTCAGATAATGAATGTTTTGTTAAAGATTTTATCGTAAAGTGGTAAATGGTATTCTGTAATATTTTTATATCATGATATTTTTAAAATAAACATTAGTTTTGTTAGGCAGGTCTTGTGGGAGCACGTTTATCAATGATGTGATCTACGTCACATAAGATGAGAGATACATTTAAATAAATAAAAAAATTACCCGTGGAAAAAGGATAATAGTTCTGTAAAGTAAATAGGAAATTTTACGAGTGGTTACAGTATCCCCCTGTAGAAGGGAATCTCATCCCGAGATTCGGCCTGTGTTGGTTGGAAAGTTGAGAAAAATGATGTATAGGGATAGCTAGGTTCAGATTTCTATCTTATCCAGATAGGAAATGCGATAAAGAAAATCGTACAACGATTTGGGTTAAGATGAGAGTTTGATATGCTTAAAATGCCTCAAGTTAAAAAAATATAATATTACTTAAATATTATTTCATTCTTAGGCCTGATTTCCGATGATGTCATTTCGCTGATAATCCTTGGTTCTCTGTTTAATACCAAAGGATCGAGGTTTGGTCATTTTTATCTCTACTGGATGAACTAAATTTGAATGTTTTGCCACCTAGTGCGTTACTATGCAACGGTCAAATTTTATAGTGGGTGAATAGTGATCTAACGTTCGAATAATCGGTCGAATAAAGGGTAGAATTTCTCCTATAAATACCTCATTTCTAATCCTCATTCTTTCATCACCAATTCCTTTCTAAAACCTCAAAAATGCCACACTTGGTTACATACCTAGCGATTGTTTTCGTTATTGCGATTATTTCCTACATGGCGTTTAGTCCAGATGAGAATTTCGAAGCCTTGGGTATAATTCTATTGTTCGTTGTTCCGCTTACTATCATATCCTACATCGTGGATCAAGCATGGGGAAAATAAGTATCGCTCCAAGTTTTCTAGGATTGTCTTTGTTGTGTTTTCTAGGTAATCCTTAATGTAATAAAGCTTATGTAATCCTTGTAATATTAGCACTTCAGTTGCTAATTATGGTTCTATGTATTATCTTTCAAGTGTTCGAATAAAATCTTAGAGTTTTTCTATCCATAATGTTGTCGAATTCTTATCTTAAAGATGATGTGTAGTAGTTGTAGACTTTTGTTGTATGAAATCAAAATAATGATTTATGAACAATTTGTTTTGTTTCAATACTTTGCTTTTGAATGAAAATTAGTAGTAGAAAATCTGAAAATATAACTGTCCAACTTGTTACATGATTCTTCCAAAATTATACATAGTTGATCAGGTTATGTATAATTGAGGACCAAATGATGTAATGTTTTGTACAGTCGCTGTGGTATTTATTTAAAAAGTTTTAGATGGTGTTCAACGCTTTATTTTTAAATAATAGCTTCATAAATAATTTTCAAAAGCACCGGGAAATTTTTGTCCACACTACAGTGATGAGTTAAGGTTTCCTAAAGTATCAATGGGATAACCTCAAAATAAATCTTAGAGTTCATCTAAAGTTTTACTAGGCAAAGTTTATGAATAAGATAGATATGGAAGCTATAGTAGATTTGGGAATAGGAAGGAATTATCACGAAATAGAGATTTCATAGAGTAGAAAGATAGTTTTATTTAGATTACGTTCATCGTAGCTAAGGAGTATCTGAAAGGAAAATTATAACTTAGAGGGTTCTACACCTTAATTTATTCATTACTTCCGAGATATTAAACTTAAAGGTCATACTAGGTCATAGATATGATTTCTTAATGAGTTATAGTTTTCTTCCGAATCAGTCTTAGCCTTCCAGTTGGGACTGAAGTACGGACATTGACTTATCTTATGTCCTTTTCCTCTACATCCAAAACAAGTCACGGTTCGTGGTTTTGTTCTTATTGGCTTACAGTTTCTAGACTGATGTCCTATTTCCTTGCATCTTCCGCACTTGATAAAACAATCTCCATAATGATGTAACTTACATCGTTGACATAGAGGTCGTTTTCCACGATAAACAACTTTAGGAGTAAGATGATTGTGATAGTGGCAGGTGGGGTAGTGAGTAGGGATGGTGGTTTCTATTTCGCTATGTTTTCGCTTTTGGTTATTTTGCTCAATTCTTTTCTCTCCTGTTGCCATCTCATTGCTTCCCAAACGAGCTGTCGTAGTCACCTCGAGCACTGCTGTAATGAGGTTGATCACCAATTTATGAATAATCTCGGGAGTCATTGGTGTAGTATTTTCCATTCTAACGTTCTTCCCGGTATGTCTGGTTAAATATCGTAGATGTATGATTAATTGCTAAAGAATTACTCCCTCCGTCCCATATTAAGTGTCCATAATGGAATCTTGGGATGTCCCAAATTAAGTGTCCAGGGAATATTTTCAACCAATGAGAAGAGACTTTAGTGGGTAATAGTGATATTTGATTGGTGGAGAGTGTAGTTGGCCCCACTTTTCTAAAACTTTGTGCATTTGAAAAGTGGACACTTAATATGGGACGGAGGGAGTAACTACTTTTCTTAGATTTCAGCAACTCTCTCTTCATTCATCAAGGTTCTCTTCCGAAATTTTATCTTATGGGGTTCTATAGTTATGGTACGTCCGGCTGAGAATAGCGTAATATTAATAACTTGATCAATTGTTTTTACCAAAAACAATTAACACAAAATCCTTTATTAATATTGCATGAAGTAGGTTTAGGGTTTCCTATCGTTATCATAAGGGTAAATCCTCAAATTTCTCTGTTGCTTAATGAGCTCTATGTTTAGTTAACTAGGTAAGTGACACTTATTGGGCTCTAGGTATAGTTTAGTTCGAAATCATTCGTTTATTAAACAAATGATAGGATTTTATGGAAAGTCATTACATAAATGCACAGCATTATTGTAAGACATGATGGAAAAGAATTTATTCTCAACAATAATATATACAACAAAAGATATTTGTCATACATTTATTGATTGATTACAAACTCTGAAGATTTCAGATTTATTGGAAAATACAGGAAATACTTAACCAAATACTATTTGGTACAGTAAACACAACGTTGTTACACATGAGTTTGAGATCAGCCACGTTCTTGACGTAAAAGCTTAATTTCATTCTCAAGTTGTAGTTGTGAAATTTCCATTTCCAAGAAACGCTCCTGAAATTCCGTATTCACCTTTATCTGACTGTCCAGCATAGATTCCAGAGTGAAGATCTTCTGACCCTGGCAGATTGCCGTCTCTCTGGCCGCCCATAGGGTTCTCTCAATCTCTGCTACTCTGCCACGTAGTTGACTGTTTTCCCTTCTCGCATGCCGAATCCTATAATCTAGGCTTTTATACTTATGTTTGTGCGTATTCTTCATCCGTTCAACACTTGCTTCCAAATCGAACACCGTTCTCCTTTCATCATTGGTTCTTCTAAACAAAGTGTCGAAATTACGGTCGTACCACTCGAAACGTAAATGTGGTAACTCCTCCAAATGTTTAGCGTGATTGTCGAGAATACTGGCGTGTTCATAAAGAAGAGTCCACATGGGATCTTTAGGTTCAGGGGAATTAGTCGTAGATATAGCATATGGGAAATTTAGTATTGGAGTTTCGGGAGTATTAGGTTCTAGAGGATTTGATTCATCATCTTTCTGAATTGTTTCTTGGTGGGAGTTTTGTCCAACATCAAATGTTGTTGGGCAACCAATAAACTTTTCATCAGATGGGGATTTTCTAAGGGAATCGGTAGGTGGTGTACTTATAGTACGGAGATCTGTTTCGTTAAGTTCGGGAGTTTCGGGGAACATGATACTGTAGTAACCCGTAAAAATAAAAATAAGCAATTCTAATATTTGCAAATAAAGCAAATAAAATAGTTATCAGATAGAGGAATGATTAATGCCAAATGATTAAAATAAAGGATGCTCTAAATACTGAAACATACCTGGCACGGAAGGCATAGGACTTTTATGGTGTAAGTTTATTTATTTTTGAAAACGCAGTTATAGTCCAATGTTTAAAAACACTTGGTTCTCTATAACCATGAGCTCTGATACCACTCTGTAACACCCCCGTTTTCGATATTCGCAGCGGAAATATAAGTTGGGGAGTTACTAAATAGTTCACAGTCATGATAATAGAAAACGACTCGAAAATGAGACGTTTTAGATAAAATTGTTATCATTCATTTATATCAGAGTTACAATATGCAGGTCCCAGCAGGAGGTTCTCAAAATACATTTATAAAAATATAATATTAGTTTGAATGATAACATAGTCCATAGCCAATCCCGTGCCAATCCATGCTTCCGATAACCTGAGAATACATGCTAAAATGTCAACACAAAGGTTGAGTGAATTCATAAAGTTTAATAAGTGAAAATAATCCGTTTCAGTTATTCAGAAATAAGCCCTTTTCAATATTTCAGAAAATAAGCTCTTTTCATATTTCGGAAAATAAGCCCTTTTTCAGTTATTCGGAAATACTTCGTTCAGTTCAGTTCAAACCATTTAAACACAAGATTAGATGAACATAATTGTAACATTTACAGTTACCATTTAGGGAAAGATATATTTTATTGCGCTAAGTCTCATGAATCGCAAAACATTAACAGAACATCAACAGTCATGAGCTAATGATGTAATAATTACCCCATAATTAAATGTAGGTAACTTTGCCCCCGGGTAGGAGATAGTCATATCTCTTTATTCATCTCAAATATAATGCTTTGGGTTACGTTACGGTAACACAAAGGGGTTGTCAGCCCGATAGTACTATCCACAATATTCGCGCTCACCCTAAGAGAGTCGGTGATTAGAGGTTCATGATAGGAGGTCTTATATTTCAGGTTAACTTAGCTTAAGGCAATAAAATAAGGATAACGTTGGGAAATTACTTGTGTTTAATATGGGAAAAAGTCCTTTAGTGATTCATAATTCTTGTAAATGCAAACAGCGCTTGCCAATCTTGCCAATTTAATTCATGTCATATGAAAATAAGGGCTATGAAATCAATATATGAAAACTTAGAATTGCTTATGAAAGTAAAAACAGATAATTAAGCATGTATCTCCCCCAAAAGTAATTTAAAACAAGTGAAAGAAGGGGTTACGAACTCACGATAATTCATATAAAAGTTTAGAATATAAAAATAGTTAAGCATGTATCTCCCCCAAAAGTAATTTAAAACAAGTGAAAGAAGGGGTTACGAACTCACCTGATCAGTCTGGATAGAAAACAAATGAAAGAAAGTTGATAAACGTCTCCGGACAACGAACCTGGGTTGTTATGCCAATATTTAGTAATCATTTCTAATGTTTATTTCGTTTCGTTATGTTTTGTTGTTTGGTTGATGGTTAAATATTTTAATTGAGCCAATATGTAGTTTCAAAAGTAAGATTTTATCTTATCTTTTATCTGTAAGTTTTGGGTTCGGTTTGTTTGTTATTAAACATATTATGTTAGTATAGAGTCGAGAAAACAAAATAGAAAGGATGAAAATGATAGTTACGAAAAGTTACGTTTTAATCCCTAAGGTTTGGTCAAATGACAGTTTATACCCTAGACTTTTGGAAAATGACAGTTTATACCCTCAAGTTTCAAAATAACAATTTCACCCCTTTTTATTTGTTATTGACAGAAAATAACCTTGATAATATTTATTTTGCAAAATTAACCCTTAAAACTTTAATTAAATAAAAATCACACTTATGAAATATTAGACTTGACGAGATCTTTGGACGCGAATAACTTAACGACAACGGAATCATTTTACGAGCTTTCAGTTTCTATGAAAAGTCACCCAGGTCGAATTTAGACATGTCGAATTTCATAATTTATGGAAATCGTTTGATACTTGAAATATATTACTAAAGATGACTAGGTGACCACGTTTTTATAAAATTTGGTAAAATAGTTTCTAAAACTAGCGATTGACACAACTTTGGAATCGAATAACTTTTAAACCACTCGACGGTTTTTCAAAATTCTTCTTTCTAAAAATAGTTCACTATATGAACTTTAGTTTGCCAAAAACTCAGAATTTATAGAGATCTATTAGTAGTCGAAAGTTTGGTTGGAAGTTGATAGTTTGGTCGACTAGAATAATAAAAAAAATTATAACTGAGATTTGGTTTCTAATTTATCGATATGGTGGTACCTTTAGAGCCCGACATCTCGATAAATACTTAATCAAATTTAGAAATTCTTTTTCCTACATTAAATCTACCATGTGAACTTTATAAATACTAAAAATCAAATTTCATAGAAACCTCTAGGTGGTCGACATTTAGTTCAAAAGTTGGGTCACTGGTCGAGTGTAATAGAAAACAAATAACTGGAAATTTTACTTTCTAATTGTAGCGATACTGACCAGATTTTAAGACTCGATAGTTTGATAAATACTTGACTATTTTTAGTGCTTTCTGTTCCTAAATTTAGACAGCTGGGTAGACTCTAGAAATACTGAAAATCAGATTTTATAAACATCATCTGATGGTTGGTTTCGAGGTCAGAAGTTGGGCTGTGGGACTATTTTGAACTCGATAGAAATACTGGAAAAGACCCGATTAGGGTTTTTGTAAAACCCTAAAAATCTAAAACATGTAAAATGACCAATTTGCCCCTACAAGTTTAAAGGTTGATTAAAAGTTATTTAAAGTACCAAATTGATCCGAAATTTTGGTAATAAGCTATACATGAAATAAAATAATTCCTACATGCCCAAAGATTATTAATTCACCTAATTACTTTGTACAAAAACCAAAATGCAACTTTATTTAAAATAATTGTAATTAAAATGCATTTAAACCTAAATAACTACACTTTAATTTGGAAAATTAATGCAAATTAAATCCTCTTGATTTTGGTCAAATAATGGACGAAATTTTAGCCCATTTCCCCCCCATAGCTCGGCCTAACCTCCTTATTTAGCTAACCTTCCTAATTATCTTCTAAAACTAAACCGAAACTATCAAAAAATACACACAAATTCGTAACTCATCCATCCAACTCTCTAAAATTTGTGGGTCATTTTTCTGAGGTCATTCATCAATTAAGGGAGCTAAGAAAATTGGTTTCAAGGTTTGAAGTGCATTCGTTTGGTCGTGAGATTTTTGGCTAGTCGTTATTTCATCCGCAAGGTTTAATTCCTTTTCTATTTATCCACACGTTCAATAATTGGTCTAGTATTTTTCTTATGCTTAATTCATCATATAAGACCTGTGAAAATTATTTAATTCGAATCATACAAGCTTTAGAGGGTCGAATGAATTATAGATGAGTAAAACGGGTAAATTATACAAAACATACTATACGATTTTTCTGGGCTATGATATTAATTTTTATGAGTTCCTTGGTCATCATATAAGCTGGGAAAAATAGTATTTCGAATTGTAGAAGCCTAGGTTAATCGTTGTGAATATAATGTATTAAAACATGTGTGAATTCTAAAATATTGAAAACGAATTTTCTGGGCATGGATATTATTTTTCTTAGACTCTATATAATTAGTATGAACCAGGAAAAATAGTGGTTTGATTTTTAGAAGCTTAAAATGGTCGTGATTGAATTTAGTCCAAATCGGGTTTATTGTTTTCGAATGAAAATTTTAAGAAAAACCCTAACGAGCTAATTAGGGTTTGTGTAATCTGATTAAATCTGGTCCAATTAAAGTTTTAATGATGTAATAATGATGGCCTAATGATTGGGAAAGATTAGGGTTAAGAATTGTATTTTAAAATGGTATACGATTTGAGATTAAATGATAAGGGGGTGTTTTGTAATTAAATAAACTTGTGGGCCATTTTTATAATGTTAATTGGATCAGTACTAAAGTGTAAAAATTATAACATGAGGGTCTTATGTGTAAATTTGCAAGATTTGGAATTAAATGGGAAATTAGGGTTTCGTATTACATTATTTTAAATGGAGGGACTAAAAATGCAATTATGTGAAACTAAGGGGCTTGAATTCGTACCACACTTATATTTGAGGGTATAATCTGTAATTTAGTAAATGTGAGGGTCAATGGTGTAATTATGGATATTATATGGGTTAAATTGTAAATTATGTAACTATAAGGTTTATTTTGTAATTTTGATAATTAAAGGGTGTAAAGTGTAAATTATGAAAATTAAAGGACTAAAAGGTGATTCTGAATAAAATATGTGTTTTAATCAGTAACTTGCAATATTTTCATTTAAGACCCTTAACTTTGGAATATTTACAATTAAAACCCTAAATTATGGAAACTTGTCATATTTAACTCTGAACTATCATAACTTGTTAAAATCTACCTATGTCCATAATATGCTTAAATAATGACTTAACCTAAGCCATGACACTTAAATCTTTCTGATTATGGGAACTTTCTAAAAATGGAAACCTGCTAATTATGGAAACCTGCTAAATATGGAAAGTTACTAAAACTGGAAAGCCGACTAAAATAAGTAATCTGAATTAAATAAGCTTTTAATAAGTCAGTCATGAATTCGTGTAGATTCGCTGGAGATGGAGTCTGCTTCCGACTTTGATATTTTCTGTTGTGTTTTCGGTTGCGGTATGAGGTACAGATATTCTGCTTCTTTAATAAGAGGCCTTCATTCTCTGATTTTGATTCGTATTAGGGTTCCCTATACCATTGCTATGTTCCCTTCATTCATGAACTCCGATCTTTTGAACCATCATGATATTGAACCTTTTATGATTATGAACCTTTCATTCATGAACCTTTAATTATGAACCCTTGACCATGAACCTTTGCTTATGAACCTTTGCTTATGAACCTTTGCTTATGAAACTTGCTTATGAACCATGATTATGAACCTATGATTATGAACTTATGAAACAAGACATTGACTTATGCAAGTAAACTAAAAACATGATTCATGATACTTGACCTTTAACCTCAGTTTGATACTACGAGCCACTCACTAGGTATGAGGGTTTCATGTCCATGTCAGTCGATGCACCGATGGCATGACTCTAGGGCAGGAGAGTGATGACCTGTCCCGTCCCTGCACGTTTATGTTTATGATTCATGTTTATGTAGAGGCAGATTATGGCCACCGGGGGCGTATGGATGCATCCTAGATTTGTTCATGTTCATGTTATGTTATGTTATTCATGGTTACTGATGGTGTGTGCGATACACGTCTTTCACACTCCGGGAGCTAGCTACTCCAACCCATGATTGAGGACACCCCTCATATTTACAAGATACCCATGATTGAGGACACCCCTCATATTCACAGGATACTAAGAGGTCTCCCCTCTGCATGTTTACGATTATGATTATGATTATGATTCATGTTATGTTATGGGCTCTTAGTGGATTACTGACCTTTCTTTACCATGCACCTTTTTCCTTTCCCTTATGATACCATGTATTCTTACCATGTATTCATGCTTTCATTCTCATTTACTCATGTATTATTCATTATGCTACTGCTTGTTACCGTTATATCTGTTCACTGAGCTCTCGTAGCTCAGCCGCATTTCTTTTCCTGCGGCAGGTTTTAGTAGGAAGCTGGGAATGGGTGGAGAGTACCTTTGGACTTAGAAGACTGATAGCTATTCTGGATTTAGAAGTGATTAGAAGTTATTATTATTATTTCGGAATTTGTATTTAGTGGAAGTCCATTTGTAACCTTATAGTATCTGTATTTCATTTGTAACCTTTGAGTATTCTTGTATTGCTATAGATGTATGCTTTGTTTTATCTGATATGAAACCATCATTGTGATATCTTTACCCTTGTCGGGTTGGGGTGTTACAGTTTTAGTGATTTTAGGGTTTTTCGACTAAGATTTTAGACATGTTATGATTATTTTAAGTATATATTGATATATTTAATCATGTTTTACATATCAAGGATTTGTTTAAACAAAATTTCAAATATAAAGGGTGCGTTTGAGTTTCTGTTCGAACAGAAGAAAAACAAGAAATGAAAACCTAGGGTTTTTGTTATGGTGATTATTAATGGTTATATTTAGATGCTTTTAAGAGTAAATAACAGAAGTAGAACTGAATTAGAAAGGAGTAGTAATACTTACTTATGTTGTAGGTTCAGTTAGGGTTTTATGGCTTGATTTGGCTCGACCTTGTTTCTCAGTATTCCTCCTCCTCTCTGGCTCTTCTAAGGCTTGTTGTGAGGTTGTTTTATAGTTGAGACTAGGACAGAAGTGGGTTATACTGCTTTGGTGTTAGGGTTCGATTGGGTGTGACATGAGAAGGAAAGTTTATGTTGCTATTTATAGAAGGGAAATTCTAGGGTTTTGTTAATTAATGGAGGGGGAACATGGTAAGGGAGCAAGGGCTGACAGAAACTATGGAAGATGCCACATGGATAGGTGGAGGAGGAGGGAGAAGGAGAGGTGATGTGGCCGGTTTGGTTGTCATGGGTTTTAACTACCAATAGGAGAAGTTCTTGAAGGTGAAGGGTGCCATGTGGAGGGGTTCTTAGGAGAGGGCTTGAAGAGTCTAGGTACATGGTATACTTAAGATGTAAGCTTAGTTGAGTTGTGGTTGTATTCGAACCAGAAAATGGGAGGAGGGGCGTGTAGTGCTTGGTGTAGTGATACTATGAGTTTAGGAAGTAGTATTTTAGGTTTTGAGTTTAGTTACTTTAATTAGTTTATGTAATTAGATGCCTAGAAAAATATTTATGGTTATTTGATTTTAAGTAATTCGAATTTTAAGTAAAATAAAGAGGAAATCGAATTAGGTTTAAGAGAGTTGTAAGATATGCTTAATAGACTTGTACAATGGTTTAAGATTTAAGAAAAATGTAGTTTTAACATTTATTTAGTTTATAAGAATTATTTGTTGATATTTATTATGTTAAAAGATAATTAAATGGAATTTATGGTTTTTGTGCATTAGGCACTTGTACTTTGGGCTAAAAGACTTGTAAAAATATTTAAGAGGTTTAGAAAATATAATTTATAAAAGTTATGCATATATAGTTTGTTAATTATGCTTTAAAAATAGTGTAAATGAGATTTTAAATAAAGGTTTTGAAAATAAATGATTTTATGCATAATTGACTTGTACTATAGCTTAAATAACTTGTAAACTTAATATTTTATAAAAATATTCTAGAAATAAATTAGGGTTTGTGAAATGAATGCATAAAATAACACTTATGTGAAATTAGGGTTTTATCGGGATCAAAATAGAATTAGGGTTTCTGGTGCTTTAGTAACTTGTACATTAACTCAGATATATTGTATTTTTATGTTATGATGTTTTATTGTTCATATTTGGTGTTGTGGTAAATTTTAGGGTTTCCTAGAAACTCTATTCAGATAATGAATGTTTTGTTAAAGATTTTATCGTAAAGTGGTAAATGGTATTCTGTAATATTTTTATATAATGATATTTATAAAATAAACATTAGTTTTGTTAGGCAGGTCTTGTGGGAGCACGTTTATCAATGATGTGATCTACGTCACATAAGATGAGAGATACATTTAAATAATAAAAAAATTTACCCGTGGAAAAAGGATAATAGTTCTGTAAAGTAAATAGGAAATTTTACGAGTGGTTACAAGTTGTACTCGACCCCGACAAGGATTACATCTTGGCGTTGCAAGTCTAATTGATGTTGAATGTTTTAGTTCGAGTTCTCAGTGAACACACAAGGTCCCATTGGACTTGTGTGTGTGTTTTGTGTATTGTGTATCACTTTAGCCGATCCAGTCCACCCTAGTTCAAGTCCAGCCCACTTCATTAAATTCAGCCCACTCCATTTAATAGTCCAACCCATTTAACACTTGAAAATCCAACCGTGTAAAGTGTTGGAAATTGTGACTGTTTCTAGCCCACCAGGCCCAACGAGGTGCCTGGTGATTTCTATGCAGTCCGGCCCAATGTTAATTTTCCCCTCCTTTGACTCAGTTGGGCCGCAGCCCAACTAGGGTAATTCGTATAAAAGTTGTAACATATATATATACATATTAGCCGCGTAACAATATACTTAAAAGCTGAACTCACAACGTTTATTATATCGTAACCATTGTATAAAACATGTGTTGTTATAACCCTAAAACCAATCTACTTAATAATTCGATCTCTACTTACAAATTGTCACCTAACATCGTCATACACTCATATACATTATAAAAACATTAACCATTCAACACAAAAGATGTGAACAAAGATATATCTATATATATATATATATATATATATATATATATATATATGTATATATATATATATATATATATATATATATATACATGTCGACAGAATATGAAATTTTTATACAATGACCAAACAAATCTATCAATTTAGAAAGAAAACACTTATAAGGATTTACACGTTTTACCACTTATTATAAACATTGTTTTGAACCTAAACAAGTAAACACCTATTTAATTTATGTCGTTAACAAAAATTTAGAAAATGTAAGTATAGCAAGACTTTACTTGAACTTTTAAAGCAAATTTTTTTTAAAATCAAATGTCTTCTAAACATATAATCGTGAAACCAACTTACGAACACGAGTCATAACCAGTCTTTATTAATTAGGTGAACTTAGTCTATTTTATTTAAACGAGGTAAACAAAACATTTATTGTACAACCGTTATACAATATTTTCACGAGTCATTAAACATTTGAATACTAAACACCATTTACACGTAATTTTATTACATTTCAAAACCTATATAACTAATTATATATTTTTAACAACTAAACTACACATCCTTAATATTCCATATCTCGACAATATCTATTCTTGCTCTCAACTCATTCATTTCATCGTCTTCCGACTTTCGTCAAACAAAATCCAATAAGACTCCCATATCTTCATTGTCGTACCTTTAAGCATTTCTTAGAGCCAATACCTACAAATACTTAGAAACCTATTCATAACTTCACTTGCTGCCACACAAGTGACAACAACATAAACACTTTAAAACAATTGAATTAAATTATGTAAAAACTTAATTTAGTGTTTGAACTAAAACATGACTTATTAATCTAGGTTGCGTGTTGGTGCCGTACATTCCCTAAATTCACAGCATTCACTGTTCAGACTATTAAGGTGAGTTTATAGCCCCTCTTTACTTATACTTATTTTTATAATTGGGGTGAGAAACATGCAAAACCATTTTATGGACCGTTATTACTGTTTTATCAAACTATTACGTAGGTTAGCCTAAGCCCTGCTATGTCCCCTACTGCCCAAATTCATGAACCGTTAATTCCCGTTAGGAAGCGTGAATGTTATAAATAGATCTATTGGGAGTAACGTCCCCGTTTGGTTTGACCGGATAGGCAAACGAACGTATACCATGTCAAAATACAAGTGTCTGGGATAAACACTTGCCGGGCCTTTATATTTAACATGCTCCTAGAGTATGCAAAACGGTTATAGCTTTGGTTGCAAGAACTTAGTGCTAGCGTAATAGAATATTTTATGTGACATTATATACATCATAATGTTCATGTACAAAACTATTGGTCCAAATTTATTATTACTGCTTTAAACTTAAACCTATGAACTTACCAGCTTTTTGCTGACTTTTAGCATGTTTTTCTCAGGTATTTAGGCAAATCATTAATGGCAAGGCATGGCAAGGCGACGGACTTACACTATTTACTAAAGTGTTTTTCACAAATTTTCAAGACTTGTTTTTGAGGGACTACTAAACTCTTAAGCATACTTGTAAAATAAAAATCTTAAATGAAAGTTGATTTAAATAATTGAATATAATTTACGATGTGTGTATTCGTTTCTTCGTTACCTTGTGTTATGATTTCCATTTCAGTAGCACCCCATGACCCGAATGCTTCCGCAAAGTCAGATTTTTGGGGTGTTACACCCCCCTCTACGTTTTCCACATAGTATATAAAGGGGTGTTATGAAGTAGAATCAAACCGATCCTATAAATTTTAACCTTAAAGTTGTTTTTGTGTAATAACTAACATACTTGATGGGCAAACAAACAGGTGCTTGCGACCTTGCGTCATGAAGAAATACCATTACCATTTACAACCGCAATATAGAGTCGAATATGTGTTTCGGTGTTTGTCTAGTCGTATAATGTTTACCCATTTTTCTATCCGGTGTAAAGTTATACATGCCACTTACTTTATAACATAATATTTGAACTTCGTATAAGTTATTTGAAGAGCATACAAATGTTATATATCATATTAATAACTGTGAATTGAGTCAATATGAAATATTTGGGTAAATTGCAAATTTAGTCCCTAAAGTTGTCCAAATGCGCAAAAAATACACCGAGACAAAAAGTTGTGCAAAAACGACATTAATGTTTCATTTTTTTGCAAAATATCCACCGAGAGCTACTTTTTGCTAAAGCTCATTAGTTATCCCGTTAGTCAAGGGTATTATCGCCATTTCACTCGTTTCCCGCCTTTGACTAGCCACACTTTATTTCAAGGACCAAATTTGCAACGTCTTAACTTACGTTTGCAGCCAAAACACACGTGGCAACCGAAGAGATTGCCTCGGTACTTTTTTTCAACGACTAAATTTGCAACGTCTTAACCTTTCCCTCCCAAAGTAACACGGCAACCGAAGCGATTGCATAGGGACTATTCATTTCCGTCTCTATCCCGCTTATTTAAATGCACCAAACTACACACACATTCCCCCAAAACACACAGAATCCCAACGAACAAAACCACTGACGATGGCAAAC
Organism: Artemisia tridentata subsp. tridentata; assembly: GCA_021014915.2. Taxonomy (NCBI): domain Eukaryota; kingdom Viridiplantae; phylum Streptophyta; class Magnoliopsida; order Asterales; family Asteraceae; genus Artemisia; species Artemisia tridentata. Next base: position 110,691,986 of record CP139502.1, on the reverse strand, counting down.
AATGATAAAGGTAAGGCTATCTACATTGGGTCTGAGGAAGAGGAGTGGGCAAAAGTTTTAAGCAACTATTATCTAACTGATTTAGTTCTTGATGGATATGGCGCTGAACCAATTGATGAGTATGGTTCTTATAGGAAAATACCTAAGTAGTTGAGAAAACAGATTCTGACTTGGCTGAGGAAACAAGATTACTACTATCAAGCGCTTTTGGGTGATACGGAGGAGGATAAGCAAGAGACTGCGGATACCGGTTTACCAGAGTTTGATGATTTGGAAAAGAGGATTTCACATCTTGAAGTTGTACTTAAGCATCTAAAGGATAAGGAAGCAAGAAAGAAAAAGAAATGAAAAAAAGTAAGAAAAAGGGTTATGCGGAAGGTAGCGGTTCTAACTTCTAAACAAGTGTGTGTTTAGATGATAGGGAAATTTGTAATGGTTGTGAACTCCTATGATCATCAATGAAATTTTGGATCTTTATGTTACTGATATAGCTGATACAACATGACAGTAACATGAGTTGGTTATCATGGAGAAATATCTCTCTTTTGACTACATTTCCACTAAACAAACACTCCTAATGTGAATGAGTAGGTTATCCATTCACCCTTTCAACAGCCACAAGGTACAAGGCCCTCAGATACACCAAAAGAAGGAGATAATTTGGTGCCGAGTTGTCTTATCTCCTTGTCCCAAACACCCCTTTAACATGTGTTGTTTGACTTTGGAAAGTCAAAATGCAATTGCTAAAAGGGAGTCCTGAGTTTTGACTACATTAGATAAAGGTGGTGTTTGGCATGATTGTATCCATGAGCATTTGCACGATTTCCAGCCAAATACACACATTAGTACATTAAATACACTACATGACAATTGACTTTAGAATGTCAAAGTAAGCAAACATGCAGTATATGACAGTTGACTTTAGAATGTCAATGTTTGGGTCAGTTTGGATTTTGACTCATTGTACTAAAAATACTCTTTCTAACCATTCATTTCAATTGAATTCAATGTAACAATTTCATCCCAACTTCTCAATACATAACATGATTAAACAAAGATAGACATATAACATTGTTCAAAAGACATTAAAGACAAACATAGAGTTCAAACATTTAATCCAAAAGACATGAACGTTAACATAATTTCTATTGTTCAAAGATCAGTGCATAACAACTGAACAACTTTGACTTGCAAGCTAATCAACTGACTTCTTCCTCTTTTTTGTTGGCCTGTCAACTTGGGGTTTGTGAATAGGTGGTATTATTGTTATTTTAGACTCAACTAATGGCCAGAAGTCACTGCCACAACATGAGTTGATCTTGAATAAGTATGTATGTGCCCATGTTTCTATTTTGTAAGCAGCATGAACCCACTCTTCAGGTATACAAACTCATCTCCCATTCTCATTCATGTGGTTTATTGCAGCCATAACATGTTTACATGGTATTCCAGTCAGCTCCCACTTCCTACAACAACACTCCTTTCTATCCATGTTAACAACACATTGATCCTCGTAATGCACAGTTACTTGATATAAAGAATCTTCAATCCATTGAACAATACAATCAGTAGCATCTTTTTTATAGCATCAAACATGGCTTTCACAGTGGGAGTAACTTGCCAACATTCTTTTCTATTAGTTGCTGAACTACCACAATCCTCTTCATCAAGTACTCTCTGATATATTCAAGACAAGTAATGATGGTTACATCTCTGACATCACATAGCTGCCTATTGAACACCTCACATATGTTGTTTAAGAGTAGTCCACATTGGGCTCTGCCTGTTAAACAAATCACACATTATATATTACTATATGATCAATTATCAGTATGCTTTTGTCCAGTGCAAGTTAATGAATTACCTGAAAAATGTGATCTGCTCCATTGTTCAGCTGGAATCTTCATCAACCAATCATAAGCAGCAGAATTGTAATACTTGAGATGAGCCATCTCTTTGTTGAATTCAACAACAGTAGTGGCTCTAGCTGCCTTCCAAAGCATGTCCTTGTAAACACCTCCTTTAAAATGTGACTTCATATCCTCATGAATATGCTTAACACATAACCTGTGTTTAGCACTTGGAAATACACTAGTAATGGCTTGTATCAGTCTCTGTGAACAATTAAGGTTATGAATGGTGTTAAAACTGTACATGTTCTCATTTTGCATAAAACACATGATCAATTATAGAATAGAAATGTATACCTTTTGCCTATCAGAAATGAAAGTGACCTTGCAGTTGGTTTCTATACCAAGATCCTCTCCAATTAGTTTCAAAAACCAACACCAAGATGCCTTATTTTGGGCATCAACTACAGCGTATGCTACTGGATAAATCCCATTGTTTGCATCAATCCCAACTGCTGTTAGTAATTGACCTGGAAAAGGGCCTGACATGAAGCATCCATCTAATCCTAAGAATTCTATGCCACAAGCTTTGAAACCTTGTTTAAGAGCTCCCAAACACACATACACCCTTCTAAAAGTTCTTGTTGACGACTATGGATTTGGTTCTAGCTGTACATCAATCCTAACTGTTGTGCCTGGATTTTGATTAACCAACTCTTAGGCATACTCTCTAAGCAGTGCATAATGTTCCGTAAAGAATGAGTGATGTTTACAGTTTTTAGTGCATAGCATATCATACTTACTTACGGGAACATCTTCAAGTATATGCTCATCATCATCATCATCAAACACTTCATCATTATTTGGATTATAATCCAAATCCTCTGAACTTTTCTCGCCACTCTCTTCTTCTGTTTCAGTATCTACCTCTACTTCTTTCACATTTCCCATAGGACCACCTACAATTATAAATCCATAACATTAACAACAAATGTACCTTCTTTAAAAACCAAGAACAATATTGAAGTAAACATGAAAATGCACTGTTTTCTTACCGTATTTTGCAAAGGCAAGGACGATCGCTGTAATATAATCAGAAATATACATCAATGAGGATTGTATCTGAATAAGTGGTCGGGTTAATGTGGTAACGAGTTAGGGCGGCGGAGCCAATGAGGATTGTATCTGAAGATGAAGGGGTATATTAGTCATTTCATATGTATTTACCCTTGACTAACGGGATAACTAACGGGCGTTAGCAAAAAGTAGCTCTCGGTGGCTGTTTTGCAAAAAAATGAAACATTAATGTCGTTTTTGCACAACTTTTTGTCTCGGTGTATTTTTTGCGCATTTGGACAACTTTAGGGACTAAATTTGCAATTTACCCTAAATATTTAGATGCCTTATTAATTGTTTCTCTTTGATAAAAACCATTTTCACATAGATTCCCATATAAGTTGAAGAAAGGAAATAATGGTATCGTATATACCCTATTGTGTCCCAATAAAATATCTTTAGATTAGTATTATGTTTCGAACATGGTATTTATGTGTTCTGCTAAGTAAAAGCATCGTACCTTTTGTCCCAATAGCTTTTCAACAAAATGGTTGCGGGTTATTTGGGATATGTAAGATAGATTTGTGGAGTAAATGACATCGTACCAAAGGGCTTGTGTCCCAATAGCTTTTCAACAAAATGGTTGTGGGTTCTATAGATTTATGGTGTAAATGACATCGTATCAAAGGGCTTGTGTCCCAATAGCTTTTCAACAAAATGATTGTGAGTTCAAGTCCTGCTTGAGATATATGAGATAGATTTGTGGTGTAAATGTTGTGAGATAGTTAAAATTTCCGTTTAAAAAAGAAAAAAAAAATCGCATCTGGAGAATTACATTCTCATTGTTGGAAAATATTTATGAACTCTATTTTTTTTTAAGTTTCAAAATGTTTATCATAATGGATGCTCTATTTTCGTTGATATTATATGAAATTTAATCATTAATACTCTCATTTAATACATTAAACTCAAAATTATATAGATATTGTTTATGTATGGTATATAAATCGGTTTAGAGATGAGATGAGAATGATTTTGTTGTTTGGTTTTCCGTGTAGAACGGTAAGGACCCGATGAAATTGATAAGAATCAAAAAGCTCGGGTTACACTTAAACAAAGACCATATTTTACTGTTGTGAGGTGGTATTTGCCCAAGTGTGTGAAACTTATGAAGTTGTGTGTGTGTTGCTCTCCTTTTATAGAGAGGCTTGTAGGGTTTAGAGATAAAACCTTTGGGGATGATCAACGGCTGCTAGTGAGCCAGGTGTTGATCATTCGAGAGCAGACAATGAGGACAGGTGTTGTGCGCTCCTTTGCTAGTACAAAATGGTGCTTGTCATGCGTCCCTACTGTACAGTGTCAAATGGTACATCTTAACCGCTAGTGACAATTAGGGAGCAGTAGTATTTGTGCGCTCAATCTGGTCTGATAGGTTTTACCAATCCCTGTGTGACCTGGGATTTAAGTCGGGCCGCTTGATGGGCCTTGGTAATGAGCTAAATTCGAGCATGTAATGAGTGGGCTTGAGCCACTAATATTGATACGCTATCAGATATAGATATAGTGTCTAAATTAGTTATTGAATGTTTTATTTTTTGTTTGAACTATATTTATAAAGTTTAGGTGGTTACGTGACAAGTGACACAATTATGACTTTTGGATTCCCCCGACAAAGTCTAGTTCATTTGTACAAAACAAAGAGTTGCGATATTTGCTTTACACAACTTTTATCTTTTCATTTGATACTTTGACATTTTTTACATGCACGTGCATAAAACATTATCACACCAATAATTATCCGTGTATTACGCAATATTACGTTAAAATTTTGCACCTTTCTTTGAAAAACCCGTCAATTTTACGTGCCATTTGGCTAGTTTGATATAAAATAATGTTTCCCTGGTTAAACTTGACGTATAATTTTAAATAAAAACCCAAAAACTGTTTAGTTTCCTAATACATATAGACTAGCAGGGTACCCGCGCGTTGCGGCGGCGGGTACCATGAAATAAAATTTTCCGGTGAATCATGTATTTTAGTTTATTATTTTATTTTTGACAATAAATTTATGGATATCAAGAATTTCGTTTAGCTCGTGCCCGTTCGGGCTCGAGCCCGTTGGCTCGTGTCCGTTCGGGCTCGAGCCCGTTTGGCCCGTGCCCGTTCGGGCTCGAGCCCATTTGGCCCGTTGCCCATTCGGGCTTAAATATTTGTATAATGTGCTTTATTATTTGTATTAGTAACATTTAATGCAGGAATTGTGTTTAAGTTGGTTGTACAATATGCTTGATAATTTGTATTTCTTATATAAGGGGTGTTTTAATAACTGCAATAATTGTATTTATTGACCTGATTGGCTCTAAAAGGTCTGCTTAAATCAACCACAAATGTGGTCAAACAAAGTCAAACTATCTAGGACACAATGCAATAAACCAAGGAGTATAGTTTTATCCCCGGGTCGTTTAAGTCCCAGCGAAGTGTGAAATTGTGTTTTAAAACGGATTGTGATCAAGTGTTTATGAACAGAAAAGGGATTATGATTTTGATTACACTAATGAGATAAGAAAATAGCTTTAACCAAGCTATATAAACAAGAACTGGAAACCAAATTACTTAAAAACGTATAAAAACCTAAAAACGTACGTTTAAATTTAAATAAACGTAAACGTAAAAAGTGAGATTTAAGAAATAAACAGCCTACGGATATGAAATTTATATTTTTACAATCCTAATAATAAAAGAAAATTATTGGAAAAAGAAAATTATTTATTTAACTTATTAATTAATTATTATTAATTAAAAACTATTTAATTATTATTTAAACTAATTAAAATTCTAATAAATACTAAAAGATCAAACAAAAATCTGAAAATTTTTATATAAATACTTTAAGGTAATAAAAAGATAAGAAAATTATAAAAATGAAAATTACTTAATTAAAATTTAAAAAGATAAATTCTATTAAATAGAAGCTATCACTATATTTCTATTTCGTTTGTTTTTAAGTCCTAAAAATATTTTTATATTTTTCCTAGATTAAAAATGACAAAAGAAAATTATGAAAATTGGAATTATATTTTTTTGATTATTTTTCTATTTTTTATGATTAAATTACTATTAAAAACTACTTAAATTGATTAAAAATATTAAAACTGATCAGAAAATTATGAAAAATTACAGATAATGCTAAAATATTATAAGGAAGATGGGAAAAATAAAATGAAAAGCTGACAAGGCCCAATAAGCAGATTTGGGCTAATGGGCAATAAGCTAATAAGCCAAAAATAAGCAAATAAGCAGTAAACTTGGCCAACTGATCAGAACAAGCTTAATACTCTAAAATAAGCCTAAAACAACTTAAAACTACAAATTATTACAAGAGCTTAACAGATTTGAACACTTGGCTGCTATGGATTCTTACACAGAAACTCAGGAAATCAGGCAACTTTAAGGCAAGATTAAGCTAAGCAATAAGCTACTGAGATCCAATATTAGGGGGGCAAAAGTTAGCTAGCCTAGTGGGCTATCTAAAAATCACAAAAGCCCTATGAGAATCACCCCAATTGAGGTCTGATTTTGGCAAAGATCAGCAACTCAGAACCATGTTTCTGCTGATGCAGTTGACTTGTGCAGAAAAATAGAAGGTTTGACTTTGGTGAGATTTGGTTGATTCCTAGTGATTAATTATGGTATGATATGGTGTAATGAGATAAGATTGAGCTATTTCAACAGGTTTTTTAACAAGTGTGATGAGTTTCACACTCAAAATCACAACAGTGAAACTGTTGTGATCAAGTTTTGATGATTTTGACTTTTTATTGAAAATGAGCAAAGTTTGAGTTTTGACTGAACTAGTATGAACTAGTGAAACCATGTAACAACAGAAATCAACAACAAACAAGCCCTATAGACCCAATAATTCAGCAAATCCAAACACCCTTTAAAACTCAGATTTGTGTGATTTTCAAAGGATTACAAAGATCTAGGCCATGCAACTGATTAAGAACTTCATATTATCACTATGTGGAACTAAAGAAACATGAAACAACAACAATACAAGCATGAAACTTAGGAATCACAAATATGCTAGATTGACTGCCAAAAGTGGAATTCAAAGCAACTATGGATTTCAAAACACAAGCAGGATATTTTAATGCATAAGTCTACTTAATAACAACTAAGAAACACAGAAATGCAATGATCAAAGATTATGAACCACTAACACAGTGAAATGCCAAAATACTTAGAAATGCTTACAATTGCTTTCCTGCTAAAAACCAAGAACAAGGACCAATGAATCACTCCTATAGAACCTCCTCAGGCTCACTAACCCAAGGGCAATCCAAATTCTCCCTTGCTCCAGCTTTTCTTCATCATTCCTTGAACTTTGACTTTAGTTGACTGTTTTTGTAATTTTGATTTTCTTATTACTAAACTTGTTTTACTGATTACTAATAGCTTCAATAAGCTATATGGGAGCTTATGTGTTCCTATGAAGTCCAGAAACAACAATAACAATAACATTCAACATACATGATATTTTTGAGATTTAGAAAAGTGCATAAACTGAGATTAAACCAAACACCTGAAATTAATTATTAGAAAAGGTTTAAATTACACTGGAACAACTAAAAACAACACTTGAAAGATTACAATTACACTGAGAATTTTAATTTAACTAAATTCGACACTAATTAAACTAAATTACACTAGATAACTATAACACTCTCTCTCCTCTGCTCTTTATAGTCCCTTATCACCTTGTCGACATTTCTGAGTACTTCCCACCTCATCTGAGCCATTGAATTCCAAGAATTCATCACATTCGACCATTTGGCACTTTTGGCGGGAAAGGTGGATTTTTGGAGATTAACTCTGATTTTGCTATTGGGGAGTGGGAGGGAAGCATTTATTGGTTTTGGCATGTTAGGTGACTTGTAGAGGAGGGGGAATGAGGTGGATGAGCCAGCTGGGGGGGATGACTGGTTATGGCTGGGGTGAGTGGGAAAGAGACGGGTCAAAGGGGGTTTGACTGAGTTTTTAAACTCAGTTAAGGTTTTGGGCTTGTTTTGATTGGGCTTGGGTAATTAACTGGGTTGGGTAAATGGGTAATGGGTATTTAGTTTAGGTTGGGTTGTATTTTGGATTTAATAGGGTAAGTTTGATCCGGATTTTGGTTTATAATAAGCATAGGGACTAAACTTGCCATTTGCTGAAACTTTAGGACTGAGTTGTCATCTTCCCAAACTTTATTCCAAAGGACCAATATTGCCAAGAAAAATAATACAAGGGTTATAATTATTTATTTTCCATTTTAAAATAACCCAGGGACCATTTTTGACATTTTCAAAAGTTCAGGGACCTTTTTGTAATATTTGCTCAAAACATCATTCAAGGACCAAATTTGACAATTAAAATTATTTTAGGGACCTTGAATGATAAAATTCCACCTTTTAGATTCTAGGGACTAGATTTGCCAAATTCTGAAAGTTCAGGGACTAAAATGCAAATTTTGACATTAATTGTTTGTTTTTCCCTGAAACTTATAAAATCACAGTCAGATGATATTTTTATATATTTTTAGACTTTTTAAAGTATTTTTGACTGTTTCTGCAGCTCAAATGTGAAAGAAATGATGAGTATTTACACACTCATCAATCCCCCACACTAAACTATTGCTAGTCCCTAGCAATCTTTTATGAAGATTTTAATGGATGTATCTCTTTACCAGAAGCCATCACCTCTGGAGTAGCCAAATGTTTTAGTTCAAGTAAGAACTATGGTACACTGATAACCATGTGATTTTGAGCAAATCACCAGCTGTAAACGGTTTTGATTTGTCTTTACCAGAAACCGTTTGCTTCTGGACTAGCCATTGTTTTAGTATGTGATACTTTGGCACAATGATAGCCAAATGATTTTGAGCAAACCATCAGCTTTCAACGGGTTTGATTTGTCTTTACCAGAAGCCGTTTGCTTCTGGACTAGCCAGCTCTTAGATAAATTACAACTATTATCTTTGGTGAACTGATTACCAATTATGGTATTCCAAAGCCTTTACCACAAGCCATAACCTTGCGGGCTAGCCAACTCTTCACTAATTAAAGATATGGTGAGTCGAGAACCATACAATTTTTGGCAAATTGCAAGCCATAAACGGATTTGATACATCTTTACCCAGAGCCGTTTGCTCCGGGATTAGCCAATCCTTATGTGGGTTAGACATGGCGGACTGATTACCATTTTCTGAGTTCTAAGTGAGAAAAATTTTAAAATTTTGGCTAAAATGGGGGTGCTAGATGATACATTTGATAAAATTCGCTAGAATTTCCCCCCCACACTTAGAACTGAATATTGCCCTCAATATTCAAAGAACCGGCTGTTAAACCAACACTTAGAACGTAAAAGGGAAATACTGAATAGCCATTATTTTTATATACATAGCTATTTTATTTTTATTTAATTTGCATTTAAGCCGTTAAGGCATGCAAATTCCCTCTTTTTTTTTTCTTTTTTTTTTTTTTTTTTTTTTTTTTTTTTTTTTTAAGATTTTTTTTTTTTTTTTTTTTTTTTTTTGGTGAACTGAAACTGAAATACTTACATATATACAACCTGTAGGGCATTCCTCCAAACTTGGGTGGTAGAAAATAGAAAGAAGTCAGAAATATGGGTGAAAACCCATATGGTGCGGGCTAATGTTTTTGATCACCGAGTCACTAGCTTGACTCGACCCCTAATTAAGTTTCCTCCCGAACAGTCAGGTTTATCACGCTAGCTAACCGCTTGTGAACGGCTAACTGTAATAAAGTGTTCCTGAACAGCCTGGGAGAAAAAGCAATTTAAAAGTCTACGGGGAAGTAAGTGGAAGAGACCATCTCCCCCACACTTGGTAGTAGAAAATAGAAAGAAAACAGAGACACGGGTGAGAACCCATGTTTTGCTAATGTTTTTGATCACCGAGTCACTAGCTTGACTCGATCCCCGCATTTATTGGTTCATGGGGAAAGTTTGAAGATCCGGGACAACCATAAATGGTATGTCCTCTCCAAAGTAGTGTTTTAATCGATGACCATTCACTTTGAAATTTGGTCCGTCATTTTGAGATAACTCAACGGTACCATATGGATAAACTTTTGTAACAGAGAATGGACCAGACCAACGGGATTTGAGTTTTCCCGAGAAAATCTTCAATCTTGAATTGAAAAGAAGGACTCGATCACCAACGTTGAAAACGCGGTTCTTGATTTTTGAGTCATGAATCTTCTTTGTCTTTTCTTTATAAATCAAAGAGTTCTCGTATGATTGATCACGCAGTTCATTTAATTCATTCATTTGAACTTTTCGGTGATCACCCGCAGTTTGAAGATCAAAGTTTGCATGTTTCAAGGCCCAGTAGGCTTTGTGCTCTAATTCGATCGGTAGATGACATGCCTTTCCGTACACAAGCTTGTAAGGAGTACACCCGATGGGTGTTTTGTAAGCTGTACGAAAGGCCCATAGTGCATCATCCAATTTGTCCGACCAGGATGCACGATTTTCTCCTACAGTCCTTTCTAAGATTCTTTTAATCCCCCGATTTGAAACTTCAACTTGCCCACTTGTTTGTGGGTGATACGCAGTGGAAAGACGGTGAGTTACACCATACTTTTGCATGACTTTGTCAAATTTGTCATTGCAGAAATGCGTACCACGATCACTGATTATAGCACGTGGGGTTCCAAAACGGGCAAAAAGAGCTTTCAGGAATTTTACAACAACTCGGGCATCATTAGTGGGTAAAGCTTTTGCTTCAACCCATTTTGACAAATAGTCAACAGCCATGAGAATGTATTTATTTCCTCTGGATGATGGAAATGGCCCCATAAAATCGATGCCCCAGACATCAAAGATTTCACAGACTTGAATTGCATTTTGTGGCATTTCATTCCGTTGTGAAATATTTCCGTGACGCTGACAAGCTTCACAAGTTTTTATGAGTTCTTGGGCATCCTTATAGATTGTGGGCCAATAAAACCCGGAATCAAACACCTTTTTGGCGGTGTAGTTTGGACTATGATGGCCCCCGTGGGTCCAGCATGGCAAGCTTTGAGAATGTCAATAGCTTCTTGACCATAAACACACCGTCGGATGACTTGATCCGCACAGATTTTGAATAAGTAGGGGTCGTCCCAGAAATAATGTTTAACATCCTTGAAGAATTTATTCTTCTGTTGGGTCGACATCCCTTTCACTATGAAGTTACCCGCATGGTAATTTGCGAAGTCGGCAAACCATGGGGTAATAGAATCTCCTCGAAAAGTAACCGTATTGAGTGTCTCGAGAGGAAATGTTTCATTTATTTCCTTTTTCTCGAAAACATCTTGGTGTGGGTTCTCTAATCGGGACAGATGATCAGCAGCAAGGTTCTCAGCTCCTTTTTTATCGCGTATAATGATATCAAATTCTTGCAGAAGGAGAACCCAACGGAGTAATCTCGGCTTTGCATCTTGTTTTGCAAAGAGATATTTAAGAGCCGAGTGATCCGTATACACTACACATTTTGTCAAGATCAAATATGGCCGAAACTTCTCAAAGGCATACACCACAGCCAACAATTCTTTTTCTGTAGTGGTGTAATGAGTTTGAGCTTCAGTCATTGTTTTACTTGCGTAGTGGATAGGCTGAAAATGTTTGGCTTTTCGTTGCCCCAGGACTGCACCGATTGCAAAATCACTTGCATCGCACATGAGTTCAAAGGGAAAATCCCAATCGGGGGCAACTAGAATGGGTGCCTCAGTAAGCTTTTTCTTTAATATGTCAAAAGCTTTGATGCACTCTGGTGAGAAGATAAAAGGAGCATCTTTTTCAAGAAGATGAGTCATAGGCCGGGCGATTTTAGAAAAATCTTGTATGAATCTACGATAGAAACCGGCATGACCCAGAAAACTCCTAATACCTTTGACGGTAGTGGGATGAGGTAATTTACCAATGACATCAACTTTAGCTCTGTCAACCTCAATCCCGTTCTTTGATATCTTATGGCCGAGGACAATGCCCTCTCTGACCATAAAATGACTCTTCTCCCAATTTAGACAGAGATTGGTGTCTTTACACCTTTTCAACATGTTTTCTAAATTGGAGAGGCATGCTTGGAACGAATTCCCAATGACCGAAAAGTCATCCATAAAGACCTCCATTGTTTTACCGATCATGTCGGTAAATATAGCCATCATACACCTCTGGAATGTGCCTGGAGCATTACATAAGCCGAAAGGCATACGTTTATAAGCAAAGGTTCCATAAGGGCATGTAAAGGTAGTCTTTTCTTGATCCTGTGGATCAATGGGAATTTGAAAATAACCCGAGAAACCATCAAGGAAACAATAGTATTCGTTCCCTGCTAATCTCTCAAGCATCTGATCCATAAAAGGTAGAGGAAAATGGTCTTTGCGGGTGGCATCATTTAACTTACGATAGTCAATGCAAACACGCCACCCAGTAACCAATCGAGTTGGAATCAACTCATTTTCATCATTTGTGACAACAGTCATGCCACCCTTTTTTGGAACACAGTGGATGGGACTAACCCAAGGACTATCAGAGATGGGATAAATCAATCCTGCATCAAGAAGTTTGAGAACCTCTTGTTTGATAACATCGTGGATTTTAGGATTAACCCTTCTTTGATGTTGGACTGCTGGTTTAAAGTCATCCTCCATTAATATTTTGTGAGTACAAAATTCAGGGTCAATACCCTTTATGTCGGAGAGTTTCCAAGCAATGGCTTGCTTGTGTGACTTTAAGACCTTTATTAGAGCAGTCTTTTCCTCATCACTTAAGTCTTTAGCAATAATGACGGGTAATTTATCATCACCCTCCAAGAATGCGTACTCAAGATGAGGCGGTAAGTCTTTGAGTTCGACCTCAGGAAATTCATCAGTTTTCTCAACTGATTTGACTTCCTCTTTATGAAGTTTAACGGGAGGGAGTGGAGGAGAATTGTCCTGATTTAACAATGTCTCAAGAAGAAGAATATCTCCCTCCAGATCAATCTCAGCATCATCAATCCCCTCTAGGAATGAATCACACTTGAGAAAATCATCGATCTCTTCCAAATTGAAATCACCTCCCTCAAACGGAGTGAGAGAAGGGGAAGAGTCGGAAATGCCAGGTAAAGAGGATGTGGTGGTTTCCCCACTCACAGAATTATCAGAATAACCAAGAAATTCTTGAGAACACTCCTCTGAAACAATATCAATGACATCGATTCGGTTAACCGATTCAGAATCATAATTTGAGGAGTACCTCGAAGTTTGATCGAGGTTAAAGGTAATAGCTTCATGACCCACACGTAATGTGATTTCATGCTCAAATACATCTATGAGAGCACGGCCCGTTCTCAGGAATCCTCTTCCAAGAATGAGAGGAACCCTGGAATCAGCATCGAAATCCACAACCACAAAGTCAGCTGGAAAATGGAACTTTCCTACTTTCACAAACACATCTTCAGCAATGCCGCGTGGATGAGATGTGGTTCGATCTGCAAGCTCAAGAGTCATGCAGGTAGGAGTGAGTTCAGGAAGAGAAAGTTTCTCCCATACTGAGTAAGGCATCAGGTTGATGCTTGCACCAAGATCGGCCAAGGCATAGCATTCAACCATTCCTGGAAAGACACAAGGTAGTAGAAACCTTCCAGGATCTCCAAGCTTCTCGGGAAGCTTTTTCAAGATAACTGCTGAGCAGTTCTCATTCAATGGAGTCTTTGCCATTTCAAACAGTTTTTCCTTGTTGCTCAACAAGTGTTTGATTGTGGATGCAAACTTGGGCATCAGAATGATAGCATCCGCAAAGCTTATGTCAAAGTGTAATTCTTGGAAAATTTGGAAGAATTTATCCATTTGTTGACTAGCTTTTTCGCGGAGCTTTTGTTCATTTAAACGTGATGGGTAGGGAATAGAAGTTTTGGATTTAGGGTCTTCAACCGGGGTTTCAGGATGTTCAAAGACAACTTGAGGTTTAGTCTTGGGTTTCGGGACAACTGGAGGCTGGACGTTGTTGGTATTTCCGTTATTAGTAGGAAGTACCTGGTCCTTGGTCACCTCAGGCTCACTTCCCACTACCTTGGGGGAAGAAGAAGAAGTGGTAGTGGAAACAGTGGGTCCCTTATATGAAACACCACTTCGGGTTGTGATCGCTTTAGCATCGCCCTTCGGGTTAGCGATCGTGTTGCTCGGAAGTTTTCCTGAGCCCGAAGGTTGATCATTTAAAGATTTTTTAATCTCAGAGATCTGGCTGACCAACAACCTGTTTGTGTCCTCTTGAGCTTTCATGAACTGCCTCAACAACTCATCAGATGATGGATGTTGGGCTGGAATGGCTTGATGTTGATTAGGGAAATTTTGCATTCGGTTATTTTGATTATAACCTTGATGTTGAAAATTCCCTTGATTTGGATTACCATTTCCCTGAAAATGATTTCCCTGGTTAGAATTGTTTCGATTAAAGTTTCCTTGATTTTGGAAACCTTGATTTTGTCCAGAATTGAAATTCCCTTGGTTTTGATAACCTTGGTTCATTCGAGGTTGATTTTGGTTCCGGTTTTGCAAATTCTGGTTCTGATTAAAACCGGGTGGTCCTTGGTAACTACTAGCTCGGTATGGTTCCATTTGAGGACGGTATTGATTACCTCCTTGATTTGAAGTACCGGCTATAGCATTAACTTCAAAAGGACTACCATCGGTGGCAGTACAGTCATAGTATGCGTGAGGTCCACCACAAGTAACACAGACTTCCACTTTCTTCACTTCAGCATGTGAAGGAGTTTGTGTGAAAGTGACTTTCTTTTGGCTTGAGAGAACCAAAGCTTGAATAGCATCCGTGAGTTTGTCAATCTTAGCATCGGTGCTAGAAGTACTCACGGGAGATGAAGTAGAAGGACCGGCACTAGCCTGAGAATGATATGGCTTTGTTCGTGCAGTACGGACCTTAGACTTATTTTCAATAATCGCTAAAGCTTCTTTGACAGTCCTACTCAAAAAGTTACCTCCTGAGGAGGCATTGAGAGAATCTTGATCTGATTGGCTCACACCATTATAGAAAGTGTCGATTTGCATCAACTCGGTAAAACCATGATGAGGACATTTACGAAGCAATTCTTTGTAACGATCCCACGCGTCACTAAACGATTCATCAAATCTTTGTGTGAATTTGATGATTTCATTTTTAAGACTTGTCGTTCTAGACGGTGGAAAAAATTCGTTCACAAACTTTGTAACTAAGTCCTCCCATGTCTCAATTGAACGAGGGGGTTGTTTTTCAAGCCATATCCGGGCTTGTCCCTCGAGAGAAAATGGGAATAGAAGAAGTTTGATTGAGCTAGCAGGGATGTTCTTATATTTGATGGTAGATGTGATTTTGTTAAACCATCGAATGTGAGCATGAGGATCATCCCTCTCAAAACCATAGAATTGGCTTGAGGTTACAAGATTCAGTAACCCGGTTTTGAGCTCAAAACTTTCAGCTACAATAGCTGGAACAACAATGGCATCTCCATAACCCTCGATGGGTGCCTGGAGAAGCTCATTCATCGGCAAATCTGCCATGACGACAGGATCAGTTCGTTCCTCAGATACGACTGATGGGGCAGAACGTCTACGACGCCTTCGAGGTATGTTTCCAAGCTCACGGAGAGGGCTTGATGACCTAGAAGAACGAGTGCGCATGCACTAAGACGAGTCTGAGATTCCTTTATAGTGGAGGAAACTCAGAAAAGGGTAAGAAGGTTCTTTTTGGATTTTTATTTAAACAAAATTTTTCTATTAAAAATCAAGATCGAGAAAAAACACAAGTGAACTTAAACCAATAATCAACAGGCGTACGGTAGCTCTCTAACTGACAAACGCACAGAGTGGCGGAGAAGCAAAGGTGGGCAGTTACGCTCCTTAAAAACCCGCTTCTTTCAGTCCGACAATTTAATGTCAGACTATCCTAGAACCTCCGTTAGAGTTTGTTTATCAATTAAAGGTGAGCCGATATTCGCAGGTGATACAAAGGCAAGTTTTTATCTTAGGTTTGGGAACTTATTATGGCCGCACCCCCAGTTAGGTAGTGCTCAGTCTTGGTTCTCGATGGTTAATTTTTATTTATTGTTTATTATTTAACACAGAAAATGGAAAATATTTTTGATGTTTTAATTTTTTATATGATAGTATATATAGAAAAGAAAAGAAAATATTTTTGTTTTTTATATGGTTTTATGGGGAATGGGAATACGATATTTTTGGTGCTTGATCCGTTAAATGAGTTAACTTCACAAGCGTTTTGCTTTATATATGATAAATATACAAGAGAGAAAAGATATTCACAGATTGGGGTTCAAAGACACGATACTGCAAAACGTTTGAAACACGCTGCACACCTCCCCGGCAGCGGCGCCAAAATTTGATTGGCTCTAAAAGGTCTGCTTAAATCAACCACAAATGTGGTCAAACAAAGTCAAACTATCAAGGACACAATGCAATAAACCAAGGAGTATAGTTTTATCCCCGGGTCGTTTAAGTCCCAGCGAAGTGTGAAATTGTGTTTTAAAACGGATTGTGATCAAGTGTTTATGAACAGAAACGGGATTATGATTTTGATTACACTAATGAGATAAGAAAATAGCTTTAACCAAGCTATATAAACAAGAACTGGAAACCAAATTACTTAAAAACGTATAAAAACCTAAAAACGTACGTTTAAATTTAAATAAACGTAAACGTAAAAAGTGAGATTTAAGAAATAAACAGCCTACGGATATGAAATTTATATTTTTACAATCCTAATAATAAAAGAAAATTATTGGAAAAAGAAAATTATTTATTTAACTTATTAATTAATTATTATTAATTAAAAACTATTTAATTATTATTTAAACTAATTAAAATTCTAATAAATACTAAAAGATCAAACAAAAATCTGAAAATTTTTATATAAATACTCTAAGGTAATAAAAAGATAAGAAAATTATAAAAATGAAAATTACTTAATTAAAATTTAAAAAGATAAATTCTATTAAATAGAAGCTATCACTATATTTCTATTTTTGATTTTTTTAAGACCTAAAAATATTTTTATATTTTTCCTAGATTAAAAATGACAAAAGAAAATTATGAAAATTGGAATTATATTTTTTTTGACTATTTTTCTATTTTTTATGATTAAATTACTATTAAAAAACTACTTAAATTGATTAAAAATATTAAAACTGATCAGAAAATTATGAAAAATTACAGATAATGCTAAAATATTATAAGGAAGATGGGAAAAATAAAATGAAAAGCTGACAAGGCCCAATAAGCAGATTTGGGCTAATGGGCAATAAGCTAATAAGCCAAAAATAAGCAAATAAGCAGTAAACTTGGCCAACTGATCAGAACAAGCTTAATACTCTAAAATAAGCCTAAAACAACTTAAAACTACAAATTATTACAAGAGCTTAACAGATTTGAACACTTGGCTGCTATGGATTCTTACACAGAAACTCAGGAAATCAGGCAACTTTAAGGCAAGATTAAGCTAAGCAATAAGTACTGAGATCCAATATTAGGGGGGCAAAAGTTAGCTAGCCTAGTGGGCTATCATAAAAATCACAAAGCCCTATGAGAATCACCCCAATTGAGGTCTGATTTTGGCAAAGATCAGCAACTCAAAACCATGTTTCTGCTGATGCAGTTGACTTGTGCAGAAAAATAGAAGGTTTGACTTTGGTGAGATTTGGTTGATTCCTAGTGATTAATTATGGTATGATATGGTGTAATGAGATAAGATTGAGCTATTTCAACAGGTTTTTTAACAAGTGTGATGAGTTTCACACTCAAAATCACAACAGTGAAACTGTTGTGATCAAGTTTTGATGATTTTGACTTTTTATTGAAAATGAGCAAAGTTTGAGTTTTGACTGAACTAGTATGAACTAGTGAACCATGTAACAACAGAAATCAACAACAAACAAGCCCTATAGACCCAATAATTCAGCAAATCCAAACACCC
Organism: Artemisia tridentata subsp. tridentata; assembly: GCA_021014915.2. Classification (NCBI taxonomy): domain Eukaryota; kingdom Viridiplantae; phylum Streptophyta; class Magnoliopsida; order Asterales; family Asteraceae; genus Artemisia; species Artemisia tridentata. The sequence continues at coordinate 110,674,071 of CP139502.1, read as the reverse complement.
TTTAAAACTCAGATTTGTGTGATTTCAAA